>JAPPVO010000036.1:107571687-108071687 GCA_030407325.1 Camellia japonica
TTTTTTGTTGAATTTATTCATGTAAAATTTTGTTTCAAATTCATGCACATATTGCTATCATCAAAAAAGGGGAGATTGTTAATTTTGTTGTTTGATTTTGATGATGTCTAACATATATTAGATTTGTCATGATTTTTAGTATACATATTTTACATTATTTGACACAAAATATTATTTGTTTAAAATATATGTTGTAAAATGTATTTGTATTAAATATTATTTAAATGAAAGTTATTGTGCTATATCTGATTTGATGTAAATATTTTGAAAATTTCACTGTTCACGTTTTGAAAAATCCGGCCGATCACTATTCATCTTTTGACAAATTTGATATTGATTAGTTGTCATCTTTTGACAAATTTAGTATTGGTGAGTTATCTTCTTTTGACAAATTGATATACCCATGTGGGATAGTGAGTTATTTTTTATTAGAGTGTATTTAAAATCTCTACAACTACAAAAATTTTAAAAGGGTCATATATTTTCATATATATTATAAATGTTATTTTAAAGAGATTTTACTGTATATTCAAATATTTTAATAAAAAAGTTACTATGTAGTTACTGTGCACTCTTTGTTTTTTTATGAGAAATGTTTCAAAAAATTGTATGTGTTTGGTTTGAGTTTTCTGGATTAAATTTTTTGAAAACTGAGTTTTTTGTTTTTTGTGTTTTTTTGTTTTTAGTGAATATTTTTAAATTTTAAGCATTTTTTTTTACTTTTTTTAGATGCACCTTACTTAGATGTATCTAAAAAGTAAAAAAGTTTGTGAAAAATATTTTAAAAAATTAACAAATACATAAAAATACGAAAAATATACTAAATTTTCATATTTTTTTGTATTTTTGGTATTTATTGAATTTTTAAAAGATTTTTTCACAAAAATTATACTTTTTATGTGTATTTATGTTAAGTGTGTCTAAAAATTTTTAAAAAAATCTTAACATATTAAAAAAATTCAGTAAAAACAAAAAAATACAGAAAACAAGAAAGTATAATTTTCTAAAAACTGTTTTTAGAAAAACGAAACCAAACAAATTTAAGAAAGCGACGTTTGGCCAATTGTTTCCAACTTGGCGCATTCTCCGTGTGAATCCAAGTTGTAATATGAAGTGTGATCAAGTCAAAAAGAGGAGCATGCCCGCGTGATCCGTGATGTCAAAAATGGAACGTCTCTCCACCCAATAGGTAGATTTTGTGTTATAAAAGGGGTATTTTGCTTGGAGAAAAATACAATAAGTGTTGAAGAAAAATTTTTGTAATATTGAAGTGTTCCCAAATATTGTGTTGTGTGCTTTCAGTGATTAATTATTTCTATTGAGAGTAAATCTGTTGATATTTTGAGCTTTTATTGTAAAAGGGTCTTATATCACTTATTCTTATTCTTGTAAAAAGAGTGATAATTTTTGTAAGTGATTTTTGAGATAAAATCACTTGGTTGGAGTACTTGGGATTGATCACTTGTTGTAAAGGTTCAATAGCACCCGCAAAGCTAGTGGTGTTGTTATTATTTGAAGAATAGTAGAGAACTCTCAAAAAGGAATTTGAGGAGTGGACGTAGACTCGATTGTGCCGAACCACTATAAATGGCCCAATTTGCTTTTTCTTCCCTTTACTCATTTTATTTTTTTATTACTCTCATATATATTGTTCCATATATTTATTTATTTGGGCTAAATTTTTAATTTGACAATTTAGAAACCCAATTCACCCCTCCCTTTTGGGTTGCCTTCTAGGTTATAGTTGGGTTAATTTGACTTTGAGTACATTAGTTTGGTTCTGTATTTTCAAATCATCAAACCGATAAAATTGGGTTACTTCTTGATTTAAGTCTTGTCTAAACCAAACCAGTCCGAGAAACATATTATATAATATAAGCAAAAATGTTATGGGCTCTTTGAATCTCAAAACTCTAATCCATTTTTCTATAATTTTTTATTTTTTAAATACAAAAAAATACATTTGTAATTATTCTTTTGGTTATTTTCAACGTACTATTATTTTCTTTCAATTTCTAAACAATCTAAAAATCAATATGCTAAGTTCTTTAGAAGAAAAAAAAAAAAAAAATAGGCAACAAATCATAACATTTTGGAACTCTCATTTCTCCTTTGAAAAATACAACTACACAAAGGAAAACAAAAAGTAGACAAGGGAAAATATTAACAAAAGAGAAATTAACAAAATGGAAATCATCAAAAATTCAACAATGGTTATAAATATGCATACCTCACAGTTGATTCCTCCTACTAAACAAACCCTAGCAATCATATACCTCCAACAAATACATTTTCCACATCTATCACAATTTAGCTTGGTTTTAACTAATTCAATATATTTCCCAAGGACAATAAAAGTTACATAAATTTCTATCACTTTATGTTGTCAATTTGTTTGTATTGCTAGATTTTTTTTTTAATCTTTTTTTTTTTTGGGTATACTATTACTGTGTGAGTCAATTTCCGACCACACTGCCAAACAGGTACTCAGCTGGAAAACACTGGCAGAATAGATTAAGCCCGAACGACCTGTCAACAAAAAGATAAGATTCCGGTGGTGGTTCATCCACCCAAGGGCACTCCGAAGATCAAGTCAGTTATCTCTCAAAGATAGAAAAAGTGCTTAACTCACTATTCAGAATACAAAAAACGTACCTTAGACCCACAAGGGTGCCTTTCTTTTATAGCCAGTACTGACCTAATCCCAATAGAAGCCTAGCTTCAATGGACTCTGGCTCAATGCTAATCCTGGACTCCCAGTTAGATTGGGATAAACTCTCTAAGAGTCTTATCTTTATCGAAACTGAAGTCCTCTCTTATTCTAGGATTCTTATCCCTTATCCGCTTATCCTGGATTTTGGTATCGTCGCGGATAACCTCGGCCTAGCCAAGATTATCTTGGCGTCATGACCAGGACACGTGGCACCTCGGTTGGCACTCCAGTACCACCTCGGCCATGTGTTGTCATTCAAAAATTATGTCCCCACAACTGCCCCCTAGGTTCTATTACCTCGGCATCTTGAGGTGATGAAACCTATATCGTTTTTAGCATATCGGCTAAACTTGTTTTGCCCTTCATTACCGAGGTCATCATTTATCGGCTCCACATGACCAAGACCCGTAATCTGTTTCTTCAATGTTTCAGAACCAATAACCAAGTTTGTTCAAGTTTCTCAGCTGAGATCGCCTCCATAGCCGAGGTCCTGCTCCATTAAATCAAGAACTCCAAGAGTTTCAACACGCGTATGAGCTGTCACGCACAGTGTTTCAACCGTTTCTGCCACGCGTCTTTCCCCTATTGAGCCGTACCTGACATGCGCCATTAAGTCGCATCGCACTTGCGTGCGCCGTCTGACAAGCACGTAGTCCTAGACATAATAATTGCGTTTTTATCGCCATTCCATGTGTTTGATCAAAACTGTGTCTCTCTCTCCGTCTTTTCACTTTTTCACCATCATTTTCATGCAAACTCTCTCTTTCTACTCTCCCAAATCCGCCATTATTTCAAGCTCTCGAGCTCTGCAACCACTTCCATTCTTCCCCTCCGGAGAAGCTTTTACTGATCTTTTCCGATTGTTGCCATCATCTGACTCCGGCATACTCAACACCGGCTTCGCTCCTCTGGTAAGCCACTGTTTTCCTTCGTTTCAGTTTCTTGTTTCTCCTCAAACTGTTACGTTGTATACTACTTCTGTGACTTCAGTCATGTTCTTGAATCTTCATTCATGTTGTAAATTTCCCTTGCTTGCAATTTGTTTATGGATATATATATGTATTCACACACTTGGTCATTTTGCCACTGGTTTTGGCCTCGCACCCTTATACACATTCTGCCACAGTGTTCTTGATAGTTCATCACTTTTCTTGATTTTGAATTACATTCTTGTTTTTGTTTTCCGTGTGTTTTCCAGATTTCTACCTTCAATTCTTGTATTGTAGCAACTCTAGGATTGAGATTTGCCTTAGAACTCCAAATTCTAGGAAAAATTGAAACAAATTTCCCTTAGAACCTCTAAAACTCTTGCCCTAGTATACGTCTTAGGTTTTGCCAAGGTCCTTTAAACCTTAGACAAAAAGCACTTCCTTCTGAAATCCGACACTTCGTCCCTCTAGCCGACATCATGGGTATGTGGAGGTGGAAGGTAGACACCCCAATGAAGCTAGAATATTTTAGGCAGGAGTTCGCCATCCCAGCCGATGTCCACCTCAGGTTAGCTGGGGAGGAGGACTCCATTATGCCTAAGGACGACTCCATGGCCTTTCCAGTCGTAGCCTTCGTAGAATGTGGACTTAGGCTTCCTCTCGATATTCTCTTCCGAGAAGTCCTACACTACTACAAACTGAACCCAATGCAGCTTACCATTAACTTCTACCGAGTTATCAATGGTATAATTGCTTTAGCCAAAAGGGAGAATGCTAGGGTTATCCTTGCCGACATCTAGTACTGCTACACTATGTACGGCCTTAAGTCAAAAAAAGACTCTATTTACTACCTTAAGCCGAGGTCAACAGAATACAAACTCATTGCCGACCTCCCTAATTCCAACAAGGGCGTCGGGGACGATTATTTCATCGTCTCGGGCAACTGGGAGTTCCTTCCAAATGACGATCTCCACCTCTACCCTTTGAGATGTACACTGCTCAGAAAAGGAGATGGTAAGAGCCAAGTGTTATTTTTACTTGCTTTCAAGTCTTTTTTACTTGAATACTTTTTATATGTTCTAACGTCTGTTTGGTTTTGTTTTGCAGTTCTCTCCCAGCCTCCAAAGGACTTCCGTAAAAACTTCTTTCTTAGTAAAGACTTTAAGAAGTTGTTGGACTTGCCTATTAATCAACGCAAGGCTCCTTTATTGCTCAACTTTATCCCGACGTACAAATTTGTTCTTCCCGACGTCCCAAGAAAAAAGAAAAACAAGTCTCCTCCATCAGCCACAACTCCCCAAGCTGAATCATCAAGGCCTGACCAAGGATCAACATCTAGTCCTGTGGAACAGCCAGCCATCAACCTCGGATCCACAACTAATCTCTCATTCTCAACGCAAATGTCGACGTCGAACTGTAGCCGCCGCTGAGATGGGTCGTAAGAAGGTTGTAGCAGATGACCTTCTCGCCGACATCCCTAACACTGTCACCGCACAACCATCACCATCCTAGTCTCAACCAAAGCCGAAACCAAAAAGGCTGAAGAAAGCCCAACCCAAGGCAACGGTGACTTAGATCGACACTGAGGACACCTTGCCGATCTCAAAATTGGCCGAGGGTGAGAAGAGCTCTTCTGTTGCCGAGAAGAGTCTCGCCGAGGCCGCACCTTCCGAATCAACCAGATCAAAGAGACCGAGGTCCGAGTCAGCAACAACCTCGGGCTCTTTGAAGTTTGATGCCCCTTAGGCTCCCCCAATTACGATTTAGGACAAGCCGGTCAGAGCTGGCGACAGCGCCGATGACATTGAAGTCGGCGTTGCCCTCTCTACCGCCTTGCTCCTTCCCAATGATCTCAATCACAACGCTGAAATGAGTGAGTACGAAAATTTTGCTTTGATGTTGCAGCACTCCGTACAAGTAAGCCCCATCACTTGGTACTCTCCACTCTCTGTTTTTCCATACTTAGAGAGTTTTTACTAACATTTGATCTTTTTCATTTCTTCTAGGCGATCCAGCATGGCCACTCCTTCGCGATGCAGTCCTTCGCCATCAAGAAGGAGTTGGTCCAAAAGACAAAGGAGGCTGCCAATTTGTCAAAGTCCCTTAGCAAGGCCGAGGGCAAAATGAAGACCTTGATAGATCAGGCCGATGCAGCTAAGAAAGCTCAAGACGAGGCCAAGGAAAAGACTGATGCTGCAGAGGCCATTGCCAAGGTCCTTGAGGCCGAAAAGAATGAGGCCTAAGTGAAAACTGCCAAAGCCCAGGCCGAGCTTTGGGCTGCCCTGGCCACAAAAGAAACGGAGATCAAAGCAGCTGATGAGAAGGCCTACGCCGAGAGAGCAGCCGACGTCAAGAAAGATTACAAGAAATAAGTGAAGCAGGCATGCAACAGGGGTTTCACCTTTGGTTGGATGGCTGCTCTAAAGAAATTGGCTGTCCCTGAGGACTCTCCCCTTAAAAATGCCAACAACCTCATCCTGTCATTCCCCCATACTCCAAGCCAATCCGAGGACGAGGCTGAGTCCGAGGAGGAAGCTGAGGCCGAGAAGGCGGAACAAGCTGCTGGAGCCAAGTCCCCAACTCTAAATGAGCAAGTCCTGGACTTGACTCAAGATGAGGAGGACGAGGTCTCGAAAGATGCCACCCCCGAGAAGACAACATCTGACGCGGCTATCACCGAGAAGAGCATCGACTAGACTCTCCAAGAGATCGATGTCGAGCTCGAGGCTGAGAAGGCTGCCGAGAAGTCTTCCGAATTGTCTTCTGGGGCTGAGATGCAATCCGCCGCTAACGCCGAATAGTCTATTTTGATGCTTTTCTCTATTTCTCATACCTTGTACTTTTTTCTTACTTTTAAAACAATACAAGTCTTTAATTTGGCCGACGTGCCACCTTTGTAACCCGAGCAAGTAATCTCTTTGTCAGGCCGAAGTGCCCTTTTTCTTTTTAATGCAAGTACAGCTTCCTCTTGCTTTTACTAACTGTTTGAATGCTTGTCTATCTTGTATACTTCCATACCTAGAATATTCTGCATGTCTTCAAAGTACACCTTAACTGTGTAATTTCCTCGGGGTAAAATACCTCAGATATGCTTACTGACTGTTTATCTCGGCCTTATCTTGACACTTGAAAAACATTGTAAGAAGGTTTTCACAAGTGTTTTATCTAAAACATGCCGTTTTATTTTCACTTTATCAAGACTTCTGTCTTCCATTATTTTCCAAATCTTGGTAATATGGTAATCTCGGCAATATTTTGCAGATACTTCTTTGGAAATAACTTTGGCTTAACTTCAACTTGTAAATTCGTCTCAAAATTTCAACAAGTGTTAAACCAATTTTCTTTCAATATGACCCCGGTTTAATTTCAACTTGTAAATTTTTCTTAAAATTTCAACAAGTGTTAAACTAATCTTAGCTTGTAAATTTCAACTCCCAAGCATCATTCTCCAGCCCTCTGTCCCCTAATGTGAACTTAAGTTCCACTTGGGTTCTTATTAAGCATGTGGCTTTGACCTCGTCGTCGAGGTAATATTTAAACAAAGACTGGCTGAGGTTTACCAACCTTGGTTCTTCTGTTTAATTTTACCAAAATGCACTTAGTTTCAATCTGTGTTTTACTCTGCTGATCTATTTGTATCTCATTTTCTTTGCATCATTTATCAATAAAATATAATTTTTTCTGGTATTTTCACCAACAATTTTAAGGAGATCAAGCATGGAACAAGTACCAGAAAAAAACAATGATGGAATTGGAGATCTCAACAAGCCTTTCAAGTTCAAAGGAGTTCATTTTAAGAGGTGGAAAGGAAAAGTTCTTTTTTACCTTAGTCTTTTGAAAGTTGCATATGTTCTTACCGAGAAGAATCCAAACAAAATCCCAACCGAGGAGATGAATGATGAAGACTACGAGACACATGAAGCAAAAGTGGCTTCTTATAATACAGATGAGTATAAATGTCGCTTTTATCTCTTAAATTGCCTTGCTGATCAATTTTATGATTACTATGACACCACTTACACTTCCGCAAAGAAAATTTGGAAAGCTTTACAGACTAAGTATGATACTGAAGAGGCAGGAGCAAAAAAGTATGCAGCTAGCCGCTTTTTTCGCTTCCAAATGGTGGATGGAAAATCTGTTGTGGAGCAAGCACAAGATTTCCAAATAATAGTTGCAGAAGTAAGATTTGAAGGCATCAAGATTGGTGACAACTTGGTAGTTGTAGGACTTGTTGACAAACTACCGCCATCTTGGAGAGAATTCCAAAAGAGCATGCGCCACAAACAAAAGGAGACTTCCTTAGAGGCATTGATCACTCGCATCCGAGTCGAAGAGGAGGCTAGAGACCAAGATGCATTAATAACACAAGCGGGTAATGACAATTCTACCACAAAGGTAAATTTTGTTTCAGCAAAAAATAACTTACCCAAAGGTCACAATTCTAAGAATGCTTATTTGAAGCCTTATAAAAAGAATATGAAGAATTATGGTAAACCTTAGAATAAATGGTTTAATCCAAATAAGAACCAAGATCCATCACCTCCACAAAATTTTACACGCTTTGTCTGTGGCAAAAGTGGGCATATTGCTCGAACTTGCAAATTCCAAAAACGTGCACCTGTCCCAAAGGCTAACGTTATCGAGGAGCCATTTGTGGCGATGACTACAGACATTTGCATAGTTAATTATGTGGACGGTTGGTGGGCAGATTCTGGTGCTAATAGACATGTTTGTTATGATCAAGCTTGGTTCAAGGTGTATACTCCCTTTGATGATGAGAAAACAATTATGCTTGGTGACTCTAGTCAAACCAAGATACTTGGGAGTGGTGAGGTTGACCTTAAGTTCACCTCTGGACGTGTGCTTACTTTAAAAGATGTGCTTTATATACCGTCCATGAGGAAGAATTTGATGTCAAGTTATTTGTTAAATAAGGCTGGTTTTAAGCAAACTATGGAATCTGATCAATATGTGATTACCAAGAAGGGTATTTTTGTGGGTAAGGGTTATGCTTGTGATAGGATGTTCAAATTGAATGTTGAGATTAATAAACCATCTACCAATTCAGTTTACATGTTGTCTTCTATTAATTTTTGGCATGCTCGCTTGTGTCATATAAATAGTAAATATGTGGGAATCATGAGTAGTTTAGGATTAATTCCTAAAGTGACAAAAAATTTTGAGAAATGTGAAGTTTGCAGTAAAGCAAAAATTACCAAGAGGCCTCATAAAAGTGTTGAAAAAAATACCGAATTGTTAGAATTATTTCATACTGATTTGTATGAGTTTGAAGAAATTTTAATTCGGGGTGGTAACCGATATTTTATCACTTTTATTGATGATTTTTCAAAAAACACAAACGTATATTTATTAAAAAATAAAAGTGATGCTTTTGAGAAATTTAAAGAATTCCTTCTTGAAGTGGAAAATCAATTCGGTAAAAAGATTAAAAGAATTAGAAGTAATAGAGGCCGAGAGTACGAATCTCTTGGATTCAACTCTTTTGTTCAGTCTTTGGGAATTATTCATGAGACTACTCCACCATATTCACCTTCATCTAATGGCGTAGCTGAAAGAAAAAATAGAACGTTAATTGACTTGACGAATGCTATGCTTATTGATTCAGGTGCTCTCTCAAATCTTTGGGACGAGGCTATTTTGACAGCTTGCGATGTGATAAATAGAGTGCCACACAAAAAGACTAAAATTGTACCTTATGAGTTGTGGTGGGGGCATAAACCAAATCTAGGTTATTTGAGGGTTTGGGGTTGTTTAGCTTTTGTGAGGCTTGCAGATCCTAAACGACCTAAATTGGGTGAACGGGCTACCACCTGTGCTTTTCTTAGGTATGCGTTGCATAGTACAGCTTATAGATTTTTTGATATGGAAAATAATATTATTTTTGAATCAGGTGATGCTATTTTTCATGAAAATAAATTTCCTTTCGAATCTAGAAATAGTGGGGGTCAAATAATTTTTGAAAATATTTTATCCATGCCTAGCTCTTCTACTCCATCTCTAGTTTTTCAAGAACAAGAATATTCTCAAATCCAACCAAGGAGGAGTAAACGAGCTAAAGTTGAAAAAGATTTTGGCCCTGACTATTATCTTTACAATGTGGAAGAAATTTCTCTTACGGTGCAAGAAGCTTTATCATCACCTGATGCTATTTTCTAGGGAGAGGCTGTAAATGATGAAATAGATTCACTACTTTCAAATAAAACATGGAAGCTAGTGGATTTACCTCCAGGTTGTAAAACTATTGGGTGTAAATGGGTCATTCGTAAAAAACTTAAACCGGATGAAACTATAGATAAAGCGAGGCTTGTCGCTAAAGGTTTTAAGCAACAAGTTGATCTTGATTTCTTTGATACTTTTTCTCAGTTACTAGAGTTACATCAATTAGACTGTTGATAGCAGTGGCTGCAATTCATGATTTTAAAATTCATCAAATGGATGTAAAAATAGCATTTTTAAATGAAGATCTAGATAAGGAGATTTACATGGACCAACCCGAAGGCTTTGTGGAGCCTGGCCAAGAAAGCAAGGTGTGTAAGCTAACTAAATCCCTTTATGGTTTAAAACAAGCTCCTAAACAGTGGGATGAGAAATTTAATTCATGCATGCTTGAGAATGGCTATAAGACTAATGAATGTGATAAGTGCATATATTATAAAAACTTGTGAGAATGCACATGTGATTATTAGCCTATATGTGAATGATCTACTTATCTTTGGCTCTAATTTGTATATTATAAATGAGACTAAAAATATGCTTAATAGCCACTTTGATATGAAAGATCTTAGTGAAGCCAATTTTATTTTGGGAATTAAAATTACCAAGACTAATGATGGTATTTTTCTTGATCAGTCGCATTATGTTGAGAAAATTTTAAAGAAATATAATTTTCTAGACTGTAAACATGTTGCTACTCCTTTTGATGCAAGCATACATTTATCTGTTGTAACAAATGAAAAGGAAGTAATTAATCAAAAGGAATATGCTAGCATGATTGGTAGTTTGAGATATGCTACTGACTGTACTAGACCTGACATTGCATATGCTGTTAGAGTACTTAGCAGGTTTACTAGTAAGCCAAGTTGAGATCATTGGCTAGCCATGGGAAGAATTATGAGATATTTATCTGGTACCAAAAATTATGGTTTGTTTTATAACAAGTATCCTGTGGTACTTGAGGGATATAGTGATGCCGATTGGAACACTTTGTCAGGTGATTCTCTCTCTATCTCGGGTTTTATTTTTACCTTGGGTGGTGGTGCTATATGTTGGAAGTTTAAAAAACATACTATAATTGCTAATTCTACAATGGAAGCTGAGCTTATAGCGTTAGCTTTAGCATGTGAGGAAGCAAATTGGTTAAGAGATTTGTTACATGAAATCCCTTTTTGAGAAAAACCAATTCCTCTTGTGTTAATTTGTTGTGATAGCACTACTGCTATTGGTAGAGTGAACAACCATTTTTATAATGGTAAATCCAGACCTATTCAAAGGAAACACAGTAATGTGAGATCCTATTTGAGTAATGGCATCATAACTGTGAATTATGTAAGATCTTGTGATAATCTTGCGGATCCGTTAACCAAGGCCTTGGCGAGAGATAGGGTCTAGAATACATTAAGGGCGATGGGTTTGAAGCCTATGAAATCATAAACCATGTATGAGGATACCCAACCTAGGGATCAGAGATCCTGTAACTAGGTTCAATGGGAAGAACGAATCATATGGTGGTTATAAAAAATACACTCTTTAATATTTTGTTATCCATCCCTATGATGTAAGTGCATTTGTCATGTAATGTTGGAGGGTTGAGTTTTTATACTCTTAATGAAATTCTGTAGCTCTTGTTGAGTGGCGTGTGTAAATTACAGGAACATCCTTAACAAATTTCACCTATGTGAGTATGAAAGTGGGGCGCTTTCTATGAGAATAAGGCTTATTCTCAAATATGCTCATGAAAACTGGGATAAGCACAAGGTCGTAATGTGCCGGCTATTAAAAGCTCATGTCAATACCTGGATTATTATGTGTGAGCAGTAATACTTTATTTCCCCTAAGCAGTCATAGTTCAAGTCTGAGACCACTACTGACTCTGGAGTAGAGGTTGCTGTTTCACTAATGAAGGTTCAATACAGAGCACACCTTCATGGAGAACGGGTCGTCTGTGCCCCTTCCCTGTAGCACCCCCTGTAGCCCCCAAAATGACGTCGTTTTGGGGGCGGATTTTCTATAAAAAAAACGCAGACGCAGAGGGAGGGACGAAGGAGAAGGAGAGGGAGAGGGAGGAAGGAGGGAGGAGGAGGAAGGGAAGGGAAGGAACGGCCGGACTGAACTGGAGGGGGCCATAAATATTGGGGGAGGAGGAGGAGGCGGAGAGGTGGAGCTGCTGCGACGGCGGCAACGATGGCGGCGACCACGGCGGCAGCGATGGCGGCGACCACGGCTGCGACGGCGGCAGCGATGGCGGCGACCACGGCGAGGGACGAGGATGGCGAGCTCGCAGCCTCCTCCTCCCTCCTCCCTCCTTCCTTCCTCCTCCCTCTCTCTCCCTCTCCTTCTCCTTCCTCCCTCCCTCCCTCCCTCCCTCCCTCTTCTGCGTTTTTTTTTTTTTGAAAATCCGCCCCCAAAATGACGTCGTTTTGGGGGCTACAGGGGAGTGCTAGAGGGTAGCGCTACCGAGGATCCGGATTCCACCTTCATGATGCATACTAATCTATCTTTGTTTGGTAATCTCTTTTATTCTTGTTGATATTAAAATGAGTGGGGGATTATTGGACCATTTTAATATCTTTTATTTATTTATTTATATATTTTTGTTCATGAATATTCTTTTGTTTTATTCATGAATCTTATCTTGTTCATGAATAGAGGTTAATTAGAATTCATGAACTTAGTGGTGAGTTATTATTTGGAGTCTCTCCATTTTCTCTCATTTAATGGTTATTATTTTTTGGTGTAATTTGTAAGGTCATAGTGGCCTATAAATAGTCCCTCTCATCTACTTTTTTTTATACCAATACATCAACTATTTTCTATACAAGAGAGATTACTAGCAAAAAAAGGTGTTTTTATTGGTGGAGCTTTGGGTTTACCATCTTGTGTAGAGTTGGCCTGAACCATACGACAAGTGGTCGGGCTGTTATATCCTAGAGGGGACAAGTCATAATTTTGTGATTGCTGCATCGGTATTTGGGTTTTCCCTACCGCAGTGGGCTTTATCTCCTTAAAGAAAATGAGATATCCGTGCCTCAGCCTGATCTATTTGTATCTCATTTTTTTTGCATCATTTATCAATAAAATATAATTTTTTTCTAGTATTTTCACCAACAGAAAGAAAAATAGAGGGTCTGCAGTTGTGTGTGTGAGAAAGAAGAAATGAGAGGAAGATTAGGGTTAGGGTTTTGTTATGGTGGCTCCATTAGTTCTTCAAATAATTCTTTGATCTTCAAAAAAAATATTTTGAGTACAAAATCCACTTCCCTTGATTTATATTTAATTCGTTGTTTTTATTTATTTATTTTTATTTATTTGATGTTGAATTGATTTCATATTTACATGTACATGATTGATCGATTTTAATTATTTGATTAATTGTGTATGTAAGGTTTAGTGTTTTTAGATGATTGATTGATTTTAATTATTTTATTTAGTTGTGTATGTAAAGTTTAGGGTTTTTAGTTGATTGATTGATTTTAATTATTTTGATTAGTTGTGTATGTCAGGTTTATGGTTGTTATATGGATTTATTTTATGGTTGTAATCACACTCATGGTTATATGAGATTAAAATTAATTAGAAACCCATAGATAAATTCTTTCTACTCCACCATGACTCTATGAATTGTTATGTTATTTAAGTGTTGGTGAGAAAGTGTGTATAAAATAAAATAAAAAAAGTGAGGATTATGAGATTTATTTGAATGCCTTAAGCTTGGCATTGTTATATTTGTTCTCATGAGTGAGATGTTTTGTATATGTATATTGTTGCCTCGTTCTCAAGAGTAGACAAGTGCTTTGATTTATGCGCGTACGTATATGCTAATCTTCTGGGGAGTGTGGGTCAAATTCCGGATGATATCCCCTTGCAAGTTTGGCTTCGGAGCGATGTTAGGTATACGGGAGGCACATGAGATATATGTGTAGGCCGGAAGTGGAAGGCCGAAGTGGTGGAGTTAAGGTACAAAGAATTAAATATGAGTTTATTGTTATAGTGTGAATTGTATTGATTTGTACATCTTGAAAAATAGTAATCGACCTTGATAAAGTATGAAATTTGAGCAAAGGCATATATACATGATTCTAGGCAACTTTTTTGTTTTAGCTTTTTATTAAAAAGATCGATTAGAACTTATAATCGGATGATCTTGGGTATTGTAGTTTTGATTCATTTTAGCAATACAGATTTTAGATGTTGTTTTAACCCACAAAATGAGCTCATTTTTATTTAGTTCACGTAAACTAAAGTAAAACATTATTCTGAATAGGGGTGAGCAGCGGATACACCGATCCGCCAAAACCGACCGAACCGAACCGATCCGCCGCATTTTGGACGGATGCGTGATGACGAGCAAACGGTTGTGGATTGATTTTCTCAAATCCGCCAATTTGGCAGACGGATGGCGGATTTTAGATTTCTTTGGCCGCAACTGAACCGCCGAACCGCCGAACCGCCAAACCACGAACACCCCCTAGTAATTTATATGACTTTGTGTTTTCAATTGAAAAAGAGTTTAAATATTCCGTTGAAATTTTTTTTTTAACTTGAATATATTTTTTGAATTGAAAAAAATAAACGTATTATTTATCTATATTTTTTTGTTTTTAAATCTAACTTTAAAAATAATAAATAGAAAATATGATATATCCTGGTTGGTTTTTGTTTTCAAAAACATATATAGATGTAACAATACAGAGACATACAATCTCTACTACTACTCTGTTCATGGTTTTGGTAGTTTGAATCGTTTTTATATTTTAAGAACCATGGATTGTAATACTTTTTGTAAATGAATCATGTTGTGATTGTAATATCTGGATGAGGCATGTAGTGATTGTGATATTCTAAAGTTTCAAATTTTCTTTCTTTGGATGAGGCATACAGTGATTGTAATACTTTTTTAAGTTATTGATTGTAATACTTTTTTTTTTTTTTTTGAGGAAGTGCACAAGTTGAATTATGTTGAAAATCTATAAAATTTTAAACCGCCAATCCGATTCGCATCCATCCGCCAAATCGCCAATCCGCTCAATCCACATCCGCCGGATTGGCGGACGGATGTGGATTGACTTTCTCCAATCCGCTAATCTGGCGGACGGATGGCGGATTGGAGGTTCCGTGGCCGCAACCGATTCGCGTCCACCCCTAATTCTGAACACTTTTAATGTTTTGAACTTTTCCGAAAAAATTCATCTTACAGCAATTTCTTTTCGTTTTCAGTTCTAAATTTTTCGATTGAATTTCGTTTAGGATTTTCTATTAAGTTTTTCTCTCAACCTGTTCAGTTTCTACTAAATTTGTTCCCATTACCTTTTAGAAAATTTAATTCTGTACAACTTTTGTTCTTTGAGTTTTGGTCAATTCGAATTATTTAAGCATAAAACGGTGCATTTTTTATACTTCTTCAGCAAATTACTCATGATTAAATTATACTAACTTTATTTTTTTGCAGGATGGTGGGTCTTACTAATTATTTTATGCAGGGCTGACCCACCATATTTTTATTTCTATTTTGTTTATTTTATACTTTTGTTGTGTACGGGTAAGAAACTAATTGCCACCGTATCTCGGAAAACTACTCATTCGTCTTGCTGCGGTTGGAACTACTTGTCTTGTCCCGTAACAAGAATTAAATGTATTTTTGTTTGTGTCTGGTGGATACGTGGGTGTTAAATCTTGTACTCATACTAGTATACTAGTATACTGACCCGTTTTGTCTCTTGGCAACTCGGGTGCATTCTGTTTGAGCGCAGCCAAGCTTCCTTTGCAGGATTAGTTGGGGCTACGGTGGTGACGTGAAATAACTATAGTTGTTGGACATGTCTCTTAGATTTCTTTTGTTTTCTTGAGCTTAGGATTGATATTAGTTTATGTATTTATTATTTTTTTTATGACTTTAGTATTGGGATAATTTGACATGGTTAGTAACCGTACATTATTTAAGGTATTTTGATTATGTATTGTTACTTTAATGTTTGAGGTATTGGTTAGTTATGAAATTACGGTGAATGGTTTGGTTGGCGTTTAGTTTTTTTTGTTTCACCCCTAGGATTTGGATGATGGAATATTAATTGGGGTTTAGTCCTAATTTAATATTTAATTGTCCATATTTTGGGGCGTGACAATAATTATTCAGAGTCATGGGTTTGTAATTTTTTTTAAAAATAAAAAAAATTGTTTTTTTTTTCTTAATTTTTTTTGTATGTTTATTTATTTTATTTTATAAAAAAAAAATCAGTGTTATTAAAATTTGTTGTTTAAAAAAAAAAAGCTTTTTTTTTTTTGTCTTTTGGGTTTTTATCCTGTCATTTTATTTTTATATTAATAAGTTTACTGTTATTTTTCTGTGTATATCAAATCTCTTTGATTATAAATGTCTCAAGAGTCTTGGGTTTCTGTATGTGTATTTGAAAAAAAAAAAAATAGTGTTCATAAAATTTGTTTTTTTTTTTTAAATAGTTTTTTTATTTGTTTTTTGGGTTTTTATTATTATGATTTTATTTTTATATTAATAGGTTTACTATTATTTTTCTTTGTATATATCTAATCTCTTTTACTGTAAGTGTTTTAATAAGTGTTTAAGATTCTTGAGATTGTGTTTTTTGTTAATCAAATTTTAAACAAAAAATCAAAATACTTCAACTAAATCATACGTTATTTTACTTAGTGTATATATATATATATATATTGTGTGTGTCAATTTCCGACCACACTGCCAAACAGGTTCTCAGCTAGAAAATACCGGCAGAATAGATTAAGCCCGAACGACCTGTCACAGAAAATAAAAGAATCCGGCGGTGGTTCGTCCACCCGGGGGCACTCCGACGATCAAGTCAGTTATCTCTCAAAGATAGCAAAAGTGCTTAACTCACTATTCAGAGCATAAAAAGCATACCCAATAGAAACCTACCTTCAATGGACTTAGGATTTACTGCTAATCTTAGACTCCCAGCAGGATTGGGATAAACTCTCTAAGAGTCTTATCTTTATCCAAACTTAAGTCATCTCTCATTCTAGGACTCTTGTCCCTTATTCGCTTATCCCTGATTTCGGTATCTTCGCAAATAACCTCGGCCTAGCCGAGATGATCTCGGCGTTATGATCAGGACACGTGGCACCTTGGCTGGCACTTCGGTAACACCTCGGCCACGTGTTGTCATTCAAAAATTATGTCCCCACATATATATATATTTGCAAGTTGCTTTACAACTTTGTGATGTTTAGAGTAAATAATTTCTCGAGAAGTTCTCTATTGACACCTATCTGCTTTAACTGTAAGTATTTGTTGGATTTGTAATGCTTGAAACATGAATAATTGTAAAAGAATTTTGTTTATACTTAAACAAAAATGAAGGAGTAGTTGATTTTTTTTATTCTATTTGCCGCACATTTTTATAATTTTTTCTATGTTGAAATAAGTTTGTGATATTCAGAACAAATAACTTATATAGTCGTTCTCTATTTGTACTTTTTTTTAAATTTGCGTGTGCTCGGTCGCTAGTTATGATCATGTCAACTTGAATATGATATGCCTAACAAAGTTAGTATAGTAATAAGGAAACAATACCATTTATTTCAAACAATTTTATTTCACGTTAAACATTAACACTCATAAAATAATATATATACTAATATTCATGAAAATAATTTGAAATATTTATTACTAATTCACCACATATCTAATTTGAACTATTATATTATCCATTAATATCCAAACATCCCACAAAACTTAAAAAACTAAACAAGATTTTTTTCAATACCAATTCAATGACGGAGAATAAAGCATTTAAGATTTTATGACTATTAGTTTTGCCTAGTTAAACATTAAAAAAAATGTTATTTGTGATATTTTAGAATTAATTGTGTTGAGTTTATAAAAATAATTTTAAATTAAAATGAATAAAATAATATTTAAATGTCATGGACAAAGAATATAAAATTGAAGAGTGTATTAGACCCACAGGACAATTTTTGAAATTTTTGGGCTAATAAACTCAAGTTTTAATCTTTATTGGCCAAAAAGATATCTATTTGTCCAAAATGACACCTATTTGTCTACATGTACACATTTTAGTTATCTATCCAAATATAATTTATTTGTACACATGTTACATATCTATCTAATTATTTGTCTAATGTCACTTATCTGTCCACCTTACCTTTATCAGCCAGTGTCGCGGGTTACTTCGAACGACTTTTGTTGTTCAATATTTTAGCGGCTGTCTCGCTTGTGCTTATCACTAAAAATATTTATTCTTGGATCTAATGTTGTATCCTTCCATAAATATGAACTTCTCATCAATAAACCCAATAGATTAAGTAACTTTAAATTTAAAATATAACAAAATTTTAACTAATTTAATTGATAAAAATACTCATATCCCAGGTAATAAACAACAGGTGTGGTGAGAAAAAGACCAGAATCTACATCCTGGCATTGAATAATCTCACACACTAAAGAGAAATCTATATGTCTATATCTATTATTATTATTATTTGTTAAGAACATTACAAGTGGAAGACCAACAATTAACATGGAAAGATTATATGATTGCTACCTTTTTGAAAACCTACTTATTTGATCAATTATGTCTCTTGATCTGTCCTTTTATTGTTGATGACTCTCTTTATCTAATCAATAATATTAATTTAAAATAAATAATTAAATAAATTTTTGAGGCACAATCCTTTGTTGTTTAGATGGAGAAGACCAAATCCATGCACTAAATCGCTGTGTTTTTTAAGAGTAACAGATGGATTCATATAGAAAAGCGTTATATAAACTAACAAGTTTTATAAAAATTTTTATTGATTAATGTAACATATTATAATGAAAACTTTTAAACAGAAACCATTAGTAATTTGATAATTGCCATTATTAGGAATTTGTAACACCTAGTTAGGATTAGTGTGACACAAAAATAGAGAATAAAAGCACAAAAAATTGTAAATCCCCCCCCCCCCCCCAAAAAAAAAAAAAAGAAAAAAAAGATTAGAGATAAGTTACAAGAGATATAGAAATAATCTATAACAATCTTATAGATCCGAATTCTGTCATCGTTGTTCATAACCACCATCGAGATTGGAATCTTTTGTCGTTGTTCGCAATCACTGTTCACACCTTTATCACCTCACCACCGTCAACTCCACTTGCCTTTTTTTTCTTTTCATTCTCTCTCTCTCTCTCTGTATTTGATTTTTTGTATTGTTGTTTAGTAGACATTGTAGGTGTTTGGGAAGTGAGTTTTTATGTAAGTTTTTTTAATTGTAGGATATTATTGGAGAAATTTTTTTTTGTATTTGGGAAGATAGTTGGATTTTTTTGTAGTTAGATGTGTTGTTTGTGAGAAAAAAAGTGAAATGATTATAGAGTTGGATGTGATATTTTATTTGTATTTATTTTTTTTGATTTTGTAAAACTTTTGTCTTGGAGTAAAAAAAATCGAAAAAAAATCCCAAACTCAAGTCCCCAAACACCACCAATGGTTTGAATGAAAATATTTAGATTTTTGTTTAAGTTTGAATGAAATTAGTCAGTTAAATTTCTCAGACTTTTTGCAAGTTTCAGTATATTTAGGCAATGTAATTTCTTTGACTTTCTGCAATTTCAGTATATTTGATTAGTGATTTTTTATTTTATTTTCTTCAATTTCATTAGATTTGGTTAGTGAAATTTCTCTCACATTCTGCAATTCAGTAGATTTGGTCAGAGAAATTTCACTGATTAAATTTACTAAAATTACGAAAAGTTAAAGAAATTTCACTATGTGCAAAAATGTTTATGAAACAATTATAATTTTTAGTGACTCTTTGACGAAGTGAAAATTTCACACTGTCAGTATTCAACGAAGAATCGTCGAAAAATGACCATTGGCAACTGCTGGTTATCGTTGGTCACCGGTGATAATCAAAAGTGACTGTCGTAGGCAGCAGAGATGTTCAAAAGTTGGTGGGATAATGAAAGTATAGTAAGGGTGTAATTTGGTGCCAAAAAAACTTAACGTCCTTAAATCAACAAGTATATTTTAGTTGTTCTTAAACTAATACAAAAGAATTTTCTACGTGGTTGAATAAAAAATTTAAAAATGAAAGTGATATAATAAATATAGTAGTATATCCACAAGATTTGTTGCTCCCTGGACCATTGACTTTTTAGCCTGCTGGGAAGAAAAATTTTGTTTGATTGTTAGCATCGACGGTCATTTTCTACCTGTGGAGGCCTTAATTAAGTATTATCAATATTATAATGATTATTTTTTTATACCAAAATTTACATATTAAAAACTGTGTCAACACTATTGGTGCAGTGAATTTCACCTTGTACCAATATATTATTTACAGATTATTTAATATATTACTTTTGTTATTTAAATTTTAACATTGTAGTATTACCTGTAAATAAAATCATTTTCAAGAAATTCAAAAAAAAAACGCAAATTGTGATCTGCGACGAAGCCTAGCATCAACCATAAAAAAACAAAAAATATATATATTAATTTATCACATCAAAAAATCCAATGAGATTTTCATAACAGTCGTGCTACGTCGCTCGAAAAGGAGCCCCTAATCCCCCGAATACGAAACGACGTCGTTTCGTATTTTTGAATTTTTTTTTTTTTTTTTTTTTTGGGTTCAATCAGAGAAGAAGGGAAGAAGGGAGGAGGAAGGGAGGAAGAAGGAAAGAAGGGACAGATGGCGGCGAAGGACTGGAGGGGGGCCAAATAAATCGGGATAGAGGCGGAGGCGGGGGGCGGAGGCGGAGGCAGAGGCAGAGGCA
The DNA here is from genome assembly GCA_030407325.1 of Camellia japonica. NCBI lineage: Eukaryota > Viridiplantae > Streptophyta > Magnoliopsida > Ericales > Theaceae > Camellia > Camellia japonica. Next base: position 107,592,341 of record JAPPVO010000036.1, read on the forward strand.
GGGGCGGGCAGCGACACTGCGACGACGAGCTGCGACATCCTGGCGACGAGCAGCAACGGCCGGTGACGAGCAGCGACGATCCTCGGCGGTGGCGGTGGTGCTCCTCCTCTCTCTTCTCTCTCTCTCTTCCCTTCTGCGTTTCAACTCGAAAATGGAGAAGGAGAAGAAGAAGAAGAAGAAAAAAAAAAAAAAATTCCCAAAACGACGTCGTTTTGAAAATTAGAGGGATTAAGGGGAGGAATTTTCGAGATCTCAAACATTATTCTTTTCATAAATCTTCAACGGGTGTTGCCAAATTTTCAATGCATCAGTCCCATTCTTGACATGTTCTCTGTTTGAAAATTAAACACCATTAGAAAATTCCCAGGTGGTAGTCATTTTAAAATGGATAAGACTTTTCTCCAGTTTATTTTGTAGATTAGACGGTGTTATTAGATCTGTGAGATTTATCATGAATTTTATTTTGATAATCTGAATCGATCAATGTATAAAGTTTGTCGATATTTTATTCCTGTAAAAAAAATCACATTAATTGAATATTGATAGTCCCTTGATCAGATCATATTTTTGTCAATGATAAATATAATTTTAAAAATAAATTATTGACAAAAATATATTCTGATTAAGTGTTTATCGATATCCGATTAATATAATTTTTTAGAAAAATAAAACACTCAACAAATTTTATATATTAAACAATTTAAATTTTCGAAATAAAACTTATAGTAATCCATAGACCGAAGAGAATTTGTACCTTTTTAGCATGTGCTTACAAGTTGTTAGCAAGCAAAAGTCAAGGATTTATGACACTCGGCCTTTTTTACCAGGCACCAAACCACTGACTAAAAAGTTAATTTTTTATTTTTAATTTATTTTGGGTTATATTACCTATGTTTGGAAAGTTGAGTTTAAGGATTTTTTTAGTTAAAATAGTTATAAAAAATAAAATAGACTTTTTAGCTTAATAAGATAAAATATCACATTTAATCTATAATCATTATATTCTTTCTGTTACAAAAAAGTTAAAAAAATCAAAAAAGTCAAAAACTCTTTCCAAACTAGATATTTTAGTCTCAGACTAAAATAATTAAAAAAGTCAAACAGCCAACTCACTCCTCAAACGAAGCCACTATCTATTTATTTTCTTAGAGCATCTCCAACGGTTCAGCAAATGTTTCATCAGATTTGAGTCAAAAATGGGCGATTTCCTTGATTTGATATTTCGCGCTCCAATGGTTCGCATCAAATTCGTTTCACCAAATTAGCGCCGGGCAACCGGTTGGTTGACCGGCCGGTCGACCGGCCGGTCAACCGGTAAAGGCCAAAAAATATATTTTTTTTAACCGGTTTGAACCTTTGTTTCTGAACTTTTTGAACTTCTGGGTGGTCGACCGGGTGGTCAACCGGCCGGTCGACCGGGTGGTCGACCACCTAGGCAAAAATTTTTTTTTTTTTTTTTTTTTGACTGGTTTGAACCGTTTAGTGAACTGCCTGAACTTTTTTCCGGGGTGACCGGTTGGTCAACCGGTTGGTCACCCGGATGGTCGCCCGGTTCTCTCATCCCAACGGTCAGTAACAGTATTTTGGTGAAATGCTTCGACTGTATCAGTTTGGTAAAAGATTTGCTGAATTCTCGATTTGATATCGATTTGGTGCAACGGTTGGAGCTCCAAAAAGTGGATTTTTCATCAAATTTTGAATTTGATGCTGGGTTTGGTTCTCCGTTGGAGATGGTCTTATACAACTAAAATATTAGCTTTTAACTACTTTCATAAAAACAAGCCATTATTCGTTAATTTTTTCTTAAACCAATTAAAGTTTGATAAGTTGGTCAAAATTGTTACACTTCATTAGCAGCTTAATGGCTCAATTCATGTCATAAATAAATAAATAAATAAATTGCCGACAAATTGACCCAGTATAGTATTGTGTGGCTGGGATTCAAGGCCGGTTTGTTTGGAGAGTTAGAGGGGGATTGAGATTGATAGTGAGGTGAGACCCACTAATATTGTATTTGTTTTGAGAGATGTGGAAGGGATTGATAGTGAGCTCCGGATTAGGATGGGCTTCCCAAAGGGGATTCGGATGAGTCTCCAAGACTTGGTATTAGAAAAATAGTCCGACGGACTAGAAATTTTTTATTTTTATTTATTTTTTATTTTATTTTTTAGATGTTGAGCATTTTTTTTTGAACATTAATGTTTAATTTTTTATTTTTTTTGTTAAGTAAAAATCATTATTTTATTTGTTTTATTTTTTTTGGGAAATTTTTTATTTTATTTTTATTTTTTTAAAATTTTTTACATGTTGGGCATTTTTTTTAAAACATTAATGTTTAATGTTTTTGTATTTTTTTTTTGTTTTATTATTTTATATTTATTTTATATAAAAATAATTTAACAATCCCTACACTAACAACTATCATCAAAACAAACACAATTTTACTTAATCCCCTTACTATCAATTCCCTCACTATTAATCTCCTCACTATCAATCTCCTCCATTCTACCTCTGAAAACAAACGGGACCCAAAGATTATTTTGAAAAATTAGTTAAAAGTTGATTTTTTAATTTTTTTTTTACTTTAAAAAAAAAAATAGAGAGGTGATATAACTCAAAATAGATTAAAAGTTAATGTTTGACTTTTAACCAAATTTTAAAATTAGGCTTGTGGATTCAGAGTTTAGATGAATCTCAACCACGTAATAATATATCTAGATAAATTTTTTGATAAATTTAGGAGTTTATAGTATTGTTGTAAATAATACCTTCTCTACAATGCTATGGACTTCAATATATCAAATAAAAAAACTCTCTTTACTTTTTAAAAGGGCAAGGTTTGTCTCAAGTTGTTGATTCAACTGGACCAAACAATTGTGGATACAACGCCTCAGATTTTGCCACATATGTAAATTGGGCCAAGACCTTTCTATGATTCTAACCAGTAAGATGCTTCAACTATTTACGAATTAAATTAATAACTGAAGATAAGTTATTCCCTAAAATTGAACCACATCCGGTCTTAGACCAATCTATTCCTCTATTTTTTATAAAAAGGTCTTGTAACAAGTGACTCTAGCTAGGAAAAAGATGAAGAAAGTGAAAAATAAATGACATTTTTAACTAATTTCTAAATATTTTTTATTAATTTAAAAAGAAAAAACAAAAAAATTTCACCATGTGCAAATACAATTTTTACACACAAAAATAAAATATATGTATATATATATTTCACTAATTTTACAAGATTTTTTTTTATTGATTACTAATTTATTTTTAAAAAATTCCACTATTTTTAAAGTATTTTTTACGCATTATAATATTAATCAAGAGTAATGTTGCATTTTACAATTAAAAAAAATGAGTAATTTTGCATTTATTGTGTTCGGTTTATAATATGATAAGTTATTATTGTATTGATAATATACATAAGCAATGAGACCAATTAAATCACTATAATAATGAAATATGAGAGAGTAAACCAAATATAATAGAAAAATATATGTGATTTTTGTGTAGCATTACTCATTAAACAAGGACTCAGGTCATATTTATTTGTCGGATTAAGTTGGATGAGATTATGAATATAGTGGGATTGGGTGGGAGAATTGCTAATGTAGTAACATTAGATTAAAGCTGTAAGATAAATTATATTTGCTTATACACTGATGTAGGGACATTAGTTGCTTGGAATTACATTTATAAAATGACAAATGCTAACAAGTATCCGATGAGCATTGTTTAATGTTAGAAAGTATGTAAATTGTCTCTTGAAAATATGTAAAAATGTTAAAAAGTATATTAATTTCATTAAAAATACATTGAATTTAATGAAAAATATCTTGTGTTCTTCACATTTATTGTCTTTTACTTGTGTCCTAAGAACACTTACTAACACCCTTATAAAATTACATAAAAACTCTAATTATACAAAAGATCGTGTTGTTTTTGCTAAGTGGATGTAAAAACAATATTGTCACTTACAAGGAATAGATTGTTAATGTTAGCTCTCGTATGAAATAATTAATCCCCCATTAAAAGATATATTCATAATCAGCAAATGAGACTATTAATATCATAACATTTATTTTATACAAAGGGTTTTATTTCTTTCAAGATCTCAATTTGAGAGAGTGTTTGAATTTAGTAGACTCATTTTTAAATCGACTTCGGTGATTCGAATTATTCACTTTTTAAGACTCGTTGATCACTGAAATCGATTCTAAAATAAACCTACTAAACTCAAACACTCTTTCAAATTAAGATTACAAATTAAAAGAAACCAAACCCTAAATCAAACATAATTTTGTGAGTGTCTCCTCCAAACCTCTAAGATGACCGAGTACTTATTAGCATTTTATTTTTCAATTTAAAAATAAAAAAAAAAAAAAAAACTTTATTGCACAAACAGATACCAAAGTTAGTATTAAAGTGATTATACTTGGAAACAAATCTATTTTGGAAGAAGTGTAATCACATTCAAAGAATACATCATGCAGAGTTCGAGATCACTGGAACTCTCTCTCTCTCTCTCTCTCTCTCTCTCTCTCTCTCTCCATCCATGTTAAATGTATGGAATTGGTTGGCTTCAATTAGGAATGGCAACGGGGCGGGCGCGGGGCCGGGGATCGCACTCCCCGTCCCCGATTCCCGGTGGTAGAAATTTTTCCGTCCCCGGCCCCGATCCCCGACGGGGAGCTTATCACCGCCCCCGCCCCCAACGGGGATCGGGTTTCCCCGACCCCGAAAACTCCCCGGTTAAAATTAAAAAAAAAAACATAAATATATATTCAACAACACACATGATCATGATCCTGATCATATTCAACAACAACATATGTTCTTCATCATCCTCATGATCACAATCATCATCAACAACAACAACAACAACACACCCAGATTTAAAATATATATTCAAGAGCTCAAATGTAAAAAATAAAAAATAAAAAATAAAAAATAAAAAATCTAAAACATTCAGAGAGAGAGAGATGTCAAGAACAAACATTCAGAGAGGAAGAGGTTCTCGATCGGCATGAACGACATGATCGAGAGGAAGAGGAACTCGATCGGCGGTCAAACTGAGGCCGAACAAAGCCGCCGTGTGGTTGCAGGGGTTCTGCGAGGAAGAGCCTCTGACGAGGGGGTTCTGCGAAGAGAGAGGAGCTTCCGAAGAGGAGGAGGGAGGTTGCCGTCGACGAGGAGGCTCTGCGAAGAGAGAGAGAGGAGCCGCCGTGCCGTGAGTGAGGATGGAGAGGAAGACATGTGAGGAATGGAGAGAGAGAGAGACTAGATCTAGATCTGCTTTATGAGAGAGAGAGAGAGAGTAGATGAGAGAATCAAAAAAGTATATATATTTAATGAATAAAAGATAGGGATTAGGGATGACTCAGTGGGATATATAATATATATAATATAGGGATGATTCAGTGGGATATATAATATATATCAGTCGGGGGGATCAACGGGGCGGGGCTCGGGGCCGGGGCCGGGGCGGGCCGGGACTGAAATATGTATCCCCGTCCCCGGCCCGATTATTATCGGGGATTTTTTTTTTATCACCATCCCCGGCCCGTCGGGGGTATTTTTCGGGGAATCACCGTTATATTCGGGATCGGGGGGTCGGGTCCCCATCGGGCCGGTTTTAAATTGCCATCCCTAGCTTCAATTCAACTTGATCATCTACCTAACCATTTTGTGTATAACTTAGCTTGGGGATGGATGGGTAGTTTGATCACCCCCATTAAATGAGGAACTTTAGACATTCCTAATTAAGAAAATTTATCAAAGAATAATATTATATATATTAATTAGTGTACTAATTAATGTACCAATTGATGATGTGACATAAATTAAGAAGTTTTTGAAATTTGTAATGTGATTAATGAGTGGATCAATAATAATGTCATAACTAACGTTAATACACTAGTTAGTATACTAATTGGTGTATATAACGTTTATCAAAATGATAAATAGTTGAGACATTTTGATTTCTGTTCATAAGATTCGATTTATTTTAGTTTGTTTTCCATTAAATTGTATTTTTTAAAAAATATTTTTATAATAATAAATTTACCACTAAAAATTAAAATAGAATTTTTTAATAAATAAATTCAATCCACGGGACTAGGAGTCATCAAATGGCCCACGGACAAAAAATCTGATATTACCCAACCCGTCCCATGGCCCGTCCGAGCCTACTTGAGTGCTCAACCCATCCCAACCTATGAAAGATAATTTAAGACTTTGGACAAAGATTTGTTACATGAGCCCACCTATGAACCCGGCCCGTAAGAGCCTGCATGGGTAAGGTCAATCCAATCATTCCAACAGTCCAACTCAAACTATTCGGTCCAAAATTTCTTTTGCTTCTTCCTTCTTCTTCTTTTTTATTTTTATTTTTATTTTTAATATGTATCCAAAAAAAAAAAAAAAAGTAATATTGTTCAATTCAAATTTAATCCATTAAAATTCATAAATAATTATATATATATATATATATATAAAACCCTATTCGTCTAGATTAAATCATATTCATAATTCAATTCCCGTTATCGATATCTAATCATGCAGAAGAAAGGTATATTATTGACAAATTATTGATTGACATTAATGTTAAATCTCTGTGTTTCATTCATGAAATTCATCTGAGATCTACAAAAAGAAAATCACATGCAATTATACATTTACAATCCCTAAGACTTGAATTTATAGCTTGTGATTACAAGAGTTAAAATGAAACAAATACGATTTCATACCCTAAAAGTTACAATTTCCAAGGCCTTACTTAGTTATAATCAAAAGAGGTAAACAAAACAAGTTTCACGCTTCACAATCCTCCCAAGTCATCACATTGACGGAGGTACGCCATCAACACCTGAAAATAATTTTCTACATAGGGATGAGCATAAAACCCAACAAAGATAATCTTAATGAAGTGCATAAAGTTTAACAATATCATATGCAAATGAGATGCCATGCCCAAAATATAAATTTTTATTTCAAAACCTCATGCCATGCACTTTTTTGAAATTATAAACATTTCAAAAGCTTTCAATTCAATAATACTCAGGACGGTAAATACAACTCTAGCAATCCCAAGATACATATCTGCAAGTAGTCTCATAGAGCACTACCAAAATTACTTTATCGGCTCTTAACCGGAAAGAAATTGGGACCTACTCATGTTTTAAAACTTTCACCATAGACCTAAAGTCAACTTAATTCTTAACAACCACACCCCCCCAACTGGATTCACTAAGGTATTTATCCATTTTCTCAATACATTTCAATCGTTCTCAATAAACTGATTTCAAAAGCATTTCTTGTAATGCCCCAAATTTCTAACCCAAATGATAATATAATAATCATGGCTCTTTCATGGAAAACCGAATATAAATCTCCAAACTTACATTACATGATACAATAGTTCTTCATGCAACAATACATTAATCCAACAACAAGTAAGTAAACAAATAAATACCCCCAAGGGGTTTACAAGTTTCCAAGGCTTGAGCCTGGTTACACAAAACGGTTATTCAAACTCACACATATACAGGCCTTGGCTTACACACAGAGTCACAATAAAATAAGAGTCTCGTACTCTCAACACACATTTTCTCGCCTCTAGTTAGGCGGCATCACCACATATTTTCTTGCACAAAAATCCCGTAGGGTGAGCATAAAGCCCAGTAGGAAATCCTTAACAAAGTATATACATTTTATACAAGTCTCAAGAGATGAAATGCACATGTCATGCTATGCCCTTTTTAAAGAAAATCACATCTTCATCTTTGAAAACCATCATGCTCAATGATGTCATGCAATTTCAATTCTTCAAAACTTAACAATTCATTTCAAGAACGGTAAATACGACTCTAGTAATCCCTAGGTTGGTGTCTGCAAGTAGACTATACAAGTACTACCAATTTGTCATTTTTACCAACATTGACTGGAAGGCTTGACACCTATAATCTGTCAATTTTACCAGTATTAACTGGAAGACTCGACACATATTCAATTTTATCTACACCACCTGTCAAGACTTACCACCGTATTTACCCCAAAACCAATTCATGGAAACTTGTTTCTCAACATTCTTTTCTCAATGCAAGTTTTCAAATCAACTTTCAAAGTTTAATGTAATCAAATGAATTGATATGCCAATAATACAAGATGAATATAAATACTTTTATTCCAATTCATCATCCAAGGAATAACACAATTCCCTCTTCTTAAGTATCCTCAACAATTAGTCATTTCAAGACTATTTCAACGTTTTGAACAATAATTTTCAAAATGAACAACAATTCTCATATTCCCTGAAATTCATCATTTATATAAGTATAAATAAGAAATTTTCCAAAAATCCATTTATTTTGACACACAAAATAAATATAACAATATCATTCATAGAATAGGTTTTTTCACCAAAACTCTAAAACTCGAATGTTTTGAAAGAAAACTTTCCAAAATCATCTTTTCTTCAATCAAGGAAGATCAAAACCCATAAGATCATTTTAAAAGAACAAGAGACAAACCCATTTTCAAAATCGCTCAACTTCTTGAATTAACAATCAATTTTCAAAGCTATCGAAGAATGATTTCGAAAATCATCTAGATCTTGCAAATATATATATATATATATATATATAACTCTAAGAAAATCCATACCTCAAGTTTTGAAGAAGAAATGAGATGAAACCCCCCAAAATCAACGATGTTGAAACTCGATCTTCACTACACACAACGAAGCCCTCGAGAAATTAACCAACTTTGATGAAGAACCTATGGCAGAACTCTAATGGATCTTGAGAAATCAAGATTTTGATCCAATTTGGCGTAGGGAAATGTAGAGAGAAGGGAGAGGAAATGTTTTTAGAGAGAGAGATATATACAAAAGTGATATGAAATATCAGATTCATGAACTGATATAACATGGTCCGCCCGAGCTTGGAAAGCGCGTCGAATACACCTGCCCAGTACTTTTACATACAGGTCAAATTTCTAGAACCAAACATCCTCCCCTCGAGCGCGTAAATGGCCGCTCGAGCGAACAAGCAACTTCGAATGCATTTTGCATTTTTGCTTCGGAGGCGTTGCCCCTCGACCCCGCTAGGGCGCTGCCCCCTGGACCTCTACGAGCTGACCGGGCAGCTCGATCCCCGACCTACCCAGTTGAAGTGGCAAAACATGAAAGAAGGGTCGAAACCGGGATCACTACATTTCTCAAATACAAACGCAGAAATTAAATCATAAAAGCCTGAGATCATCAATGTCATGCATGAATTAGTAAATGTTTCAATTTATCTAATTCACATATAATTTCTATAACTATCAATACTATACTATCCTTCACTAATAACCAAAACAATTATCTCTAATTCAATATTTCAGTTAGGCAATATATAAAGTATAATTCAATAACGTTTTACAATCTCAAAAGAGGATGTCAATTCACAATATTTCTCAATAGTTGGATGCCTTTTTCCAAAATCTCTTCATTTGTCAACGATTAAACAATTTTTTCAAGAATTCGATAATTTCTCAACACAAAAATAATTTCTCAATTCTCAAGATTTTAGATTTTTTGAAAAATTAGAGATTTTTCATTTGAAAGATAATTTTTCTTAAATTCAAGTATCACTCTACCACCATTGACAATCAATTAAAAATTTAGAACAATATTATAGAAATCCCCCCCTCCCATTTTGTGCACTAAATAAAGATTTAACAAGACCCTAATCCTCAAAATAACTCTAACTATCAAAATGGTAAATAATAGATTTAAAATACGTACACAATGTTAAGAAAATCCATACTTCAAGTTCTGTAAGAGATAATGAATTTGACGATGTTGGAAATTGATCTCCACTGGTCAAAATGTAACTCTCGATGTGTTCACCATTTTGGTCTCAGGAACTAGGGTTAAAATCCTAATGGGATGATTTGTGTGAGCTGGTGAAAAAGTTAGAGAGAAAAGAGTTTAGAGAGAACTAGGGTTAAAATCCTAATGGATTTACTTGGATGAGATGATTTGTGTGAGTTAGTGAAAAAGTTAGAGAGAAAAGAGTTGAGAGAGAGAGAGAAATGAGAAAAATGTGGGAAATTGAGGGATTGGGGTCAGATTTGAAGGATTGGACACAGATTTCGACAAAAGACACGGAAGGCCGCACATATGGAGTCCGTCGCCGCACGTGCGGGAACCCCCCCGCCGCATTCACGTGCATATGGATTTTGGCTTGGCATCTTAACTCTATCGCAAGTACGAGCCCATTCACTGCATGTGCGAGCCTTAACCCAAAATTCCTATGTTCCTCCTACACAAAATTGCACATGCAGCCTTCCCACGTCGCACGTGTAGGTTTGGCCAAAATCTTTCTAAAGTATTCACACATTCCCTGGTTTCGTCCTTACATCTGAAACTCGAAATTCTAACTTGAGAAACGTTAAGAAAGATTAAGCATGGTCAGAACTTATTATAAATAACACTATATGAAACTAGAGACTCCAAAAATAAAACAAATGGTTCGAATAAGCACTCTTAAGTCGAGTTCAAGACCTGGGACATCACATAATGTGCACCCCTCCACACATAATTAATACTTTTAAAACCCTATTTAGAGATATTGTATGCTGGATTCCAGAATAAATAAATAAACAAATAAATAAAAATAAAAAATAAAAATTCAAGTTGAATACAAAGCGATTGAACCATGAATTCATTAATTGCATTTAATTCAATCAAACAAACCCACCCGCGCTCTCTCTATATATCTAATTGCTCTCTCTCTCTCTCTCTCTCTAGAGAGAGAGAGACATAATTTTACTTGAATTATGTCGGAAAGTAAAAAAGAAAAATAACTAATGAAACTATTAAAAATATATGAATGATAAATGTATAGAACTTGACAATGTAAGTCGAATAAAAAATGTGTAGCCCGATTCGGTTTGATTTTAACTTATAAGATTCGAGTTTATGGTTAGGATGTGGTTTTAGTTTTTTAAATAGGCCTGGCTCGTACCAGCTTGTCGACTAGTCAAAATTCAAAAAATCTCTTTAATATATGGGATTTAAACACAATAATTATGGATTGGGTAATCCCGGTTCGGCTTGTCCCATTGATGACCCCTACATGGGACCGACTTGTAACTGCCGTGAGTTATAATGCATGTGTTGGGTGCAACAAGAAAGGGAGATTCTATTTACACCTAAAAAAATTTTAAGTGGGACCAATTTTTCAGTACACCTTATTAAATTATTTAGAGTTACAATTTGTTCTTAGTACACCCTAATTTTTTTCCTAAATTACTCTTTTGAGGTACACCCGTATAAAAAAAATTAAAAAATTCAAATTATTTTTGAAAAACCTTTCTTTTGTTCACGTACATACATGGAATATGATTAGGAAACCTAGAACCGGCAAAGGCAGTCCCAGCGAAGAAGAACGACGGAGGAGAAGGAGAACAGCGAAGGATGATGACAAATATTCAGCCTGTTTTTCATCATTATTGTTCAAACTTTCAAAATTAAACAAATTCACTTTGTTTGGCTGTATACTGTTGAACAAAGTGAAATTGTTCGGTTCTGAAAGTCCGAACAATAATAACGAAAAACAGGTTGAGTATTCGCTTTTATGTATAAAATAAAATTTTAAAAAAAACACAGAAATTAATAATTGTATTTTGATATTTATGTGAATACTTACCTCATCTTTGATAGTTTGTTTCAAAAAACTGTTTTGATTATTATTCTCATCCATTGTTTGATTTTGTTCAAATTTTCTTCTATTTGCAAGTAATGATATAATAAAAAACAATAATGTTAATGATAATGGTGAGTTTTGCTGGGGTAAATTAGAGTTTTGGAGTGAGGAAAAGGAAGAAGAAGAAGAAGAGAAGATAATTGAAACTTAGGGAAGAAGATGAAAAGATTTCAATATGAAGAATACGTATAATTGATTAGGGTATACCATGAGGAAAAAGATATATTTTTTATTTTAATATTTAATATATGTTATCCTTATTAGTAAATTCACATTAGGGTATAATAAGAATTAAAATTTTAAAATTTGAATTAGACGTACCGAGATAATTTTTGGGTTCAAATAGAATGGCCCAACAGGAAGTCAGTTCTCACTTACATAATCTGTAGCAACCTAGACCGATATTGGGCTTATCTTGTAGTTCCAAACCTGCCCAAAAATAAGAAGTTAGCCCAAGCTCCGCTCATATAATATAAGGGTTTAATTTCTTTCAAGTTATCATTTCAACTAGAGAGACTGTTTAGGCTTAGTAGACCTATTTAAGAATCATATTCGATGATCTGAACCATTTACTTTTTAGAACTTATTGAGTAGGATATTCATAAAAAAAATAAATATGATTAGACATCGATAGCTATATATTTGAATCACATTTGTTTTAAAAAAAAATGAACGTTAAATATAATTTCAAGAATAGCCATCTATATTTGTAATAAAAATTTGATTCAAATATATAATTATCGATATCTGATCATCTTGATTTTTTGCATGAATATTCCACTCAACGACTCATAAAAAGTGAACGGTTCGGATTACCAAAGTTGGTCCTAAAATGGAACTACAAAACCAAAATCCTCTCTTCAAGTTGAGATGACCAACATGAAAGAGAAGCCTAATCCATAATATAAGCCAAACACCTTTTACTATAAATACATATAGGTCATGTTTGATTGTTGTATTATTTTTTATATGATTAAATATGATGAAATTATTAATAGAATTATGAGACATAAGTTATATGTGGGATCAGATGAGATGAATGATTAGATATATGATAGAATTATATATAGGGTTGTGGGATAAGTTATACCATGGAAAAATAGATGAGATAAATGATTGGTTATAAGAGTAAGGTATCATATTTGGTTAGAATTAAATAAAAAGATGTTATTATTTTTGACCATTGGACAAAGAAAAAAATAATATGGAGTGACCTCATTCTTCCAATGCCACACTACCTATGGTATTATTTAATCTCTCATTTCTCGTTTTAATCCTTCATATTGATACTAATATCACCTGAAATTGAGTAACCATGCAAAACAAATACTAGATTGGACTATCTAATGGAACCTATATATTCTCCACTTCCAATCTCTTTGTCCTTGCCCCACAATCAAACACCAGACTAATAATCCGATAAACCCTACATGTTTTTTCGACTTTCAGGCCAAGTTTGGTTAAACTAAAAAAGTGCACTTATTTCATCTTTTTATTTTTTTTGGGTCACATCAATCAACATCTCCTCTCTACTTTTTCTACACATAATACAAGAAAAGTCAAAAAGTGCACTTATTTAGTCTTCCCAAACTTAGCCTCAATCACTATATCAGTGAGGTAATTAAACATGCCCATACTTTATTATCACAACTTAAAAACAATGTGGTGATAGTTGAAGTGGCATAAGTGTTCCCAACTTCAAATAAAGTTAAATTACATTAAATATGATGTGAAGTTGTGTTAACTTGTCCAATTGTCCAACACAAGCCTATTAATTGAGTTCCAACTTAGCTGAATGGTAAAAAAAAAAAAAAAAAAAAAAAAAAAAAAAAAAAAAAAACATGTTTCTCACAACTGAACAACTATATCAATTGTTACCAACCACATAACAGTATTTCCATCAAAGAAAAAAAAAAAAAAGTTCTCACAGATCTAGCCAATCAAAGAGCAAGCAGTGGTTCAACCATTAGGTTGTCAACTTATCCCCTAAAAAAAATTTATTGATTAAAATTTTATTTTTTAAAGACCCAATAAAATAATGCCTTATTTTAATATTTAATTTAAAATCTCAAAAACTATTAAATCACTACTATTGAAGAGATATATTATTGTCGTATTACTTGTGATATTAGTAGTTGGAGAAAAGAGGTGGTTGCTTTTCAACATTAGGTACAAAACAATGATGAAAAATGTAGTTCTCATATGTGAATTTGTGATATGATGTTTTGAATTTTATTATAGCATAATGAGTGTTTGAAACAAAAGTTACAATGATGCTTAATCACTATAAAAAAAAATTAAAATTTTAAAAATTAAAATTTAAGAACAAAATTATTTTTTAGGGATTAAATATTTTTATTAAAAAAAATGTTATTATTATATTTTTAACAACGAAAATTGAACATTAGTGATGAATTATTATCTTTTTAGAACTAAATTTTTTGTCTCAAAAAATAAACTATTTTGAAACTAAATTATTTTGTTCCTAAAAGTGTATTTATTAGTGATATTTTCAAAATTTTGTTGTTAAAAGTCTTGTTTTTGACTTTTCGAAACGATCTTTTAGGTACTATCCTCACAACGATAGAAATTGATTCATAAATATCTGTTGCAACAAATTTTTTACTTTTTAAGACTAAAAAATTTAATTTCTAAAACTCTCGTATGTTGTAATGAATGAAAGGCTCATTATGGGGTATGATCCAAACTTACAAGTTTTGGATTGATGGTTGGAAAAAAAAAATTAAAAACATTATGTTGATTGTTAAAGTAATTAAACTTTTCTTAAAAAAATAAAATAAAAATAATTCTAGCACAGGCGGCTAGGAGCTTTCAAGCATGAATGTTGGAGCAATGATCTAATTTTTATTTTTATTTTTTCACATGTGCAAATTATTATTATTATTATTATTATTATTATTATTATTTTTTTTTTTTTTTTTAAATTCAATGACATATTGAAGTGATAATAACTGAGCTTTGAAATGCAAATATTGTTGACTCTTTTGACTCTATCAGAGTAATCAATATGGCAAGTCTTATCCTGGAATAGAAATGTTCAAAATTTAAATATATAAAATAAATAAATAAATAATCAATTTGGAAGAGTAACGCTTGACGTACTTAAAATTTTAAGTTGCCGATGTTTTATATGTTCAAATTCATGTTGTTTTCTTTTTTTATGTGATTAATTTTAATATGTTAATATTTTTTTTTTCTCGGCTTGGCATTGATTAAAAAGGTTAAAGTACTAATAAATTTTAAATAATAATTTTATAAACTATTTGATCTTCTTTTTTTTTTTTTTTTTTTATGGATCTAAGGATCCTATTTTAGTGTGACATAAAAGGCCAAGTATAAACGCACGTGTATTACGTGTTGAAGGACAAATGTAAATTTTTTCATAATGTTGAAATTATTAAATGTAACACTTCAAAAAAAAATTTAAGTGTACTTTTGTAACGCCCTCAAAATTCAACCCATTAAATAAATAATATAAACATGCATTATTATATTAAAACAATACTATAAATCCATCCATCAGAGTATTATGAAATAAAATATCAGAATAATTGCCCTACGGGCTTACATCTTGCCAAGCCAACACTTGGACACAATTCACTGAGTTCTAACTCAAAAATAGATAAAGCCCTAGGCTTGAAAGATTACATTGTTCAAATAAAACAAATAGAAATAAGACAAGTCTTCAAATTCAATTCCTCACAAGCTAAGTCCTTGGAGGGAGTGAACCACCTGAACCTGAAAAATAAAGTTCCCATATAGGGTGAGCCACAGCCGAGTAAAGAAATACTAAACCAAGCATAAGAATTAACTAAAGCATTAGCATCTGATACATGGTTAACACTCTACAATCAAGTTACACTTTTCATGACACAAATGCCTACATTGCCTATGACACACTGTCTATGGCACATTTTACTTCCCACTTATGGCTCAGAACCTAGCCAAATAACTCAACGGGGTTTCATCTTTTATTAACAATACTTCCAATTCAACAGGAATAACAATTTAAGTTAGACCTAACCATAACAAATACACAAGTTGGTATTGTATCAATCATAACCAATTCACTTCCATACTTCCCAACTGATACACATTTTAGTGATGTATCATATCAACAATAAATAGAAATATATCTATTAATCAATAAGCACACATAAGAGTGATGCTACTGGAGTCCATCCCCTATCTCCTCCCAATAAATCCGGTTTAGAGGTCCATCCCCTATCTTCCTCAAAACCGTGGAGTTCATCCCCTATCTCCTCCAAAACCAATGCATATGCAATAAAACACACAATTGCCATATACAACACATAATTAATACACAAATGTTCTGTATTAACTCAACAGTCAAACAATTGACTCAATTCCAGTTATACCTAAGCCGCATGCAAGGTCTACAACAATCAATGGCTATCCTCCACCGATAGCCCAAAATAGTTATTTCTAAACAAGAATTAAATACATCAATGAATGTAAATTTAACATTCCCAAAGGTAAGTATTTAAACTACCCAATTCCATGAATTAAACCAAATTCCACATTGTTCCTTTAAATTAATTCTACAAATTAATCTAAACCAAAACCCTAAGGTTTCTTCCAAAATTACCAAACTACCCCCACATACCAAAATTACCAAACTACCCCCACATACCAAAATACCAACACTTAGGATTAAAGCGTATAAATGGAGTAGGAAATCCCTACCTCGAAGAAATAACCCAAAAAGATGATGATGAAGAAGGTGCTCGAAACTCCAAAGTGCTCCAAACCGACAACTGCTCAGGTTAAATGGAAGCCCTCACTCTCCTCTATCTTATTTGTAAAAGAACTAGGGTAGAAACACACCCTAACTAGATCAAACCTAGGAGAAAAGGTGTTTAGAGAAGAAGAAAAGTCGGACTTTAGGGTTTGAGATCAAAAAGAATGAAAAACTGCCCTAAAAATCCCGCTGTTACGTTTAAATACTGGACAGGCTCGCTCGAGCGAAGACATGGTCGCTCAAGCGACCAGACAGAAGAAAGCCTCGCTCGAGCGAAGAGAAGCTCGCTCGAGCCAAAAACAAAACAGCTCGCTCGAGCGAAGAAAGCTCGCTCAAGCCAACAAACACTGCTCTCAGGTCTAAGTACTGGACGCAAAGCTCGCTCGAGCGAAGGGACCCTGGCTCGAGCGAAGGACCAAAATCAAGGACCTCGCTCGAGCGAAGAAGAGCTCGCTCGAGCGACCAACCCAAAAATTAGACATCAACTATTGGTTTCTAAACCCAACCAACCTGCAATTAACCTGTCCAACATAATCCATAACTCACAACTGAAGAATTAAAGGACAACAACAACAACAATATGATAATGGAATCTACGGAACATAAGTCCGGATACAATAATCAAATGGGAAAAGACCGGGGTCGCTATAACCTCCCCCCCTTAAAAGAATTTCGTCCCCGAAATTAAGCATGAGTTTGTAAAAACAAGTTTTTGTCAATTCCCAATGATATTATAAAACAACAACTTGACCCAATACCGGTCACTTCATCTCTTATAAAGAGGCATCTCACTGTAGACACCCCATTTTTGACCGACCTTAAGACTCAGACGTCACCGGTTGAGCGCTCGGTGATGTTGCATACTGTGCTCATTCAGAAGTCTCAGAGTCGCGGCCGTGCGCCCCGCCTCCGAACTTCCGAATCCTCTTTTGTGCCTTGTCTCGGTTTGCGAACCAGACTCGGTTTTCTCTGTTTTCTTTCCTGAGGGAAGGGAGTAGTCCTGTAGACCATCTCTTGGTGGCCGTGCGCTACTTTTCGTGGCCGTAGGCCATTTTGCCCATTTCGGAGCCCGGTTCCCGGTTTTCGGGGCCGTCAGGCCGTGTGCCTCGGCTCGGGACCGCCCAACCATCTCCGATTTCTCCGGTTCTTGGCTAGTACCTCTGTTTCATCATAACAAGGCACACTGGGGCCCCTGATGCCCACTTCGTGGCCGTATGCCACTTTCGGTGCTTATAGCCGGTTTTCGGGCCCCGAACCTCGCGGTTTGGCCCCCGAGCTTTCATTTCGCATCGGATTTCTCCGGTTTTTGGCAGGTACCTCTGTTTTGTCATACCGAGAAACCCTGGGGTCTCAGATACCCACTTCGCTGCTGAACACCACTTCCGGTGCCTACAGCCCATTTCCGGGACCCCGAACTGCGCGGTTTGGGCCCCGAGCGTTCATTTCTCATTAGTTTTTGTTCAATTTTGGCAGGTACCTCTGTTTCAGCATTAGGAAGATCACTGGAGGGTAGGAGGCCAGCAATTATCCCAGATAACCAATTTCGCTCCTCCGGCGCCCGTTTTGCTCACTTCCGGGCCAATGTTGAACACCCTAGGCCCATTTTCTTCCAACCAAAGCTACATATTTGTGATGAGGGCACATGGGAGGACCCTAAGGAATGATGGTCGGCCAGAAATTCCAGGTTTCATTTTTGAGCCCCTCCTTCCAGCTCTATGTTGTGGCTCCTGCTTCAGTGTTGCCAATTTCCGACCTTGGAACCTTGTTCCACACATCTGGGAGGACCCTAAAAGTTGGTGGTCGGCCAGCAATTGTTGATTTCATTTTTGACCTCTCCTTCAAGCTCTATGTTGTGACTCCTGCTTCAGAGTTGCCAGATTCCGACCTTGGGGCCTTGTTCTACACACATGGGAGGACACTACTGCATGGTGGTCGGCCAGCAAATTTCAACTTTATTTTTGGGCATGGCCGGCCGGCCAGGGTGAGTGGCTGGCCGACCAGGTGGGGTGGCCGGCCGGCCACCTCCCAGAAAGTTCCCTGGCCGGCCAGCTTTCTGCTTTCCAGCCCATTCCAGCTGTCCAGCTACTTTTTGAAATATCTCCCCCATCCGGGGGATATTTTGGGAGGAAAGCTTGGTGCATTTCCCTTCCCTTTTACACCTTTTCTTGCTTACTTAAAGGGCTGGACAACCCCTTTGCCTAGGTTGGACAATTTCCTCTCAAGGCTTCTTCTCCATTTGAGCCCATTTCCATAGCCAAAAACCTCAAAAAACTTCCAAGTTCCTAGGCAATTCCTTCATCAACCCTTAGCTCCACCATCCCCACTACCATTCCAGCAGCAAGGAAGTGTTCTCCAGTGGCTAAGAAGCAACAAATTTAGACCAAGAGGTAGCAACAATTGGATCTTCAAGGGTAAGTCTCCAAATCTCTTTTTGTAGCATAATTTTGCTTCCTATTTCTACCCTATTTCCTTTCAGTTTTTGGGCTTTGACCCATACTGGTTTTGGGCTTATTTTGAGCCCCTCTACAACTTTGTAGAAGGGCTCAACCCTGTTTGGTGTCTCCATGATACACTTGCTTCAATATCACTCTTTAGGCCATTAAATTGCATGCTTTGTTTAGCTTTTGAGTGATCTGATTTCGAGCATACTATATACTGTGAGTGGGCTTATTTTGAGCCCCTCTTCAATATTGAAGAAGGGCTCAACCATGTTTGGCTTCTCTATCATGCACTTCCTTTGAAATGCTTCCATTTTACCGTAAAATTGCATGATTGTTTTGGCCTATTTGTGATCTGAGTTGGAGCATGCAACATACTGTGATTGTGCTTATTTTGAGCCCCTCTTCAACATTGAAGAAGGGCTCAACCTGGTTTTCTTGCTCTACATATCACTTGCTTTGAATTCTTGTTCCACTCCCATTTTGCATGCATTTTTAAGCTCACCATGCTTCGGATTTCAGCCTTCATCAGGCTTAGATGGTGCCTTATTTTGGTCCATTATTCATTCTTTGTTAAGGGTCTTAGGCCATTTGATGACTGGTTTTGGTACTTGTTTTGTAATCCTTCAATTTACCGTAAAATTGCATGTTTGTTTAGGCTTTCTTAGCCACTGATTTGAGTCTTCATCAGGCTTAGAAAGTGCCTTAGAATTGTCTATTCTTCATCTTTTGTTAAGGGTTCAAAATTGTTTGATGCTTTTTTATGGTACCTCATGTTGTAGCCCCTTATTGGCTCATTTTTGCATGCCATTTTGAGCATATCTACACACTGAATTGGAGGATCTCATCTTCTGTAAAAATGCATATTTTTAGTCCCTCTCTAATGTTGTAAAACTGAGTTTTTGGGTTTAAGCATTGTAGATACCACTTGCTTTGTAATTCCTCTCTTTTTCCGTATTTTTGCAAGCTATTGTTGCCATACTTGTGATCATAATTGGGCCTTGTTTTGTACTGAAAAAATGCCATATTTGGGGCTGCCTTGCTACTGTTTTTGCTGTCATGTATCAATTTTGCATGTTTAGCATAGCCGTAGGCCATTTCGGGTACTTAGAATCGCATTTCGGGATGATTTCATGCATCGGTTGTCATTTCGGGACTGTTTTCCCTTTCATTTAGGTGCTGAAATTTGGTTTGCATGCTTGCATATCATTTCCCGTGCTATTTCATGCCTTCGGGCCATGTCTCGGTTTGCGTGCACGTGGGCACGCACTTCGAGACACCTCTGTTTTATCCGACGGCATCTGATGTGAGTGTGGCTGAGGTCCACTCATGTTAGTATAAGCCCAATTTGCATTTCCGTCTCATTTTATCATTTGCCTCGGTTTGCGTGCCCGTGTGCACGCATTTCGAGGCACTTCAGTCTTATCCGACGGCCTCCTATGTGAGTGAGCTGAGGCTCTCCCATGTTGGTGTAAGCCCATCGTGGCATTCCGTATGCCATTTCATTCCATTTCATCATCGCCTCGGTGTGCGTGCCTGTGGGCACACATTTCGAGGCACTTCGGTTTTATCCGATTTCTCATATCATCGCCTCGGTGTGCGTGCCTGTGGGCACACATTTCGAGGCACTTCGGTTTTATCCGATTTTCTCATTTCATCATCGCCTCGGTGTGCGTGCCTGTGGGCACACATTTCGAGGCACTTCGGTTTTATCCGATTTCTCATTTCATCATCGCCTCGGTGTGCGTGCCTGTGGGCACACATTTCGAGGCACTTCGGTTTTATCCGATTTCTCATTTCATCATCGCCTCGGTGTGCGTGCCTGTGGGCACACATTTCGAGGCACTTCGGTTTTATCCGATTTCTCATTTCATCATCGCCTCGGTGTGCGTGCCTGTGGGCACACATTTCGAGGCACTTCGGTTTTATCCGATTCTCATTTCATCATCGCCTCGGTGTGCGTGCCTGTGGGCACACATTTCGAGGCACTTCGGTTTTATCCGATTTGCATTTCACATCATTTTCTCGGTATGCGTGCCCGTGTGCGCGCATTTCGAGGCACCTCATTCTCATAGCATTGTGCATGCTAGAACTGTATATTAGTTGCATTTCATGCATATCATGCATATTGCATCATGTTCGGGATAGGAGTTAGCCCGGGCACGGGAAACGAGGCACGTTTCGTACTCCGAGTGACGGAACGGGTCTCAATTCCCCAGTCACCGACACTCCGGATAACCCATGATGGAGTTAGGTTTTCATTGTAGCATTCATGCATTCATTCTATAGTGAGTTGTGCAATCCGATTCCTCGGCCATCATGCATCGATATGCGTGATTGGTGGCACGAGGATCGAGGCATGCATATATTTGTGAAATACATTGCTATGCCCTTTCCTGCTCTCTGTTGCAGCAAAATAAGGAATCAGCAACTTTTCGGAGTCGGGCGCGCATTTCAAGAAACACTGCGAACAGAGGCTAAATTGGGCATCCCAGTGGATTTCCGCGCAAGACAGCCCAGCATACATCATCATTATCAGAAGCGAGGCAGCCCCTGGCTTGCAACGCCAGTTTACAGCTTTCTAGTTTAATTGTTAATTACTTAGAAATCTGTATATTTATTCGGACATTCGGACTGTATTATTATTTATTCGGACCCTCTGCGCGAGGGCATAACTGTAATAAGTGTGGGTGAGTGTGATGTATGTCTTCCAACCCCACGTCTTTCTCCCTTTTATTTATCCGCTTACGATGGTTAGATATAGGGCATATTTCAATTAGCATACAGTATGATAGCATGTTTGCATCATTCATCTGTTTTGCACGCACCGGGCTCGGCGCATCATACAAACTGCATTTGTATTTCAATTCCAAATTGAATACATGTTAGTTGTTGCATCTCATATGCCATTTTAGAATAGCCGAGCCTGCTATAGTTGCATTATTGCATGTGTTGCATTAGGCATTTCTGTATAATTAGGATCATGCATAATTTCTAATCGGTTTTCTGTTTTGGCTCGGAGTACTCGGTGAGTTTTATGCTTTAGCATCCTTGCACGCGTGTGAGTGTTGCCATGATAGCATGCTTACCATGAGGCTATATGCTTATGTGATATAACTGCCTTGAATGCCTGTGGGTGGAGGTTGAGTTATCTGAATTGGGACAATTCATCAATCATGTTTTCTAAGCCCACCTGAGGGTGGCAAATCCGCGTTTTAGCCTACCTGCGGGTAGCACCATCAAACCATTTTGAAATGTTTTGTTCCAATTCAGGCGACTCAGTCTATACTTGTTTGCTGCGAGCATCACATAGTAACCTAGGCTAATAACCGGAATAAGAACTCAATGTTTTCAAAAAAGATATCATGGTTAGTAGAGGCCGGTCTTTGACCGGGCGAGCGGGGGTGCTCACGATGTGACCTTCCCCAATCGTACCCAAGTTCCCGAGCCAACTTTGGTGATGACGGACACGTGGCCTTTGGCACCGAGTCAGGGTTTCCTAAATTTCCCATTTAAAAAATATTTAGGTGGCGACTCTGTTATCTGGCAAAGCAGTCCATGTTTGGCACTTCTTTCAAAAAATCTGTTTTCTCAAAACGATTTGCCGGATTTGGACTCTTTGGTTCAAGATTAAGAACCGTGACATTTGAGTCCTTGAACTGTAGTGACCCCAATATGAACAGAACGGGACTTAACCCTCCCGGGGCGTTCGGGGACGTCTACAGTTTCTGGCGACTCTGCTGGGGATTTAGAGAACTTGACTCGAACTCATGATATCTGTTTTTGACTACACTTGTGTGTTTCTTTGCATTGCATTTGCATTGGTGCGCCTAGGACACCGTGTTTGCCATATGCCATTCCCGAACGATTTGCCGGAGGCTTGTCTTGTCAAGTCATGTCCGTAAGGCTGATCGGCTCTGGGCTCTGACAGCATGGGAACACAAACCCCGGTTTTACCGGGGCACCCTTTTTGACCATTCGACCTAGTGCATATTCGGATCCATAGTGACCATTCCAAACTAGGACAGGTTCCTTACCCGTTTATAGGTTGTTTGAAGCTGCTGTGTGCATAGTGAAACCCCTAGCTCCTGACAAAATAGGACAGGGAAACCCTACCCCAACATAGGGGTGTTTTGGCTCTCACTTATCTGTTATGTGCTTGTTAGAGTGCGTCTCTACAGGGAATGCATGTATCGGTCATGAGTTTGGCCATCAGGCCTGCGGGCATCAGTTTGTGAGTTCGGACATCAGGCCTGCGGGCATCAGTTCATCAGTTTTGAGCAGTAGGCCTGCGGGCATCAGTCAGTTATTTGAGAAATCAGGTATCTGCGGGTATCAGGATTCAGTTTTGAGGACAGTGATACAGGAACATTGACCAGTGTTTGAGGACAGTGTATAGCCAGCTTACCAACTGTGTGTTGTTGTATACCCGACTGTGTGTGGTGTATTCAATTTAAGCTGTTATGCTGCCCGTTTTTTTTGGTAATTTATTTCCTTTTTGTTTTATTATCTTTTTGCTAGGGCAGTTTGTAGCACGATTGCTTCCGAACCCGTAGATCTCCCCCAAGCACTTTGGACACGAGGTCGCCGACTCAGCCGATCCGAGGATCTCGTTGACGGACATCCAGTGTTCCACTCTCTACCCCCAATTGTTAGAAGAAAGAGGAGAAAGCCCAGGGAACGTAGTGTATCAGAACAGAGGCTGTCAGAACCGTGGGTTACTGCATCAGAAGACATACCAGTTATTCAGATGGAACCACAGAATACATCAGCTATGGAGGCGATGGTCCGCCAGATGAATGAGAGCATGAAGCAAATGCAAGACGATGCTATCCGCCAGGCGGAATTTTCTAAACAGCAGGCTGCTGTCATGGCCCAACAGTCTGAGCTGATCACCAGATTACAACAGCAGAATGCTGCATCTGCTTCACACCAGGTCCTCCTCCACTAGGGGCGCATCAGGTTCCTCCTCCGCCAGGAGCTCCACTACCTGAACAGATACCCACTGGCCAAAATGCTCCTCCACATCCCCAGAATGCCCAGAACACCCAGAATACCTTACTCAATGACCAAAACACTCAAGGGACACAGTCTTCCAACGGGGCTGGCTCCGCCCCCGCTTCTACCACAACTGTCTAAAAACCTTACACCCAACCATCCGGACTCTCCATTTGAGTTCGAAGTGGACCAGACAGCTCTGAAATTGAGCAAGTTGGAAAAACTTTTCAAGAAATCTCAAGGGGTGAAGGCCATCCCAGATATTGAAGACGGCTATACTGATGTGGCCGTAACATTGCCGGACAGATTTAAGATGCCCCAGATCGATCGCTTTGATGGATCTGGAGACCCCATGGTTCACCTCCGGCTATTTTCGGACATCTTGAGACCAATGGGCCTGACCCGACCGCAAAAGCTTTCTCTGTTCGGTCGAACTTTATCGGGTGTGGCATCCACTTGGTACGCAAAGCTGGAAGATGATGTGAAAACAAACTGGGATGAGATGGCTGAGGCCTTCCTTGCACAATATTCGTACAACACGCAAATCGAGGTCACAACTCGTGATCTCGAGACAACAAGGCAGGAACAGAAAGAGACCTTCTCTGATTTTGTCACCCGGTGGAGAGCCAAGGCATCGATGATGACCTTGAGGCCGACTGATAAAGATCAAATTCGGATGATTGTGCGCAATCTCCAACCAAGGCTTATGCAGAAGATGATTGTGGTTCCCTTCCCCACCTTCGCAGATTTACATGATATGGGGGTGCAAATAGAGGATGCTATGAAGCAAGGGTTGATTGATCAGACCGGGAGCAGCCCCGGAGAACGTTCAACCGAAATAACAATGCGGGCCCGAGTGGCTCTGCCAATACAAGGACTCCAGAGGTCGGTATGGTCACCACCACTCCCCCTCCCCAACCAAGGCCCGCAGCGGCCACACCTTTTTCTAATGCATCTGGGAGCAGTAACCAAGCCTCAAGATACCAACCCAGAGGCCAACGAAACTTCTCCCCACTATATATGCCTTTGTCTAAAGTCCTCGGGGTTCTAGTCAGAAAGGGGCATCTGAAACCCCTGGAACCGAGGCCCCTACCAAACCCACTTCCCCCTTCCCACAACCCAGCCAAATATTGCACATACCATCAGCAGCATGGTCATGACACAGACCAGTGTTACGGCTGCGTCATGAGATTCAGGACCTCATTGACAAAAATATCATTCTACCCCCGAGGGACCCAATGTCACAAACAACCCACTCCCCAAACACAACCAAGATCCACCCAAAAGAGTCAACCTCATCCAAACTGGGGGCGTGTCTTACGACCCTAGTATCTATATAACTCCCTCCCACCTACCTAAGCCGGAGGTAGTCCTTCCTGACAGCACTGACTTGTGCGTGTTGGACACCTTCACAACCCCATCCGAGCCAAAGGTGGTGACCACCGAAAATGAAATGGGGCAGGCTTCCGAGGAGAGCAAAACTGTTGAGTCTGGGATGGAACAGTCTGGGAGTCTAGCTGGAAGAGCTTACGATCCCAGTGAATATATTTTGCCAATGGGCCAGCCTAAACTGAGTGTGGGGTTGTCAGAGAAGACTGAACTGTGCATGATCCGGGGGGACAGGTCTGAACAGGAGGCAGATGATCTGACTACAGTGGAACAGGATTTCGCCAACCTCCAATTCTTCAACGAGCAAGAACCAGCAGATGCTGCAATCAACTGGTATGACTATGAGGAGACGGCAGAGGTCACCGGGTGGTTAGATGATCAGCCGGACATTGTAGAATTTCAACAGGGCCCGGAAGGGGCGAGAGTATCATTGATGGCCGGAAGGGCCGAGGATCAGAATCAACCGCCGGAGAGCGCCGGCGTTAATAATTTCGTTCAGAATCCGGGGATTGTGAATACAGGGAACGTTGAACAACCGGCTGTACTGATGCAGTCGGAACAACAGAAGTTTGACGATTCCGAGAGAATTCGAAAAGCGAAGGCCCATGTAGGGGTCGAAAGTGCTGCGTGCACAGGAACGGGAGATGCTGCGGGCATCAAAGTTGAAAGTGCTGTGAGCACGAAGACTGAACATGTTGTGAGCATGTGGGAAGATAGTACCGAGAGTACGAATTTGCCGGAACCAGACAGGTGCCTGTTAGATGCTAATGGGATGTGGTGGGAAGATGACGATTTGTATCTCGCCCACACAGATGAAGACTGGGCAGGTGGCCAACCAGACAGCACCTGGTACCTCGAAGAGGTGGATCATATGACTAGAAGCGGGCGTTATTTCAAGCCCCCACACCTTGATCAACCCGAAGCATCAGGGAAAGATAAGGAGAGAGAAGCAGAGAGAGAAACAAATTGAAGAAGAGGCTGTACTGAGGCAGTTAAAGAAAATACAAGCAGACATCTCCATCTGGGGACTGCTTATGGCTTCAAGGGTGCACAGGCAGGCTGTCCTTTCTGCTATGGACAAAGCCAAACTCTCCATCGAAACTACTCCAGAACAACTAGTTGGGCTGGTCTTTCCGGGAGGAGGTTCCCCGGCATTGACCTTTTCGGATAAGGAATTGCCGCCTGAGGGCGTGGATCATAACAGACCCCTCTACATCTCTGTAGAATGCAGGGACAAATGGATTCCGGTGGTACTAGTGGATACCGGGTCCGCTATCAATGTCTGCCCAGCCAGAACGGCGTATGCCATTGGGTTGAAGCCTGCAGACTTTACATCGACCTCTCAAGTAATCAGAGCCTACGACAATACAAGCAGAGATGTCCTGGGGACAGTAAAAATCCAAACCAAGGTCGGGCCCGGACAACAGGAAATAGATTTTCATGTCTTGGAGGTCCCTGCATCCTTCAACATGCTTTTGGGCGACCTTGGTTGCATCAAGTAAAGGCTGTATCATCTACTTTACATCAAATGGTGAAGTACCCCTATGGAAAGGGAGTAGCCATTGTGTTTGGGAACTCATCAATCCATCCCCCTCCAGAGGTATCTACGCCAGTTCTGGAGATTGAACACGGCATGGAAGATATGTTCATATCGGGATTTACTTTGGCAGAGGCCCGGGTGGTGCAAAATATTATGGCTGTGAATGAGGTGTGTACGTCAGTGCCCAATCAGTCTACCTCATGAACAAGCTACAACATATTCCCGGGATGGGATTGGGAAGAAGCGGCAGGAAAGGAGTCGCAGCATTGGCCGAAGTGCCACACAACCCGCATACCTTTGGACTGGGTTATCTGCCCACCAAAGAAGACTGGGTGAGGAAAGGAAAGGAAATGGCCGGCAGAGCCAGGGCGAAGCAGGCTGGGAAGCCGTTTGACTTAATGCACAGGCCCATTTGGGGTACCCTGAACGGACGCTTTGTCCGGGAGGGGGAAGATTTTCCATTTTGCGGCTTCCCAGAGCCTTGGATAAACGCGGAGAGGAAGCGCGTACCAGGCTTTGAAATCTTCTTCGATTTGCAACTATCTGGGGATGACGTTGCCACAGAGCAGACAGACCCAACAACTGAGGCTGAGCAGAATAAAGCAGGGGATCCGGAGGGCACAGATTTTGAAATGGGGGTAGCACTGGCATGTCTCCTCTCTGATCCTCCGATCGACCAAGAGTGCTTGGGGGATAACTCCGTGGTCTCCATGATTGGGAATGAAATGGCTGCGAGCCAACCAGCAGCTATCTTGGATGCATCAATCGCACCCTCTCTCACTTGGCAGTACGAGGAGGGATTTCTATCCAGCAGTTCCGGGTCAGGTAGTGAGCCGGAATCTGATTCCACCGAGTCTTGTGAGTCGGAATCAGGTTCCAGCTCGACTGAGTCTGAGTCTGGTACTCCTGGGGATGTTAACCCGGATGCCACAGTCCTGTCCAGGTCGTCTTTTTCCTTTTCTTTTGAGTCTGTTGTAACAGAAGAATTGGACGATTTGGATGAACTTAATGAGAATGAACTATCTGTGGTTTCCGATTACTTTTCTGTGCCCCTAATTTATTGCATTGATTCAGACTTTCAAAATTTTGATCAAAACGACGAGGACGAAGTTCCTCCGGTTTTACAACGTTTAATTGAGCATGAGCAAGAGAGATTTGTTAAGCCCTTAACGGACGAAATCATTTCCGTGAATATTGGTACTGAGGAGGACCCGCGGCTGGTCCAGATCGGGTCCACGTTGTCTTCTGAGGAACGCGAGCGCTTAGTCGCTTTATTAAAAGATTTCAAAGATGTTTTCGCGTGGTCCTACGAAGACATGCCTGGAATCGATCCTGAGATTGTACAGCATCGGATCCCCCTTGACCCCGAGGCCCGACCTGTCAAGCAGAAACTCAGAAGGATCCGCCCGGACTGGGCTCTCAAGATTAAAGAAGAGGTCACCAAGCAAATTGACGCAGGCTTCCTGCTGGTATCTGAATATCCAACTTGGTTGGCCAATATTGTTCCGGTGCCGAAGAAAGACGGCAGGATCCGGGTGTGTGTGGACTTCAGGGATTTGAACAAAGCTAGTCCGAAGGACGACTTTCCCCTACCGCACATCGACGAGTTGGTGGACTTCACAGCAGGGCACGCATTGCTCTCGTTCATGGATGGCTTCTCGGGCTACAATCAGATCGTAATGGCACCAGAAGACAGAGAAAAGACTGCATTCACCACCCCGTGGGGGACATACTGCTACCGGGTAATGCCGTTTGGGTTGAAGAACGCTGGAGCTACTTATCAACGGGCCGCGACCACAATACTACATGATATGATCCACAAAGAGGTTGAGGTGTATGTGGACGACATGATTGTCAAGTCCAAGGAAAGAGAGGGCCACTACACCGCCTTGCACAAGTTTTTCCAAAGGATCAGGGAATTCCGGTTGCGGCTAAACCCTCAGAAATGTACATTGGTGTTACAGCGGGAAAAATGCTGGGGTTTCTGATTACACAAAGAGGCATCGAGGTCGATCCTTCCAAAATCAAGGCCATCTTAGAAATGCCACCACCAAGGACTGAAAAGGAGGTGCGAGGCTTTCTGGGTAAAGTGCAATTCATAAGACGGTTTATCTCAAAATTAACCTTGACTTGTGAACCACTTTTTGGTCTCCTGAAGAAAGGCAAGAAGTTCCAATGGGACGGCCGATGCCAAGCTGCATTTGAACAGATTAAAGAATATCTACAGAACCCACCCGTGTTGTCACCGCCAGAACCAGGGAAACCGTTGATTTTGTATCTATCAGTGACTGAGACCACAATGGGCTGCATGCTCGCGCAGGAATCAGAAGATAAGGTGGAGAGAGCCATCTACTATCTCAGCAAGAAGATGCTGGAGTATGAAACCCGGTATACACCGTTGGAAAAGGCTTGTCTAGCTTTGGTATGGGCTACCAGGAAGCTGCGGCACTACCTGTTAGCTCACTCTGTAATGCTGGTTTCACGTCTCGATCCCATCAAATATCTTTTCGAGAAACCAGCACTTACGGGTAGGCTAGCTCGTTGGTTGCTGTTGCTCTCCGAATTTGATCTCACATACGTGACGCGCAAGTCAGTGAAGGGCAGAGCAGTGGCAGAGTTCCTTGCCGACCACCCGGTTGAGGGGGATGAAGCAGTTGAGTACCTATTCCCAGATGAATCAATTCTGCATATCGACGATGAAGCTTGGACGATGTACTTTGACGGAGCGTCAAATCAACATGGGTATGGGATCGGAGTGTTGCTGATAGCACCCGATGATTCCCGTATCCCTCTAGCCTTCAAACTCCGATTCAGAGTCTCAAACAACGAAGCAGAATACGAGGCGTGTATCGCTGGCTTAGAAGCAGCCCTGGAACTAGGGGCAAGACGGTTGGACGTCATTGGGGACTCGAACCTTGTTGTGTCTCAAGCTAAAGGAGACTGGAAAGTGAAAGAGGAAAAGATGATGATGTATCACCAAACCTGGATTTGCTGATTCCTCGGTTTGAGAAGCTAAGTTTTACTCATCTACAAAGAGAGAACAACAGGTTTGCAGATTCTTTAGCAACTCTATCTTCTATGATAGACATCCCGCGCGGAGTCCGAATGCGTCCAGTCATCATTGACCAGAAATTTGTACCCGCCTATGAGTCGATTGCAGCTATAGATGAAGTTCAAGACGAACACCCCTGGTACTACGACATCTGGAATTTCTTGGAGAAAGAAGCATACCCGCCAGGGGTAAATGCCAAAGACAAAAGGGCAATCAGAAGAATGGCAATTCAGTTCATCATCTGCGGGGGTAAACTGTATAAACGAGGTCATCTGGGAATGCATAAACTGTGTGTTGATGCTGAAGAGTCGAAGCGTTTGATGGAAGCCATCCATGGGGGTGAATGTGGAGCACACATGAATGGGGTGATGTTGGCACGGAAGATTCTCAGACAGGGTTATTATTGGTCCACCATGGAGGAGGATTGTATTAGTTTCGTCCGGCGATGCCACAAATGTCAGATTCATGCAAATCGTATGAACATCCCGCCGTCAAAGCTGTACAACATGACTTCGCCATGGCCGTTTTCAGTCTGGGGAATTGATGTGATCGGAGCAGTTACGCCAAAGGGTCGAATGGGCATGAGTTCATCCTGGTAGCGATAGATTACTTTACAAAGTGGGTTGAGGCCCAATCTTATGCGGTGTTGAAGGCTTCACACGTAGCAAAGTTTATCAGAAACAACATCATCTGTCGCTACGGAGTCCCGAATGAAATCGTTTCAGACAATGGTTCCCACTTCAAGAAGGAGGTGATTGATTTGTTGGAGAAATACAATGTGGCTTTTCATAAGTCATCTACCTATCGGCCGCAAACCAATGGAGCAGTTGAGGCCGCCAACAAGAATATCAAGCGCATACTACAGAAGATGGTGGAAACCTATCGGGACTGGCCAGATAAGCTGCCGTTTGCTCTGTGGGGCTACAGAACTTCAATCAGAACTTCTACTGGGGCGACTCCGTACTCGTTGGTTTATGGGATGGAGGCCGTTCTACCTATTGAGATTGAGGTTCCGTCATTACGAGTATTGGCTGAGTGTCAAATAGCCGAGGCAGACTGGCAACAGAGCAGATTTGAGGAACTCATGCTCTTTGATGAAAGAAGGTTGAAAGCACTGTACCACATCCAAGGTTATCAACGCAGAATTGCCCGGGCTTTCAACAAGAAGGTTAAGTCCAGGAATTTGAACGAAGGAGATTTGGTGCTCAAAGACAACCGAGCTCCCATCCACGACCCAAGGGGCAAGTTCAGACCTAATTGGACTGGTCCCTACATCATCAAGTCAATCTGGTCAGGTGGAGCTGTGGTTCTGATGGATCTAGATGGCTTGGAGTTTTCCCAACCGATCAACATGGACAAGTTGAAGAAATACTATCCCTGAGAGGCTCGCTAGGCCGAAAACCCGAAAGGGCGACCTAGGCAAAACTCAGAGCACAGAAAATTTGAAATTATAAAAACTGAGCTCGCAAGGTTGAAAACCCGCAAAGGGCGGCCTTGGCAAAAGTTAGAGCGCAAAAGGAGAGTGAAAATACCCGAGCGAACCTGAGCCTGAACTACGTAAGGCTTGATTCCCATCTTTGGGATACGTAGGCAGCTTCATCTTGAAGTTCAGCCACAATCTTTTCCCCGATCAACTTTGTCCATTTTGATCATCTCAGTCATCTCTATTCATCAGCATTTATCATGATCTCCAGTACAGTGCTATTCAGACTAGGGGCAACTTTCCGTTGCAATGAAGTGCTGCGGTATCTTTCAAACTAGGGGCAACTTTCCAGTTGCTAGGATCCGGGGTTGTGCATCTCAGTGACAGATCTCAGGCGTGTCCAGTTCTGATCCATATCGAAAATAGTTTTGAAAAGTTTTAATAAAAGTTGACTTTGTTCAAATTAATCTTTTTACAACTAAGACCATTTTTGGACCAAAACGGAGAATTTTCAGTACCACAACCTTCAATTTCATTGATTTCAAAACAGAGTTCACTTGCTCTTGCATACAATTGAAGTTGCTTTTTATTACATTCATAACGAAAACTTGAAAGTACTAGTAAAGCAATAAATCTGGGGCATAGTCAAGTCAGGTGTCCCTGCGCCCCCTGCCAGAGCTAGTTGAAGCCTCTGATGCCAACCTAGGCCCAACCTGTGCTTCTTCGTTGAGCCAATCCCAGCACTCATCAGACAAAGTGCAACTGAAAGCAGGAGCGGGGGCCAGAAGCTCTCTGATTCTCCATGCTGCGGCCTGTCGAGCCAACTGTGCACCTCGGACTGGAAATGTAGCTGAGTACTCTAACCCCTCTGGCGGGCAAGTCTGATCATGGCCAAACTGGCGCAGAATACGGAATGGGAAATAGAATACGCAGTGAGTCAAGCCAATCAACCGAATCCCCACCTGACGAGACATGCTGTAGCTCATCGCCGGGAGGTTGAGCCAAGGGCAGCGCCACGCAATGCGATCTGCTGACAGGTTGCACATCCATTCAAACCACCAACTCTCATCAGGAGCATTGACTAAGCGTGGCCGAAAGAAATAGCCACGGGCTGAGTAAGCAGGGCATGAGTCCACAACTTGCAATTTGTCCATTAACCATATCTGGGGAGGGATGAAAAATGAGAGAATAAAGAATAGAGAGATGTACGATGAGAGAAAAGTGAGATAAGGGTTTTGTGAGAAAAATCGAGCCCGAGGGCCGAGTGATGTGAGCCAATACATGTGAGATTGGGTGGGAAACATTACCTGCAACAGTAGTGGACTCCCTGCGAACCTGGTCGTCTCCCGGCGGTAGAAAGCATCCAAGCCCATCAGTGTTTCGGCCAAAGTCATGGCGATGCAACTCTTTCCTTCCCTCAAGCCTTGGGCTACCTCAATCAAGCGGATGTTAGCCCCTCCGGAGTCCGAGACAAACAGGAAGTGAGATAGTAGGCACAAGCAGAGGGCGTGCTGCCGGAAGCCTGCCAATGATGGTCGCCGCGGTCACCAGCATCAGAGAATCGGTAAACCAAGCTCGGGATATCCAACATTCCGTTGCCAATCAAGGATCGAGCATCATGCGCGCTGAGTCCGCACATCCGCCCTAAGGCCTGGGCATAGCCAAAATTGAGCTGGGGCAAGATTTCCTCGCCTCGCTCGGATTCCATCAAAGCTTGAAAATCTTCAAAAGTAGGACATACCTCTTGCCCTCCAAAGCTGAAAACATGCGTCACCGGGTTCCAAAACCTTGCCGCGGCATGGAGGAAAGGAAGATGTAGCGGAGTCCGGCGCAGCGTGAATAGTGCATTCAAGCCAAAACCCCGGAAGTTCAACTTCTCCGAGCCATCTAGAGAGGAAATCCAAGATGTGAGATTTTCTTCAAGGAATGCCTCCATTTTGTGAGAAATGAGGATGAAATGAACAAGTTCCAAGGGTGGGGCTTTTATAGAGGGGCAAAACACTATTCAGGGACACGTGTCAACTTTCTGGAGGTCGAGGGGGAAGTGGCCGGCCGGCCACCTATCCTAGTAGGCCGGCCACCCCCTAGTTCCCAAATGCAAAATGTTTTCGGCCGTGTGTTGGTCCTATTTTGCCCTCCGGAACGAGGTTTGAGGCACTTTCATGCATCAAGGAATGTCGAAGGCCTCCATTTCTCTCAGTTTCGGATGCGTTCCATCATCCAGATCGTCCGTCCGAAGTACACTTTGTTGTGTTTTTGCTTATCGAGTTGTTGTTCTGTTTATCGAGTTGTAAGTTTTGTCGAGCTGTCGCTTTTGTTTGTATTTTGAGTTGTTACTCTTTGTTTACACAATTTTTGTTAAGTCTTGTTTATTGAGTCGTTAACATTGTTGTGTTTTGCTTATCGAGTTGTAAACTTGCTAAGATTCTGTTACGTCTTAGTAAGTCGGTTTGTTTTGTCGCGTCGGTTCATTACCTGACCTGGTAAATACAAAGCACATTTCCATTCAATTCCATTTTCGTGCAAAATGATGCGATGCGATGCGATGCTAAGAATTTCAAATACAAACATCTTTTCAAAAGCTGTTTCATTCCATCATGTTTTACAACAAATAGAGGTGCAAGTTTTACAAAATATAAAACTGCCTAATAATGTGCAAAGTGCTACAAAACTACTAGCTAAAAAGTAAAATAAAGCAGGAAATAGCATCAGTATCCTCGGGAACGGGAAGGAGGAGGCCCTCTCATCCTCTTCTGTGGGATGACCTCTGCACCATCATCACCATCCGAATCAGAGCTGTCGTCCTCCGGATCCCCCTCGGCCTCGCCTCCACTCCCAGAACCAAGACCGGAGCCTCCCTCCCCAGGAGATGTCTCTGACACTCGGTCTGCAACCTCCTCCTCCTCATCCTCGACAATGGGTGCCCTGCGTCTGCGAGACGACCCCGCTCCTCGAGCTCCTCGGTAAGGCCTGGATGGCCCAGCTCCTCGAGTCCCTGCACCTCGGGCAGGTCTAGTACCTCGACCCCTCTGAGATTGCCCTGATGGCCCGCCCCGTGGCTGTGCATATACGGGAGGCATCTGAAAATGGAAAGTGCAATACATCAGTTCAAAAATGAAAAGCAGGTGCAAGTACAGTATGTGAGTGGGTGTGTGCCAGATGTGTTCTACACAGTTATCAATTCAGCAGAATGTTCAAAACCAGTATGTTATCAGAACTATGCTAAAAACGGGAAAGATAGACAGTACCTGCACGCCCATGAGGGCTAGATGTCCCTCCCTCCGTAGGATCATGCCCTCGAATGTGGCTAGCATCCCGAGCAGCTCATCCGTGTACTCAACTGGAGGCTGCAAATGCAAATGCAAATGCAAAACTATCAGTAAAGGCATGAACGTCCAAATATCTGACTGATGAATCAAAGCTGAAAAACATACCGGGGGTGAGTCAGGGTCTCTGACATATCTGTGGTCAGGAAGAGGAGGCTCTAGCGGGACCTGGTAAGGAGTCCCGAACCGCCAACTCGTCAGCTCGGTCGGCATGTCTGGCCACCCAGCATGAGGATGAAGAGACGGAGGGATCGGAGGAATAGAACTGCCTCTCCCCCTAGAAGCACCAGCCCTACTGGAAGAAGGGATGTCTGCAGCACGGGCGCGACTCGAAGATGCTGCGCCAGCGGACCTCAGTGGCGGAGCCCGCACTCCCGTCAAAGGGGACATCAGATATATGCGGCGGTAGGTGGCGTAGTCCCCCTCAACGAAATATAACAAAGCATCAGTGCCCTGCATATCCCTAATGACCTCCTCGGCGGATAGCCTGTCGGCAGTCCGCATAGTGGGTGGAGGCACAGCAGGGGGTCCTGAGAATTATACCCCCACACCTGACGCTGAAAGCGCTCCCCCAGAAACCAGGCCCTACCGACTGGTCCCTCGAGCAGGAACCTATACTGGGAGCCACTCGACCCTCCGGGGTACTGATTTTGCACATCATCAAAGACTGCCCAGGGCTGCCAGGTAATCTGCGGATAACCAGGATACAAATCAATCAGAAATCAGGAATATGCAAAGCAGATCAAAGATGAAAATGAAAAGGACTGAGAGTTCTGAAATACCTCTGTCGCCCTCACAGTGTCGAAGTACTGTCGCAGAGAGAAGAGAGTCTCTCGAGGCCTCGACAGGTGTTCGCCCTCAAACATCAATGAAAACGGGGTCATAGGAGGTCCTGCCACCTCCATCTCCGGGGCTAATGTGGGGAAATATGCATATACCCATAGCTGAGAAAAGCAGTGCGGAATGTGAATACAAAGTGCTAAAGGCAGAATACAGAATGCAAAGTGCGCCGTGTGTGCAATGAACAAGTAATGAGGAGCAAAATGTAAATCAAGAGGACAGAATGTACCTCCCAGGCTCTCCAGTAGCCGCCGAGTAAGTCCCCCCGCCCACGAGAGACTGCGCTCATGTAACAGTAAAGGGTAGCCAAGGCAGCGCCGCCCCAATCATACTGAACGACCTGTGATAGGTCTACCAGAGCACTCAGTAGATACAATCCGACCATGTTCCCTCTATCGGCAAACAGAGTGGTGCCAAAGAGGAACATGAGGAAACCACGGGCATACTGCTCGACCTCCTCGGGAGACTCAGGCTCCATCTGTGGCCGCCGGAAATGGGAAGAGAACCAAGTATACCGGACTCTCCCAGTACCTCTGTCTACGGGTGGGCGAGTCCCCAACAGATAAATCCAAGCAGCCTCCCACTCACCCATATCCTCGTCATAGGGAATGGGTCCACCGCCTACGTCTAGGCCGGTGAGTACAGCGAAGTCCAATGGGGTCATGGTCATATCCCCAGTAGCAGAAAAATGGAATGAATTGGTGGTGTCCCACCATCTCTCCGCCAGAGCGGCAAACAATGTCCTGCTGATAAGACAATGAGATAACCCTCTGCAGAATGGTCCGAATCCTGCAAAGTCAACTAAGTCCCGGACAGCTTCCGGAAGCTCAGCATACCACTCCCTCGCCGCAGTGGAGCCGTATCCTCGCACAGTGCGAGAGCCAACCTGCATTTAGAATGAATGCATATATCAGCAAATGAAGTGAATGAGCTGTGTGCAAATGAAGTGAATGAGCTGTGTGCAAATGAAATGAATTTGGTATTTGGGCTGCGTGTTCAAATTTCAGAAAAATTAGTGGGCTGCGTGTTCACGTCAAATCTGGACTGTGTGTTCTACTCTTAATCAGTGGGCTGCGCGTTCACGTCAAATCTGGGCTGTGTGTTCAGTAAAGCAGAGTTTGGGACTGTGTGTTCTACTCTTAATCAGTGGGCTGTGTGTTCACGTCAAATCTGGGCTGTGTGTTCAGTAAAGCAGAGTTTGGGACTGTGTGTTCTACTCTTAATCAGTGGGCTGTGTGTTCACGTCAAATCTGGGCTGTGTGTTCAGTAAATCAGAGTTTGGGACTGTGTGTTCTACTCTTAATCAGTGGGCTGTGTGTTCACTTCAAATCTGGGCTGCGTGTTCAGTAAATCTATGTTTTGGACTGTGTGTTCAAGCGTAATCAGTATGGACTGTGTGTTCATTATCAACTTGGACTGTGTGTTCAGAAAATCAGAGTTTGGGGACTGTGTGTTCTACTCGTGGTCAGTGTGTGCTGTGTGTTCACCTTCAGATTCGAGCCGTGTGTTCAACAATTCAAGTGTTTTAACTACGTGTTCAAAGTGCAAACAAAGTACTATGTCATAAGCTAAACCGCATGTTCAAGCATGGCAAAGCTACAAAGTGCACAGAAAATTACAGGGGGTGAAATAAAATACCTCTCGCGCATCATGAGAAAGATGCTGCTCCGGCTCTCGTAAAAGCAGATCCCCGGGAACCCGATCGTTGAAATCGGTGAAATGACGGAAAACAGCTCGCGGAAGCCTGTGTACCACTGGAGCATATCGATCGGGGAAGAAAGGTCGGACCCTCGGGGGTAGAGTCATAAAGTCAAAATCGTCTCCGGCACCAGGAAAACCTCCGCCGTGGGGGAAATTGCCGGCCATTTCGAGAAATCTGCAAAAAGGAGCAAAAATGAGCAAGAATGAGCCAAAATTGGAAAAAGTCAACAAAAGTCAACTCCCGGGAAATGAAAAAGTCAACAAAAGTCAACCCCCGGGAAAATATTCCAAATATTGAGACAAACTTACCTCAGGTGGTGAAAATGAGAAGAGAAGCTCCGAAATCAAATTTTAGTAGGCTCAAAGTGCTTAAAACTGAAGGATTTCGCAGAAACAACTTGCGTGGGAGGCCGAGGGGCGCGTATAAAATGCAGATCTGAGCAAGAAAGTGGCTTAGAGAGCAAGAGGAGAGAATTCCACACTTGGGGGTGCAATTTCGGAGGCAATGGAGGTGTGTATATATAGAAAGTGCAAAAATGACCAAAATGCCCCTACTTTGGGCAGATGGCCGGCCGGCCACCTAACCTGGCTGGCCGGCCATTCACTTTTCCCCACCTGGCCGACAGCCTCTCCTAGGGCTAAGGCCTGGCCGACCATGTTCCCCACCCCCTCCCCTACCTCTCTGCAAATTTTGAGGAATTTTGGAGTTCCCGGGACCTGAAAAAGTTCAAGAAAAGTGCACTTTCTGGCGCGGAATTGCTCCGTTGGAACTTTAGCTGCAATTTCTGACATGTGTCTCGTCATTATTCATCAAAATCAAGGTGTATCCTTTTTGAACATGTTATAACCTCTCCGGGAGGTGAATCAGAGGCCGCGATCGAGTTGTCGTCGCCGAAATGCGCGCTTTCTTGTTTATTATTTCGCAACAAACGGGCACTCTAATTTGCGCTCGTTTCGCGTTATTTGGCTCGTAATTTGCATTCTCATGAATATTTTGCATTGTCATGCATGTTTACCATACCTCTATGCTTGAGTATGCGTTGTCACGCATTATCTTTTCTCGCATTGCGATGCGTTCACCCGCCGACACTGTGTGTGTCAGACTTTTGGAATCTTAGGAATCACATTGAATATATGTTGTTGGCATATTGTTCTTGTTGAATTTCTCTATTTGCAGGCACGATATTGTATGTACGGTTCATTTGAGGCTGGTGCGACCAGACGAATCGCGCAGGTATCGTATCTTCTCCGTGTGAGACGCGACGAGAATTGAATGATTCTCCGCATTCCTAACTGCATGAAATGTAGTTGTTGCTTTGCATTCTTGCTTAAAACTGTTGCATCTATTTGTCAATACCTGCTTCATTACA
Source organism: Camellia japonica (assembly GCA_030407325.1). NCBI lineage: Eukaryota > Viridiplantae > Streptophyta > Magnoliopsida > Ericales > Theaceae > Camellia > Camellia japonica. The sequence continues at coordinate 107,630,963 of JAPPVO010000036.1, forward strand.
GCTTGCTGCACTTGCATGATCATTTGGCTCTGTGCATGTCGTTTTGCATTTTGCCCCGGCCTGCGGGCACACATTTCTCTGTTTATCCTGTTTGATTGTCTAAGTCTTCGGCCTTGTCAAAAATGGGTCGTCTCTGGGCTTTGACATTCACTCCCGTCATTGTTATGACTTCCGAGTTCTGTCAAAGAGGGGCAACTGTAGACACCCCATTTTTGACCGACCTTAAGACTTAGACGTCACCGGTTGAGCGCTCGGTGATGTTGCATACTGTGCTCATTCAGAAGTCTCAGAGTCGCGGCCGTGCGCCCTGCCTCCGAACTTCCGAATCCTCTTTTGTGCCTTGTCTCGGTTTGCGAACCAGACTCGGTTTTCTCTGTTTTCTTTCCTGAGGGAAGGGAGTAGTCCTGTAGACCATCTCTCGGTGGCCGTGCGCTACTTTTCGTGGCCGTAGGCCATTTTGCCCATTTCGGAGCCCGGTTCCCGGTTTTCGGGGCCGTCAGGCCGTGTGCCTCGGCTCGGGACCGCCCAACCATCTCCGATTTCTCCGGTTCTTGGCTAGTACCTCTGTTTCATCATAACAAGGCACACTGGGGCCCCTGATGCCCACTTCGTGGCCGTATGCCACTTTCGGTGCTTATAGCCGGTTTTCGGGCCCCGAACCTCGCGGTTTGGCCCCCGAGCTTTCATTTCGCATCGGATTTCTCCGGTTTTTGGCAGGTACCTCTGTTTTGTCATACCGAGAAACCCTGGGGTCTCAGATACCCACTTCGCTGCTGAACACCACTTCCGGTGCCTACAGCCCATTTCGGGACCCCGAACTGCGCGGTTTGGGCCCCGAGCGTTCATTTCTCATTAGTTTTTGTTCAATTTTGGCAGGTACCTCTGTTTCAGCATTAGGAAGATCACTGGAGGGTAGGAGGCCAGCAATTATCCCAGATAACCAATTTCGCTCCTCCGGCGCCCGTTTTGCTCACTTCCGGGCCAATGTTGAACACCCTAGGCCCATTTTCTTCCAACCAAAGCTACATATTTGTGATGAGGGCACATGGGAGGACCCTAAGGAATGATGGTCGGCCAGAAATTCCAGGTTTCATTTTTGAGCCCATCCTTCCAGCTCTATGTTGTGGCTCCTGCTTCAGTGTTGCCAATTTCCGACCTTGGAACCTTGTTCCACACATCTGGGAGGACCCTAAAAGTTGGTGGTCGGCCAGCAATTGTTGATTTCATTTTTGAACCTCTCCTTCAAGCTCTATGTTGTGACTCCTGCTTCAGAGTTGCCAGATTCCGACCTTGGGGCCTTGTTCTACACACATGGGAGGACACTACTGCATGGTGGTCGGCCAGCAAATTTCAACTTCATTTTTGGGCATGGCCGGCCGGCCAGGGTGAGTGGCTGGCCGACCAGGTGGGGTGGCCGGCCGGCCACCTCCCAGAAAGTTCCCTGGCCGGCCAGCTTTCTGCTTTCCAGCCCATTCCAGCTGTCCAGCTACTTTTTGAAATATCTCCCCCATCCGGGGGATATTTTGGGAGGAAAAGCTTGGGTGCTTTTCCCTCCCCTTTTACACCTTTTCTTGCTTACTTAAAGGGCTGGACAGCCCCTTTGCCTAGGTTGGACAATTTCCTCTCAAGGCTTCTTCTCCATTTGAGCCCATTTCCATAGCCAAAAACCTCAAAAAACTTCCAAGTTCCTAGGCAATTCCTTCATCAACCCTTAGCTCCACCATCCCCACTACCATTCCAGCAGCAAGGAAGTGTTCTCCAGTGGCTAAGAAGCAACAAATTTAGGCCAAGAGGTAGCAACAATTGGATCTTCAAGGGTAAGTCTCCAAATCTCTTTTTGTAGCATAATTTTGCTTCCTATTTCTACCCTATTTCCTTTCAGTTTTTGGGCTTTGACCCCTACTGGTTTTGGGCTTATTTTGAGCCCCTCTACAACTTTGTAGAAGGGCTCAACCCTATTTGGTGTCTCCATGATACACTTGCTTCAATATCACTCTTTAGGCCATTAAATTGCATGCTTTGTTTAGCTTTTGAGTGATCTGATTTCGAGCATACTATATACTGTGAGTGGGCTTATTTTGAGCCCCTCTTAAATATTGAAGAAGGGCTCAACCATGTTTGGATTCTCTATCATGCACTTCCTTTGAAATGCTTCCATTTTACCGTAAAATTGCATGATTGTTTTGGCCTATTTGTGATCTGAGTTGGAGCATGCAACATACTGTGTTTGTGATTATTTTGAGCCCCTCTTCAACATTGAAGAAGGGCTCAACCTGGTTTTCTTGCTCTACATATCACTTGCTTTGAATTCTTGTTCCACTCCCATTTTGCATGCATTTTTAAGCTCACCATGCTTCGGATTTCAGCCTTCATCAGGCTTAGATGGTGCCTTATTTTGGTCCATTATTCATTCTTTGTTAAGGGTCTTAGGCCATTTGATGACTGGTTTTGGTACTTGTTTTGTAATCCTTCAATTTACCGTAAAATTGCATGCTTGTTTAGGCATTCTTAGCCACTGATTTGAGTCTTCATCAGGCTTAGAAAGTGCCTTATAATTGTCTATTCTTCATCTTTTGTTAAGGGTTCAAAATTGTTTGATGCTTGTTTATGGTACCTCATGTTGTAGCCCCTTATTGGCTCATTTTTGCATGCCATTTTGAGCATATCTACACACTGAATTGGAGGATCTCATCTTCTGTAAAAATGCATATTTTTAGTCCCTCTCTAATGTTGTAAAACTGAGTTTTTGGGTTTAAGCATTGTAGATACCACTTGCTTTGTAATTCCTCTCTTTTTCCGTATTTTTGCAAGCTATTGTTGCCATACTTGTGATCATAATTGGGCCTTGTTTTGTACTGAAAAAATGCCATATTTGGGGCTTCCTTGCTACTGTTTTTGCTGTCATGTATCAATTTTGCATGTTTAGCATAGCCGTAGGCCATTTCGGGTACTTAGAATCGCATTTCGGGATGATTTCATGCATCGGTTGTCATTTCGGGACTGTTTTCCCTTTCATTTAGGTGCTGAAATTTGGTTTGCATGCTTGCATATCATTTCCCGTGCTATTTCATGCCTTCGGGCCATGTCTCGGTTTGCGTGCCCGTGGGCACGCACTTCGAGACACCTCTGTTTTATCCGACGGCATCTAATGTGAGTGTGGCTGAGGTCCACTCATGTTAGTATAAGCCCAATTTGTATTTCCGTCTCATTTTATCATTTGCCTCGGTTTGCGTGCCCGTGTGCACGCATTTCGAGGCACTTCAGTCTTATCCGACGGCCTCCTATGTGAGTGAGCTGAGGCTCTCCCATGTTGGTGTAAGCCCATCGTGGCATTCCGTATGCCATTTCATTCCATTTCATCATCGCCTCGGCGTGCGTGCCTGTGGGCACGCATTTCGAGGCACTTCGGTTTTATCCGATTTTCTCATTTCATCATCGCCTCGGTGTGCGTGCCTGTGGGCACACATTTCGAGGCACCTCGGTTTTATCCGATTTTCTCATTTCATCATCGCCTCGGTGTGCGTGCCTGTGGGCACACGTTTCGAGACACTTCGATTTTATCCGATTTTCTCATTTCATCATCGCCTCGGTATGCGTGCCTGTGGGCACACATTTCAAGGCACTTCGGTTTTATCTGATTTTCTCATTTCATCATCGCCTCGGTGTGCGTGCTTGTGGGCACACATTTCGAGGCACTTCGGTTTTATCCAATTTTCTCATTTCATCATCGCCTCGGTGTGCGCGCCTGCAGGCACACATTTTGAGGCACTTCGGTTTTATCCGATTCTCATTTCATCATCACCTCGGTGTGCGTGCCTGTGGGCACACATTTCGAGGCACTTCGGTTTTATCCGATTTGCATTTCACATCATTTTCTCGGTATGCGTGCCCGTGTGCGCGCGTTTCGAGGCACCTCATTCTCATAGCATTGTGCATGCTAGAACTGTATATTAGTTGCATTTCATGCATATCATGCATATTGCATCATGTTCGGGATAGGAGTTAGCCCGGGCACGGGAAACGAGGCACGTTTCGTACTCCGAGTGACGGAACGGGTCTCAATTCCCCAGTCACCGACACTCCGGATAACCCATGATGGAGTTAGGTTTTCATTGTAGCATTCATGCATTCATTCTATAGTGAGTTGTGCAATCCGATTCCTCGGCCATCATGCATCGATATGCGTGATTGGTGGCACGAGGATCGAGGCATGCATATATTTGTGAAATACATTGCTGTGCCCTTTCCTGCTCTCTGTTGCAGCAAAATAAGGAATCAGTAACTTTTCGGAGTCGGGCGCGCATTTCAAGAAACACTGCGAACAGAGGCTAAATTGGGCATCCCAGTGGATTTCCACGCAAGACAGCCCAGCATACATCACTCCATTATCCGGAACGAAGCAAGGCAGCCCCTGGCTTGCACGCCAGTTTACCACTTTCTAGTTTAATTGTTTAAATACTTAGAAAATCTGTATATTTATTCGGACATTCGGATTGTATTATTATTTATTCGGACCCTCTGCGCGAGGGCATAACTGTAATAAGTGTGGGTGTGTGTGATGTATGTCTTCCAACCCCACGTCTTTCTCCCTTTTATTTATCCGCTTATGATGGTTAGATATAGGGCATATTTCGATTAGCATACAGTATGACAGCATGTTTGCATCATTCATCTGTTTTGCACGCACCGGGCTCGGCGCATCATACAAACTGCATTTGTATTTCAATTCCAAATTGAATACATGTTAGCTGTAGCATTTCATATGCCATTTTAGAATAGCCGAGCCTACTATAGTTGCATTATTGCATGCGTTGCATTAGGCATTACAGTATATTTAGGATCATGCATGATTTCTAATGAGTTTTTGTTTTGGCTTGGAGTACTCGGTGAGTTTTATGCTTTAGCATCCTTGCATGCGTGTGAGTGTTGCCATGAATAGCATGCTTGCCATGAGGCTATTTGCTTATGTGATATAACTGCCTTGAATGCCTGTGGGTGGAGGTTGAGTTATCTGAATTGGGACAATTCATCAATCATATTTTCTAAGCCCACCTGAGGGTGGCAAATCCGCGTTTTTAGCCTACCCGCGGGTAGCACCATCAAACCATTTTGAAATGTTTTGTTCCAATTCAGACGACTCAGTCTATACTTGTTTGCTGCGAGCATCACATAGTAACCTAGGCTAATAACCGGAATAAGAACTCACATTGTTTTCAAAATAAGATATCATGGTTAGTAGAGGCCGGTCTTTGACCGGGCGAGAGGGGGTGCTCACGATGTGACCTTCCCCAATCGTACCCAAGTTCCCGAGCCAACTTTGGTAATGACGGACACGTGGCCTTTGGCACCGAGTCAGGGTTTCCTAAATTTCCTATTTAAAAAATATTTAGGTGGCGACTCTGTTATCTGGCAAAGCAGTCCATGTTTGGCACTTCTTTCAAAAAATCTGTTTTTCTCAAAAACGATTTGCCGGATTTGGACTCTTTGGTTCAAGATTAAGAACCGTGACATTTGAGTCCTTCGAACTGTAGTGACCCCAATATGAACAGAACGGGACTTAACCCTCCCGGGGCGTTCGGGGACGTCTACACTCACAATATGTATAAATCAACATATATTTAACTTGCATCAATATTATGCATTATTCCTTTCAATGTTAACAATTTCCATATCATTATTCAAGTTTATGATATAAACAGCACATTCAATATATAAATGTTATACTCCACTTCCATAAAAAGGCAAGTTCAAATGTTAACATTAAACCCAAAACATTCTTAATGTTTTTCCCAACTTAAGACATATATATATAAAGCTCTTAAGTTCAACAATATTACATAATCTAAATACAAGATTACAAATCAACAAATAAGTCCGGATATTTCTCACGAACTTCCAACTCACGTTCCCAAGTGGCTTCCTCCACTCCGTGATGCTTCCACAAAACTTTCACCAAAGGGATAGTCTTGCCACGCAGGACTTGATCCCGCCTATCCAAAACTCGAATCGGTCTCTCCTCATATGAGACATCCTCATCAACAACTAAGTCAGTCCAATCCAGTACATGCGATAGATCCGGCTCATATTTCCGAAGCATACTCACATGAAACACGTCATGAACTCCGGATAACTGCGGTGGCAAAGCTAAACGATAGGCAGCCTCGCCAATCCTCTCAAGGATCTCAAAAGGCCCAATAAACCGAGGGGACAACTTCCCACTCTTCCCAAACCTCATCAAACCCCGCTTAGGTGATATCTTCAAAAAGACATGATCACCCACCTCAAATACTAAAGGTCTCCCCCTACGGTCAGCATAAGATTTCTGACGACTCTGTGCTGTAACAAGCCTCTTACGGATAAGCTCAACTTTCTCCGTCGTTTCCCTCACCAACTCCGGACCCAACAAAGGTGCATCACCCACCTTGGCCCAACAAACTGGAGATCTACACGGTCGGCCATACAAAGCCTCAAACGGTGCCATACCGATACTAGACTGAAAACTGTTGTTGTAGGCAAACTCCACTAATGGTAAGTGCCTCTCCCACGACCCACTAAAGTCGAGAACACAACCCCGAAGCATATTCTCAAGGATCTGAATAGTACGCTCGGACTGCCCGTCAGTCTGAGGATGATAAGCCGTGCTAAGGGTCAACTTAGTGCCTAAAGCACTCTGCAAACTCTGCCACAACCTGGCAGTGAAACGAGGATTTCTATCTGAGACGATCGTCACTGGGACCCCGTGCAACCTCACTATATCCCGAACATACAACTCAGCAAGATGATCTACTGAATCTCTAACGCGCATAGGAATGAAGTGCGCTGACTTCGTCAACCGGTCTACAACCACCCAAATGGCATCACTACCCCGCTGAGTCCTCGGAAGACCCACAACGAAGTCCATAGTGACATGCTCCCACTTCCACTCGGCAATAGGCAAGGGTTGCAACAAACCCGCTGGCCTCTGATGCTCGGCCTTCACTTGCTGACAAGTAAGGCACCTAGCTACGAAAGCTGCCACATCTGTCTTCATACCCCGCCACTAGAACTGGCGACCCAAATCCTGATACATCTTAGTACCTCCCGGATGCACCGCAAGGCGCGAATGATGAAACTCTCGGAGTACCTCCTCTCGGCAAGACTCCGGCACAAACAGACGGTCTCGGTATCTCACACTCAAGTCGGGATACACCGTCAAACCCTTCTCAACCTTCCCATTGGAAATTTTCTCTCGGAGAGATTCTACCTCAAGATCACCCCTCTGAGCCTCTAACACTCGAGTCACAAGTGTAGGCTGTGCAACCACAGAAAACAAGGCCGCAGCCTCTACGGATTCGCCCAGATGCAAATCAAACTCCCCAACTGCACCCAACATCTCCCACTCCCGGATGGCTATACTAGCTAAGTCACCAACAGATTTCCTACTAAGGGCATCGGCCACAACATTGGCCTTCCCCGGATGATAGTGCAACTCGAAGTCATAATCCTCAATGAACTCCATCCACCTCCTCTGCCTCAAATTCAAGTCTTTCTGTGTAAACAGATATTTCAGACTCTTATGATCCGAGAATACCTCGAATTTCTCACCATAAAGATAGTGCCTCCAAATCTTCAAGGCAAATATCACAGCTGCTAACTCTAAATCATGCGTAGGGTAATTCTGCTCATGAATTTTCAACTGACGTGAACCATAGGCAACCACTTTCCCCTCTTGCATCAACACACAACCCAGACCCTCTCGTGAGGCGTCACAATAGACTGCATAACCCAACCCTCTCTCCGGAATAATCAAGACTGGAGCGGTGGTCAGTCTAACCTTCAACTCCTGAAACGACTTTTCACAAGTCTCACTCCATATAAATTTGACTCCCTTCCGAGTCAATCTAGTCAACGGTGAAGCTAACCTGGAGAAATCTTTCACAAACCGACGGTAATACCCAGCTAATCCCAGAAAACTGCGGATCTCAAACACACTCTTAGGCTGTGCCCAATCTTGCACTGCCTCTGTCTTGGATGTATCAACAGACACCCCTTCCCCAGAAACTACATGGCCTAAGAACTTCACCTCTTCTAGCCAAAACTCACACTTCCCGAACTTAGCATAAAGCTTATGGGCTCTAAGTAACTCTAGCACCACTCTCAAGTGTTCCTCGTGCTCCTCCCTCGAAGGTGAATAAATCAGAATGTCGTCCACGAAGACGACCACAAAACGATCCAAGAATTCCCGGAAGATCCGGTTCATCAAATCCATAAACACTGCCGGTGCATTGGTGAGCCCAAACGGCATCACCAGAAACTCATAGTGACCATACCGCGTACGGAATGCCGTCTTTGGAATATCCTCCTCCCTGACCCTCAACTGGTGGTAACCCGATCTCAAATCTATCTTAGAGAAACAACGGGAACCCTTCAACTGGTCAAACAAATCATCAATACGGGGCATAGGATACTTATTCTTAACCGTAGCCCGATTCAATTTCCTGTAATCAATACACAGTCTCAAAGCACCACCTTTCTTCTTAGCAAAGAGGGCCGGTGCTCCCCACGGCGAAACACTAGGACGAATATAACCCTTATCTAACAACTCCTGGAGTTGAACCTTCAACTCAACTAACTCGGCTGGGGCAAAACGGTAAGGTGCCATAGAAATCGACGCCGTGCCGGGCACTAAATCAATAGAGAACTCAATCTCTCGCTGAGGTGGCAAACTAACAAGATCCTCGGGGAAAACGTCCGAATACTCACAAACCACCCTCGGCAACACAATCTGGGTCTCATCACCCTCACTAATCGAAAGACTAGCAAGTAGACCACTAAGCTCACTCCGCCCTCGCGGATCATACCCCGGTGGCAAAACACTACCAACCCGGTCCCCCAGAAAACGAAAACACTCCCCGTTCACGGTACATCAAGTGACCCTCTGACGGTAGCAATCAATAACTGCCCGGTATGACGACAACCAGTCCATACCCAAAATAACATCAAAGCCCTTCATGGGCATAACTACAAAAGAGAAAGGGATTCTATGATCATCGACCTCTATATCACAACCCCTAACACCTTGTTTCAAAATCAATTCACCCCCAAGAGGTGACACTACGCAAATAGGGGAGGCTAACTGAGCTAACTCCAACTCCAAAACAGATGCAAATGCAGCAGACACAAAGGAATGAGATGCACCCGTATCGATCAAAACACTAGCAACTGAATTGCAAAACAAGAAGGTACCTCTCACGACAGATGGAGCCGGTACAAGATCCTGCGCTGTAACAGCATACACGCGCCCAGATGGCCTCTGATCAACCTGCTCACCCCTAGACTGCTGCACAGACTGGGACGAAGAAGTCCCCTGATTGGCCCTCGAGGCCTGAACTGACTGAGCAGGCAGCTGACTCTGAGTCTGCCTCGGACCAGATGCACCAGATGTGCCACCCAACTGTGGGCAAAACCTCTTCATGTGCCCCGGCTGACCGCACTGAAAACAAGAGAGCGGCTGGCCTCTACCCTGACTCTGGCTCTGAGATCGAGCCGAAGAAGATGCTGCTCTCTGAACTCCTCCCCTCTGAGGACAAACTGGAGACTTGTGACCCAGCTGGCCACACTTGAAACAGGTAATGTCTCCCTGACTGCCTTTCCCAGAACTAGCACTCGGCACTGGAAAAGTGGACCTAGAAAAACTACTCTGAGGCTGCTGAGGAGTGAAACCTCTCTGCCTCCTGCCATCACTCTGGCCATCCTGACTCCTCTTGGAGCCTTTCTGCCTATCCCCCTCTTCCTGCATCATAGTCTCGGTATGGGCTGCTGCATCAACCAATCGCCCAAAATCCCTAATCATAGATCCGACAACTCTCAGCATGAGGCCACGCCTCAACTTCTTCTCAAACTCAATACAGCGGCGTTCCTCAGTCGCCACCAACTCAGGTGCAAACCTGGACAAACTAGTGAATGTAGCCTCAAACTCGGCCACTGATAAACTGTTCTGCTCAAGATGGCGGAACTGATCTCTCAACCTCTCCTGAACAGCTGGAGACAGGTACTTCTCCTGAAAAGCATCAACAAAAGCCTTCCAAGTACCTCCAATACGACCCTTGGTGAACTTCCACCACTGACCCGCATCCCCCTTCAGCTGGAATGATGCCAAGGTCACCTTCAGTACCTCGTCTTCGATGCCTAGCATCTCAAACGTTTTCGTTGTCTGTTCGAGCCACTCATCTGCCTTAAGCGGCTCGCTAGGATCACCTAAAAACACGTCCGGTTGAGACCGGAAGAACTCCCTCTTCAGAAAAGAAGGCCCTGCATCTGTAGCCACAACAGCCTGGGCTGGATTTGCAGCCCTCAGAATATCAACTGACGCCTGAAATGCCCCTGCTATCCCTTGGGCCAATGTGCCCATAAACTGCTGTCCTACTGGCTCGGCCACATTGGCTTGGCCAACACCCTCCTGAACTGCCGGAATTTCCTCCGGTATAGGCACTTCCTGCCTGGCCTGCCTACCCCGCCTACCACGACCTCGTCCTCGTCCTGACATCCTAATAAAGGAAACAAAGACGTTAGCACTATAAATAATGTGCCAAAACTATAACACTCACGTCCTAATACATTGGACAACAATAAATCACACCACGTAAGCACATAATCACATAAGCACCTACGAATTTCATTCCTGGATAATGATAGTCCCAAAGGGTTATTATAGTTCCGGTTGGAAGCAGCATTGATCAAGTGCCTTTCCAACAAGACTACTAGAAACTCAAGGATCCAATCAATATCTAGAAACTACATTCCATACCCACATAATCACATAAACATGTTATCATATAAGCATGCAATCATTACACTAAGTCTCTATCAAACGAGACGAACCCATTGTGATACTAATCACTTCCCACGTACCCAAAGTATTCAAACCCGGTACGCTCTGATACCAAGTTGTAACGCCCTCAAAATTCAACCCATTAAATAAATAATATAAACATGCATTATTATATTAAAACAATACTATAAATCCATCCATCAGAGTATTATGAAATAAAACATCAGAATAATTGCCCTACGGGCTTACATCTTGCCAAGCCAACACTTGGACACAATTCACTGAGTTCTAACTCAAAAACAGATAAAGCCCTAGGCTTGAAAGATTACATTGTTCAAATAAAACAAATAGAAATAAGACAAGTCTTCAAATTCAATTCCTCACAAGCTAAGTCCTTGGAGGGAGTGAACCACCTGAACCTGAAAAATAAAGTTCCCATATAGGGTGAGCCACAGCCGAGTAAAGAAATACTAAACCAAGCATAAGAATTAACTAAAGCATTAGCATCTGATACATGGTTAACACTCTACAATCAAGTTACACTTTTCATGACACAAATGCCTACATTGCCTATGACACACTGTCTATGGCACATTTTACTTCCCACTTATGGCTCAGAACCTAGCCAAATAACTCAACGGGGTTTCATCTTTTATTAACAATACTTCCAATTCAACAGGAATAACAATTTAAGTTAGACCTAACCATAACAAATACACAAGTTGGTATTGTATCAATCATAACCAATTCACTTCCATACTTCCCAACTGATACACATTTTAGTGATGTATCATATCAACAATAAATAGAAATATATCTATTAATCAATAAGCACACATAAGAGTGATACTACTGGAGTCCATCCCCTATCTTCTCCCAATAAATCCGGTTTAGAGGTCCATCCCCGATCTTCCCCAAAACCGTGGAGTTCATCCCCTATCTCCTCCAAAACCAATGCATATGCAATAAAACACACAATTGCCATATACAACACATAATTAATACACAAATGTTCTGTATTAACTCAACAGTCAAACAATTGACTCAATTCCAGTTATACCTAAGCCGCATGCAAGGTCTACAACAATCAATGGCTATCCTCCACCGATAGCCCAAAACAGTTATTTCTAAACAAGAATTAAATACATCAATGAATGTAAATTTAACATTCCCAAAGGTAAGTATTTAAACTACCCAATTCCATGAATTAAACCAAATTCCACATTGTTCCTTTAAATTAATTCTACAAATTAATCTAAACCAAAACCCTAAGGTTTCTTCCAAAATTACCAAACTACCCCCACATACCAAAATACCAACACTTAGGATTAAAGCGTATAAATGGAGTAGGAAATCCCTACCTCGAAGAAATAACCCAAAAAGATGATGATGAAGAAGGTGCTCGAAACTCCAAAGTGCTCCAAACCGACAACTGCTCAGGTTAAATGGAAGCCCTCACTCTCCTCTATCTTATTTGTAAAAGAACTAGGGTAGAAACACACCCTAACTAGATCAAACCTAGGAGAAAAGGTGTTTAGAGAAGAAGAAAAGTCGGACTTTAGGGTTTGAGATCAAAAAGAATGAAAAACTGCCCTAAAAATCCCGCTGTTACGTTTAAATACTGGACAGGCTCGCTCGAGCGAAGACATGGTCGCTCGAGCGACCAGACACAAGAAAGCCTCGCTCGAGCGAAGAGAAGCTCGCTCGAGCCAAAAGCAAAACAGCTCGCTCGAGCGAAGAAAGCTCGCTCGAGCCAACAAACACTGCTCTCAGGTCTAAGTACTGGACGCAAAGCTCGCTCGAGCAAAGGGACCCTGGCTCGAGCGAAGGACCAAAATCAAGGACCTCGCTCGAGCGAAGAAGAGCTCGCTCGAGCGACCAACCCAAAAATTAGACATCAACTATTGGTTTCTAAACCCAACCAACCTGCAATTAACCTGTCCAACATAATCCATAACTCACAACTGAAGAATTAAAGGACAACAACAACAACAATATGATAATGGAATCTACGGAACATAAGTCCGGATACAATAATCAAATGGGAAAAGACCGGGGTCGCTATAACTTTTTTCAAATATAACAACGTAACATTCTAAAAAAACTCTTTAGTGTATTTTTTTCAAACGTAATAACGTAACATTCTAAAAAAACTCTTTAGTGTACTTTTTCCAAATATAATACGTTAATGTAACATGCTAAAAAACTCCTTAGCATACCTTTCTCAAATGTAACAATATAACATTCTACAAAAATTTCTTAATGTATTTTTTTTTTCTAAATATAATACTCCAAACAATATAACATACAAAAATTTCTTAGAAAACTTTTTTCAAACGTAACACTTTAATGTAATACCAGAAAACCACACTAATAGAAGTGTAGATTTCAACGCTTGACAACCAACATTTTAGCCACTAATCCCCCCAAAAAGAATCTTTCACACCTTACCTTTCCATTCCTATCTCAAAAACAAATTAGAATATTATTGTGAAAATGAATTACAAAAAAGTATTCACTTAAATTCAAATGGTACCAAATCAAATAAATACAACTTTCTAAAATTGAAAAGACTAATTGGTTCATAAAAAAAAATTTAAGACTAAATGGATTAACATTCATCGTATGGGATTATGGTTAAAGGTTATTAAAATTTATTTGGTATAAACCATTTTCTTTTGAAGAATAATTGCTTAATTTTATTTATCAAATTTTAACTCTCTCACTAAACACGTACTGTACCAATTGTACTCGTGAGCGTCACCTTCTAGTAAGTGGTTGTTTGGGAAGTGTTAAATAAATATACTTTCTAACTTTGTACGAGAAGATATATAAAATTGTAGAGAAGTGATGTGACCTATATAGGAGTTTAAATTCTCATCTCAACCTTCGTTTATAATTATAATTGAGCTTTAAAATATAAAAATATATATATATCCAATAAATTTTATTTTATTTTATTTTATTTTTATATAATTTTCATTGAGTTCTAATAATATATATTTTTTTATAGGGTAATGTTGAGAGAGATAAATACATGGTAATAAAATTCAACGAAATTTCAGGAGAAAAAATAGACTTAATAAAAAAAAATACTTTAAGAAAATTTTATTTAAAAAAAACTTAGAGTTTGACTATTGTAACAAAATAAATCTGAATGTTTAATGATTAAAATGTTTAAAATATTCTTTTTCGTTGAGTTTAATGATTAAAATACTTTCTTTTCCGTCAATTTTACTTGATGAAAATAAGCAAATAATTTAAAATGAAAAAAAAAATTAGAGTTTAAATTAATAAAATTAAAAATTCAATCCTGATATTTTTTTATTATTTTTTTATAATTTCTCCCAAAACTTTTCTCAAAAATCAACAAAAGCCTATTTTATGGGCCAACTTGTGATGAGTTTTTTTTTTTTAATATTCCAAAAAAAAGAAACTATTTAGAGAATTGACTCGCTTTTTAAATTATTTTGAAAACTAACTTACTTTTGAAATCGCATTTTAAAAATACGATTTTGAAATTGAAATTACATTTTTAACATGTAATTTCACTTTGAAATCATATGTTGAATATGCAATTTCACTATGTTATCATTTTCAACTTACGATTTTAAAGTGAAATTGCATGTTCAAGATGCAATTTCAATTTCAAAATTACATTTTAAAAATACGATTTCAAAAAGTAAATTAGTTTCTTAAATAGTTTGAAAAATAGTCAATTCTCTAATTACTTTTTTTTTTTTTTGAATATTTAAAAAAAAAAAAAAACTAAACTTGTGATCCCAAGCCATACGATTGATGGGCTTAGCGAGCCCATTAAATATAGAATGAGCAGCTTAACAAAACAATTGTTCATCGAATTTCTACTTTCACAACCTCTGCAATCATCCATGGCGGAAGTCAAGACCCCCACAATCCTAACCCTATCTGAGGTACTATGAAATGTATCTCTGTGTGCTGTAATGTTGCAATGCTTTTTGAACTTGGATTGTATTACCGATTTGATCTTTTTTCTTTTTTTCTTTTTGATAATTCGAGTGGATTCGATGAAATTTACTTCATTTTTTTTTTATCGACATTGGCTTTTCCTTCGATCGGCTTTTACTTGAATGAATCGGCTGCCGTTGATTCATAGATTGATGTGTACACAAATTCAGACACTTTGGATTTTTTGGAATTATGATTTGATGTCATCATATTTGTGTAGTGTTTTACGGGAATTCGTTCAATTATCGTTTTAGCAGTCATAATTGCATGATGATCTCTGTCAAGGCATATGGGTCTATGCATTGAGATTCTAATAGAGGTGAATAACATGAATTGTTTGGTAGGTTTATTCTAAAGATTCATGCTTTACAGCTGTTTGGATGAGGTGATTTGGGAAGAAAATAAAAGAAATGCTTTTTTTTTTTTTTTTTTTGGTTCATATCACTTGTTTGGATAGTGGAGAGAAATGGAGTGAAATGGGAATAAATGGAGAGAAACTCATTTTTCTCGTAATAATCTTTCCAAAAGTGAAGAGATTTGGAGAAAAAAATAAACTAGTAAACATCATTTTGTTATAATACCAAAACTACTTTTTAAGATATTGAAGAAATAAAAGACTAACACCTATAAAATGTTAATTTGGGAATATAACATGATATTATTTCTTTTCTTTTCTTTTCTTTTCTTTTCTTTTATATAGTTTAACCAAACAATATAGGAGATAAATCATTATCCTTTCTCTTCTTTTTTCTCCTATTTATCCAAACAAAAGGGAGAGAAATCAGAGTCTTTTTTTCTCTTTTCTTTTCTATCCTAACTTGTATAATCATTTCTTTTCTTTTCTCTCCTAAGTTCCCAAACAAAGTGTTAATGTTTGTAGAGGAAAAATGAGCGATTTTAGTTTTTGAGGTCTGCTCTCTCTTATCTTTTCTGTAGTATATGTCTAATAAAGATCCATGTGGAGGCGTATATGGGGCAGCTCTACGTATAGAGTTGTGGCATCAATTGATTACACTGGTTTTGAAAAGAGAAAAAAAAAAAAAGATTTATTTATATTTTTAAGGAAAATTGACCCCTTTAATTGAACCCGCTGCAAAGACTTGAAACCAAATTTTAGAAGCTTCAATTTACTTGCATCTGAAATTTTTTTTGTCTTTTTTCTAATATACAAATTGTCCCTATTCCAAATCTCCCTTGTGTCACTGTCACAAAACTCTTTCCTACCCACATGATCAGTGTTGGAGAGTTTGATCATGTGATAGATCAAGTGTTTAGAATAAGATGATAGGAGACATTTGGTATGGAGGATTTATCTCTTCGCTTTTACCAATAAGGACTAAAATAGTGAAAATAACATTTTTAGCAATGAAATTCATAAAGAATTGATTGCACAATCGAATGGGAGGTTATTGGATGAATCATTGTTTAATCACATATATCGAAATAAGATATTTGATAAACTGATAATGGGAGGTTATTGGATGAATCATTGTTTAATCACATATATCGAAAATAAGATATTTGATAAACTGATAATGTAACAATTATACAATGATTTCAAAATACAAAAACTCATCAATGGCAATGTTAAAGTTTATGTATTTGTATATTTCTTTTTTTGGGAAAATGTTAGTACGAGGGTTTTAAACACGTTGTTTATTTATGATTTTAAGAAATATAAATTTTTTTTGTCAAATTATTAAAAATAGGTACTGTTAAGAGTAAAAAAATTCTTTGTAGAATTTGTGAAAATTTATTGACCTGAGAAAACGAAATCCTGGAGCCACCACTGTATGGTATATGGATCTATGCCTCTAGATTCTACCTGAGGTGAATAACATGAATGCTTGGTAGCTTAGATCTTGAGGTTTATGCTTTAATGTTTATAGAACACACACACAGGAGCGATTTTAGTTGGTCTGCTCACATATTTATAGGCATTGTTGTCAAATCACGAATTGTAAGATTTATTTATTTAATATAATATATAATTTTATATATGTGTATATGTAAATACACACATATATTTATATATGTGTATATAGTGTTTAAGATGAAGTACATATCAATATAATTAAATTATATATGTACTATATATTTATATACAAGTAAATGTTATGGTATGCGTATATCTGATTAATACCAAACTCTAAGACCTAAGCAAACAATCACGTACACAACGAATCTAGAACGTAAAAGAACTAGAAAAAATAAATTCACAAAGCAACACAAGAGATTTACGTGGTTCACCCAAATCACGGGCTACGTCCATGGAATCACTGTGGATTTTACCAAGATCGATATTAAAGGAGTTACAAGAGTCTCTCACACTCAATCTCACAAACTCTCTCTCTCTACAATGATTTATCTCTCACTCTCCCTATTGTGTATTTCTCTCTAAGGTCACGAAACTAATGAATGAACTTAGAACATAGAGCTACATGGGTGTATTTATAGGGCTAGCCTTAAACCCAATCCTAAATTAATAAGGAAATCAAAACCTAAACCTAAACTAAGAAGGAAAAACCTCAACCAACGAGGAAATAATTTAAGTCCAAATCTAATAAAACACTAATTTCCTTGTTTCCTTTTCCTAATCTGATTAGGTTTAGTCTTGTTTCAGGCTCACCAACTACAATATCTCACTTGGAGACTAATCAAGACACAAACAGTCTTCACCTCATAACTCTACAGTACACCGCAATGACTCGAACCATCAACCTCATGTGCCGATGCCAACTGAAGTTGCACATAGCTTCAGCTTCTCAACTGTAACCACCTTGGTTAACATATCTACAGGATTTTCACTTGTGTGGATTTTCTCCAAGCTAAACTTTCCATCTTCCAAGAGTGAACGAACAAAATGGTACTTGATATCAATATGATTTGTTCTTGAATGAAACGCGGAATTCTTCGCAAGATGTATTACACTTTGACTGTCATTGTACAATTTGCAATCATCGAACTTCTTCCCCAATTCACCTGAGAAACTCTGTAACCATACCATCTCTTTGCAAGCTTTTGTAGTTGCAACATACTCTGCTTCTGTGGTTGAGATAGTCAGGATCTTCTGCAACTGAGAGACCCAACTTATTGCAGTACTGCCAAGAGTAAACACATACCCTGTTGTGCCCTTCCTACTATCACTGTCACCCGCTAGATCAGAATCAACATACCCAAGCAAGCTTATTTCTGTGCCGCCATACCAGATTGCCAAATCACTCATACCTCTGAGATACCTAAATACCCACTTAATAGCTTTCCAATGCTTTTTCCCGGGATTGTTCATGAATCTGCTAATAACTCCCACTGCATGGGCAATGTCTAGTCTCGTACAGACCATGGCATACATCAAGTTGCCAACGGCTAAAGCATATGGTACCTTCGCCATTTATTCTCGCTTTTCATATGTAACTGCACCTTATTCATTCATCAATCTAAAGTGGCTTGCTAATGGAGTGCATATAGGCTTTGCACACTCATGTTGAATCTCTTGAGTACTTTTTTAATGTACTTGGCCTGCGATAGCTTTAGTTTATTTTTTCTCTTGTCCCTACTAATTCGCATCCCTAAGATTTGTTTTGTAGCACCCAAATCTTTCATTGTGAACTCTTTGGACAATTCCTCCTTGAGATTCGAAATCTCATCCATGCTTAAACCTGCAACAAGCATATCATCTATGTACAAGAGAAGTATTAAATACGAAGTGTATCAAATTTTATGTACCATTGTCTAGGCGATTGTTTCAGCCCATACAAACTCTTCTTCAATTTACATACCAGATTTTCTTTCCCAACCACCTCATAGTCCTGGGGTTGATGCATGTAAATATCTTCTTCCAAATCACCATGAAGGAATGCAGTTTTAACATCGAACTGCTCTACATGCAGATCTTCAACCGCAACATTGCTAAGTACGGTACAGATTGTAGAAATCTTTATCACATGAGAGAATCTCGGTATAGTCGATACCTGCCTTCTATTGGAAACCTTTCACCACCATTCTGGCCTTGTATCGCTTGGTGCCATCGGGTCCTTCTTTCAATCGGTAAATCCATTTATTGTGCAATGCAGATTTACCTTTGGGCAATTGTACCAGTTCCCAAGTCTGATTCACTGCTAGAGACTCCATCTCATCGTCCATTGCAAGCTCCCACTTTTTCCTTGCTCGACCTGTAAAGCTTCCTCATAATGTTCTAGTTTACCATTATCAATTAACAATAGATAACGTAAGGAAGGAGAATAACGATCAACAAGTTTCTTTTCTTTTGTCGACCACCTAAGAGGAGGAGGACGAGTTTGCATCTCAATGGGTGGTGTCAACTGTACATTAGTGTCTTGAGGTTTTAACATATCACTATCAAAAATCTCCTCAAGTTTAACCGTTTTAGGTTCTTTAGTCTTGTCATCAAGTCTATTCTTGTACATGACAGACTCATTAAACACCGCATCAATGCTTCTAATTATTTTCCTATTTTCCATGTTCCAAAACTGGTACCCATAATTATCAAAGTCATACCCGATAAAGATGCATTTACGAGATTTGGGATGTAATTTGCTTCTTTTATCAAAATCAATGTGAACATAAGAGATACAACCAAATATTTTTAAATGCAACAAATTTACCTCTTTACCAGTCCACGCTTCTTCAGGGATTCTACAATTCAAGGGAAGTGAGGGACCTCTGTTAATCAGATATGCTGATGTACTCACTGCATCTGCCCAAAATTGTTTTGGCAACCTAGCATTAATCCTCATGCTCCTAGCACATTCCAAAATTGTTCGGTTCATGCGCTAAGCCACACCATTTTGCCGCTATTTTCCCGGAATTGTGGTCACATGTTGAATTCCGTTCTCTACGCAATATTTTTCTAGAGCGCCATCTATGTACTCCTCACCAATGTTGGACTTGAGACACTTCAACTTTGAACCTATCTCATTCTTAACTAAAGCTTTCCACTTTTTGAAGATATCAAACATATCAGATATATTCTTCAAAAAATATACTCACAATTTACGCATAACATCATCAATAAAGGCGACAAAATAACTAGAGCCCCCAAGAGATCTTACCGGAGATAGTCCTCACATGTATGTATGAACTAACTCCAACTGTTCTGATTTCTGAGTTCTTGGGATCTTGGTGAAACTAACCTTTTTATGTTTTCCCAAGGTGCAGTCTTCACAGAAATTCCAGTTCAAAGACTTCAAACCTAGTAGTTTCCCCTTTGACATCGAAACTTTCATCCCTTTCTGACTCATATGTCCTGCCAAGTCTGCGATGCCATATGCTCATTTCGACTTCTGATGATGTTATTGTAATCGCACTATAGGTACCCAATGTCACGTAAAGAGTACCTTCCCTTTTTCCATGAGCCACTACCATGGCTCCCTTGGTCATCTTCCACGTATCACTAGTGAAGATCATCACAATACTAGAATCTGTGAGTTAACCGACAAAAATTAAATTCTTCTTCAAACACGGCACATGTCTAACTTCATTGATTTTCAAAGTTTTTCCACTGGGCTAGCTTATCTATACTTCACCCTTGCCAATTATGTTACAGGCTTCATTGTTTCCAAGACAAAATTGTGGAGCAACTCCTTATGTGAGGTAACTTGAAACGACACACACACCATAATCAATCACTCACAATTCTCCACAAGTTTCTCAAGACCACCGATGCTTCATAACCCTCTTCATCAAAAACATTCACGAACTTCTTTTCACCTTCATTATTGTCATTTTGTTTCTTCATTTTGCAATCCCGCTTTGCGTGACTAGTTTTACTGCAACCCCAACACTTGCATGTAAACTTTGGTCAAGACGCAGATCAACCATTCCTCGATTTACTTGTGATTCTCTTCTTGTTGCTGCCCTTGTTCAGCTTCCTGCCTCTGTCATCAATTGCCTAACGCCGAACTAATGGTTTCACCGTTATCTTTTCTTCGAGTGTCAACTTTGCCAAACTGGTGGAATTGCTCATTGCAACAACAAACGAATTCCAACTCTCAGGAAGACTTGATAGCAGTGCTAAGACCTTGACTTCTTCATCAAACGAGATACTAACTGATTTCAACTGACTGATCAATGAGTTGAAATCGTTAATTTGCTCAATCGCAACTTCTCCTTTGGACATCTTCAAGTTGAACAACTTCTTGATCAGATGGACTTTGTTTGTGGCTGAGGGCTTCTCATACATCCGTGACAGAGCAGCCATCAAATTTTCGGTTGTCTTCTCGTTGCGAATATTAAACGCAACTGATGTAGCAAGGGATAGCCTTACCGTACCCAAGGCTTTCCGATAACTCCTACTCACTGGTCTTCATCGTTTCTGGTTTTTTGGCCACTCCTGCGAGAGGAAGATAAAGATCCTTCTGATAGAGATAATCCTCTATCTGCATCTTCCACAATCCGAAGTTTGAACCGCTGAATTTTTCAATCTTCATTTTGCCTTCGTTTGCCATAGTTCTTGCTCTAGGAACCAACGCTTTGATGCCATTTGTTATGGTATATATGATTAATACCAAACTCCAGGATCTAAGCTAACAATCACGCACACAACGAATCTAGAACGGAGAAGTAAAAGAACTAGAAAAAAACAAATTCACAAAGTAACACAAGAGATTTACATGGTTCACCCAAATCACGAGTTACGTCTACGGAGTCACTGCAGATTTTACCAAGATCAATATGAAAGGAGTTATAAGAGTCTCTCACACTCAATCTCACAAACTCTCTCTCTACAATGATCTATCTCTCATTCTCACTATTGTGTGTATCTCTCTAAGATCACAAAACTAATGAATGAATTTAGAACATAGAGCTACATGTATGTATTTATAGGTCTAGCCTTAAACCCTATCCTAAAGTAATAAGGAAACCCAAACCTAAACTAAGAAGGAAAAATCTTAACCAACAAGGAAATAGTTTAGAGTCCAAATCTAACCAAACACTAATTTTCTTGTTTCTTTTTCCTAATCTGATTAGGTTTAGTCTTGTTTTAGGCTCCACCAACAACAGTAAAATCACGTATATCAATAAAATTAATCTCTTCTATACTATGATGCATGGACACGGACACGGGACACGACACGCTGGGGACACACTCAATATATATAATTTTATTTATTTATTATATGTAAAATTAAAAAAATATATATGATCTATATAAATAAAATTATATATATTATTTATAAATAAAATATATTTAAAAAAATATTATCCACCTAAAAAAATTAAAAATATATATATTATTTATTTATTTACTTTAACATCAAATTTCATTCATAAATTTTTTTTTTATATAAATAAAAATAATTTATTTCAAATTAATATCCAAAATAAATAAATAAATAAAAGAAACGAAGAGAGAGAGAGATAAGAAGGTGTGAGTCAACACAGAGAAAGTCGGAGAGAGAGAGGGAGAGAGAGAGAGAGAGAGAGAGTCGAACAAAGAGATAGAGAGAGAATCGAACACAAAGAAAGTGAAAGAGAGAGTCGAACACACATAGTGAGGGAGAGAACACACAGACATACAGAGAGAGAGAGAAAGAGAGAGAGAGAGAGAGAGAGAGAGAGAGACGGACAGAAGAATTGGAGAAAGAAGAAGAAAAACGCAGAAGAAAAGAAGAATGAAGAATAAAAATGAAGAAAAAAACATATCTTAGATCTAGGGTTTCAACAGGTTCTTCTTCACCCTTTCTCTTTCTCTCTTTCTCTCTATCTCTTTGTTTCTCTGTTTCTCTGTCTCTCTGTCTATGGGTTAGGGTTTCTCTCTCTTCGTCTCCAACATGTCCAAGAATGTCCCAAGCGTGTTCTGCTGAAGAAATTCAAAAAAAAAAAGAGGGGGGGGGGGGACACGCCAGGTAAAGTGTCCGACACGTGTCCACCGCGTGTCCGACACGTGTTGACACCCATCCGTTGCCTCCGAAGACGTGTCCGTGCTTCTTAGCTTCTATATATTTTGATAGTTTGGCAAAAATGATGTCATTTCATGCATTATATAAATAAAAACAAAAATTGTAATGAATCATTGTGAATCGCAAATTAAATTGCACAATTTACTCAATTTCCGATTCAATAGCATGATTCAAATTATTTTTATCGAAACACTTATTGAATCGTATGAATCGAATCACAAATCGTACAATTCTAACAACCATGTTTATAGGACATGCTTTTTACAATAGACTGATGTATAATCATTTTTCTGGTGTTTTCTTATCTTCTCTGTATATCTCACCCTCTAATATTTTTATACAAAGTGTTACTGCTGCACATATATTTCTAGGAAATATTTTTTTATATTGAACTATGATTAATATATTTATACAAAGTATTCCTGTTTGTCTTAGGCTTATGGCGGCTGCTGAACCTCTCTCTCAGTTTTCCATTGAGTTGCTGGACTCTTTCCTTGTATTGCAAATAGTGTTTCTCCCTGAGTAGGCTAACTGCATTTTGTTGTGTACATTTCTGCTTAGTTCTTAGATACATTCTAACATAAAAATAAAAATAAAAAACTGCACATTAATAAAAGGCTACTTGCACCTTCTTTTTTTTTGTTTTTGTTTTTTTTTTTTTTTGTGATAAATATATATAGATATATTTTTTGTATTGCTCGGATAAATAATGTTTAATCAATCTTTTTAGGCTAGAAGAACCAAGTCTATGTAGTTTAAGATGGTGTTGTTATCGGCTGGCAGTAGTGATTAGCTAACAATAATATGTTTTGTCTACAAAGTGAGGTCTCTCAAACTTAGCCCAAGTATTGCTGATAAAAAAAAAAACACTTGGCCCAAGTATATGTAATTTTTGGAATATATAATACCAGGTAGCCAATTACTCAGAAGGTGAGAACATGAGAGGAACCTGTGCATGTTACATACTCGCTTACACCTTCCGTGGGCTCATTATTGCTTGCTCATGGTAAAACCTTCTTGTGTGATGCTTTGAATTGCAGCAATATTTATTGAAGGAGAAAGAAGGGAAGTTGGATATTGCTACAAAGCCTACCGAAGAAACTGAGGCGAAAAACCCTGCAAATTCCACCTTCGAGGAAGTCATCACTCAAGAAGTTGAACAGACACCAGAGATTAAGGTAAGCTTGAAAGGACCATGATCTTTCACTCTTGTTTTCTTTCTTGCATCAGCAGTGTACTACTTTTTCCACTCTTCCTTGTGTACTGTTGTTGGATACCAGATTGAGACAGCACCAGCAGATTTCCGTTTCCCAACCACAAATCAAACTAGGCATTGTTTTACCCGATACATTGAGTATCATCGGTGAGTCAATCTAGATACTTGAGTTACCTAATTATGTGTTTCTTAAACTATACACTTCCACACGACTTGGCACACTATTATCTTGGTTTTTTTTTTTTTTTTGGTCTGGTCTTTTTCAGGTGTGTAGCTGCAAGAGGGGATGGTGCTTCTGAGTGTAACAAGTTTGCAAAATACTATCGCTCTCTGTGCCCTGGTGAATGGGTATGTTGTGAATTTTGTGATTTTGCTTGCATTTGCGACCTAATTTTGTGTTGGAATTAGTTTCAACCATGTAGCCATGTTGATATGACTGATGAAATTTGCATATGCTCTTGTGATCTCGTCTAACTTGTAAAAACTAATCAAATTGGAGCCTCATGGAACATTATGATTTTTTTTTTTTCCCTCTAATGTTGCTGAAAGTGAAATTTGACTTTGTTGTATGGCTTACAAATGTAGGTAGAGAGATGGAACGAGCAAAGGGAGAATGGTATCTTTCCAGGTCCATTGTAAATGGTACCTGCTGAAGAACTTAAATATATTTTGTTTCCTGCCATTGTATCCAAGTTGCTTGGGCTTTCTGGATGAGTATCTTGAATAAGAACCGAACAATATCAAGAGAAGTTGCTATTATAAATTTTTTTGTTTTCTTGTATCTAGTTTGAGTCCAAAAACATATTCGTTTCTGTTTCTTGTAACAAAGGAATTGACAGTCTTCACTTGCATGGAACTCATTTTCCATCAATATTTTTTAATTTATTTTATTTTATTATTATTATTATTATTTTTTTGTTTTCTGGCTTTGGCTTTGGCTTTTTTGTGACAGAATCAGGTCACCAAAAAACATGAACTTGAGCAGTGGCGTAAATTTTCTATATATATCACATGATAAGAGATTATTGCTTGTGGGATTGTCATGCTCTTTCCTTATGAATGCCAATGTAGTGAATGAATATCTTTGGAGATGCCTGGAAAGTATCCTAGTTCCCGAGTTACATGGTGCAAAGTGACTGTCTGGATACTTCTGGGAGCTGATATTAGTATCAAATGGTATTGGGGTACCTTCCCTGTGCTATTCTGGACCGGACTCTAATATCTTTCTTGTAGCAGAATCAATACAAAATTCCTATACATTGTTTGGATAAATGCTTGGTTAGTCTTTTTTTCTTTTAGAGGAATGGCATTAGCATCCTGAAGGCTGATGCTATGTAGCTATAGTTGGCATGGACTTTTTTTGGTTATTTTAGTCATAAAAAAGCAAAATAAATTAAAAAATCAATAAGATAAAATGTCATATTTAAATTATAATAATTTCATTTTTTCTTTCATAAAAATCAAAAAGATCATTCCAAAGAAATATTTTTAACCCTGAAATAGTTAAAAAGTTAGAAAGTTAAAAAGTCAAAAAATTATTCCAAACGAATGTCATATCTTCCTAGCATTTTCTCTTCTGTTGGACTTGTTTAATTGCATAACCTTCAAAGAGATCTCTTGGGTACATACCCAGGAAACGTATTTTCTTCTTCTGGGTACAGTGAATTGATGCGAGTTTTCTTTGTGGGACTGGCTTCGTTAATTTATTGGAACAACCGATGGGACTTGTGTTCAAAATTGGAACTTCCAGACAATGCACTGTTTAAAGTTAATATATCATCATCAAGAACTTACAAGGTGGTGAAGAATGGGGATAGGAAGGACGAGTCAAAGTGCAACAGCCGCTTATAAACCAAATCCTATTTTGGTCAATATTGATTACTTGATCCATTTTTATATTATTGAGATATTTTCATCATCGTGTAAGCCAATACTTCACCGCCAACATTCAGGGCATTCCGCTTATATGGAGATTTAGGACATCGTGTGCATTGACTGGCTACCCACTTGATATTCAATAGTTTTGCATTGCATTGCATTGCATGCATAAAATAAAATTCATTTCTGAATGATGCAGAAACAATGGCAGACCTTCATGCATATTTTGCATACACTGAATTACCTGGGCCAAAAAATGCCCACCATTCAAGCTTTTTTCAGACTGAAAGTAAGCTGAACCATTGCAGTAAGTTGGCAAATAATGATCCAGAGATCTCATCTCTTAATCGAGTCATTTTTGCAAGTGTGTTGCTATGACATCTAAATGTAATGCTCAAGGCATGTATCTGTTGTAGATCATTATGTCCAAAACACTGAATCTTCGTCCACTTGAATTTGTGCACAAGCACACCGAATGCAACACAGTTAAAACACAAATAAAAAGGAAGAACCACCAAACACAAGAACTATAAATTTGACAAAGACGATATCCTGTCAAACAAAACAGATCCAGAAAAACCAAAAAAGAATACACTGAAAAATAGACTATTTAGGCCTCGTTTGGGAACAAATTATTTTAGTAACTTTTTAATTTTTTACGAAAAGATGTGTAGAAAAGTAGAAAGGTGATGTGACAAGTTTTAGTTGACTTTTTGGCTTTTTGGCTAAAATAGCCACTCCCCAAACGGAGTCCGGATCCTCGGCCGCACAAGCCTGCAGCCCTCCCTGCAGCACTCCCAAAACGACGTCGTTTTGGGAGAAATTTCAATTTAAAAAAAAAAAGCTGAACAGAAACCAGAGAAGAAGAAGAGAGAGAAGAAGAGGGGAGAAGAAGGGAGATCTGACCTTGTGGAGCAATAATGGACCGGATCTCTTCTTCGTTTTGAGAAAGATCTCCCTTCTTCGTTCAATTATTGCCCCACCATGACAACAAACCTTTGGTTTGGGTCCACGGAATAAGTATATCTTCCGTATACAATACGTATACCCATTTGATGTTGACGATTTTTCTCCAAAGTCCATTTCATTCTCGGTTTTTGTTGTTTTTTTCCCCTCTCTAAGATCCCGTCATTCATGGTGGTAGAAGAGTGAGCGGAGAGAGAAAGAGAAAAGAGAATACCATGATTGATATATGACCCTACCCTTCTGGTAAGAGACCCATATCCTCCATTTTTGAGGCCTGTACTTTGGTTTATATAATTTTTGTAAATGCTTGTCTGAGTTATGGATTTTCTTTCAATTAAAAAAATAAATAAATTTGGGTTGATGTAATAATTAGTTTTCTATATTATCTTTGATTGTTTTAGTTCATTTTAAAAAAGTAATAATAATTTTGGGGTGGTTGTGAGATTTCCAGGTGGTATTTGACTTTGAAGCTAAAAAGGGTTTGTTATTTGAGGTCAGGGTTCTTATGATTTTGGTGGCTATGATGAGATGGGGTTTGTTAGGTCTTCATGTTAATGATTTTTGATGGATTTTTTTCAGGGGATTTTGATTCTGATGAGATGAGGCTAAAAAGTATGATTAGGGTTTGAGACACCCTTTTGATGCTTGTTTGTGGGTTTGAATTTTCTAGTGCTCTCTGATTTTGATTCTGGTGGAATTGTTATTGTGGTTTTTTTAAATTTTAATGGTGTTGGAATTTGATTTTTAACAGTTTCTCTGTTGATGGGTTTGAAGGAATTCTGCATATGGAGCTTTGTAAAACATTTAGGCTTTCTTGAAGAAAATCGAGAAGAAGGAAAATAAGAAATTACATTCGCAGAAGCCTTCCTTCTTCCCCCCCTTCTTCCCCTCTGATTTCTGTTCAGCTTTTTTTTTTGTTTTTTTTAATTGAAATTTCTCCCAAAACGACGTCGTTTTGGGAGTGCTGCAGGGAGGGCCGCAGGCTTGTGCGGCCGAGGATCCGGACTCCCCCAAACGAGGCCTATGTTTCTACCAAATTACCAATCATCCACAGGGAAGGAAAAGAAAAATCCATATTAAAGTCAAAACAGCTAACCACACAAAAAAAAACAATTCAAAGGGTTCAAAACATCATCAAAGACAATTAGCTAACTTTCGCCTCTAGTAGGCCCAACATTTACGAAGAAACTAAGCCCTCTCACCCCTAATTCTCCTTGCAAGCTGAATATCTTTAGGCATAATGGTGACCCGCTTGGCATGAATTGCACAAAGATTAGTATCTTCAAACAACCCAACAAGGTATGCCTCTGCTGCCTCCTGCAATGCCAAGACTGCATGGCTCTGGAACCTCAGGTCAGTCTGCATTCAAACAACATTCAAAGCCAGCCCAAAACACTCAGTGATTCCATAATAATAATAATAAATAATTTTAAAAAGCAGTCGTAAACCCATATCTACAACACCACAAATGCACAACCAAAATTCCCACACCATCACATACATGCCAAGTAATTACTAGGCACAAGCCACAGGGTTGCCTCAAGGGTCTAAACACAGTTCCCAAATGTCTTGGGTTATTGACAAGTAAATTTGTGAAAAATAAATCTCCATGATCTATAACTTTACCTTATGATCTACGGGATAAAACCAAAACTTGTATTTGAAAGAATAGAGGGGCATTATAATCCATGTCACATACCCCAATGTCAAATTAACATTATAAACACAAAAAAGGTGTGCACACCATGTGCTATTAGGGCTAGACAAGTTTCAAATTTAGAAATTGCCTAATAAAGGCAGTTACATTAGGGCAATTTCAAAGAGATTGAATCAGTGACAAAGTTTCAAAAGTATTCTAGGCTATACAGTTTATAATAGTAAGTATAGAAGAGAGTATAGATGATAATACCAAACACCACATACAACAGCAAGTAACCTAGAAACCATAACAACATTAGAGTAGATCAAATCACCTTAAAGTCCTGCGCAATCTCACGAACAAGCCTCTGAAAGGGCAGTTTCCTGATCAAAAGTTCAGTACTCTTCTGGTACTTGCGAATTTCACTGCATCATATATATAAATCACATAAATTTAACAATCAAAAACACCAATAATTGAATCTAGGATTTCACAAAAACATAGTTTAAACCACGAACCGAAGAGCAACAGTTCCGGGTCTGTATCTGTGCGGCTTTTTCACTCCTCCAGTAGTTGGGGCAGACTTGCGAGCAGCCTGAAAAATCAAACACGAATTTTGAAAAAACAAATTCACAAATAGACAAACATTACAATCCCCATATATATAAAATCAATACGCAAAACAATATTCATTAAATTGAATGATAATAAAGAACAAAATAGAACCTTGGTCGCAAGCTGCTTCCTTGGCGCCTTGCCTCCGGTCGACTTGCGAGCAGTTTGCTTCGTACGAGCCATCTGAATTTTCGATACAAAATCAAATACCTCACAAACAATTCAATTCATATCAAAAGGAAAAACCCTCTTTTTTTCAACTCATTTTCCCCTAAAAGTTTATTGATTTCATTGTTGTCAAAATAACCAGAATTAAAAACCTTAATTATTAAATGTTAGGGCTTCCCAAATTAAAGGACACCCCAAAAAAAGAAGAGATTTTTCTTTCTTGTTCGTGAGATTTTCTCAGCAACCACACAGAGAACATCACATGTCAGGTATCAAACGAAAATTTCAAACTACATGATCTCAATCGCTACCTATAATACAGGAACCGATTTCAAAAAAAACCCTAACAGTAGAATCATATCAAACGTATGGCGAATTTCGATCCCAGAATATAAACACTTGCAAGAATTGAAGATCAAAATCTATAGGTGTAGACGCATACCGGGGTGTGGTGTTAGATTGAACCGAAAGAGAAACGAATATCCCTTAGGAGCGAGAAAATTATACTTTCCCTGGAAACAAACAGAAAATGATTTATCCAAAAACGTAGAAGGTGAATCTTGGGAACGTGACCTTAATTTATAGTTCACGAGTTTCGAAGTTACCAGGCGGTTAGCGGCCAAGATTGACTTTTACCGTGTTTGTTTAAAATAGAATCGTACGGTGGAGAGGTGCTTCTTATGTGTTTCTTTGTATCGAATTGACGACTGAGATGAGTTTTCTGAGGCACGTTGCGGATCGTCTCACTAAAACACTCGCTTCCTATTGGTTAATTACATATTGGGGTTCGTTTGGAGATTATTATTATTAGGGGTGTTTTGGGAAGATGGTTATAATCTGATTTTTGGTGAAAAGCTGATTATAAGCAGATTATAATCAGCTTTTCTGTGAGAGAAGAGGAGATAAAAAATCTGAAAATCAGATTTTTTATCTCTTCCCAAAAGAGGCCTTAATCTAATCTAAAGAATTT
This sequence comes from Camellia japonica, assembly GCA_030407325.1. Classification (NCBI taxonomy): domain Eukaryota; kingdom Viridiplantae; phylum Streptophyta; class Magnoliopsida; order Ericales; family Theaceae; genus Camellia; species Camellia japonica. The sequence goes on from JAPPVO010000036.1 coordinate 107,661,134, forward strand.
TTTAATTTTTTTAAAAAATTAAAATAATTATAATTTAAATATAATATTTTATTTTATGAATTTATTTAACTTTATTTTTGTTTTTTTTTTTTTTGGATAATTCGAACTAAAAACTTGCCAAACAGCAACATTACGTGGATGTTTGGGAAGTGAATTTTTTTACAAGTTTTTTTAGTTGTACAATATTATTAGAAAAAAAAATTTATGTTTGGGAAGATAGTTAAATTTTTTTGTGGTTGAATATAATGTTTGTGACAGAAAAAGTGAAATGATTATGGAGTTTGATGTGATATTTTGTTTGGATTTGTTTTTTTTTATTTTGTAACCAATTTGTCTTTTAGTGAAAAAAAAAAACAAAAAATGCCAATTTTTTGACTTTTCAACTTTTTTAGCCAAAAAAACTAATTTTTTTACCCAAAACAACCTAACTTTTTGCCAAAAAAGTTACTAAAAAAAGTTTAAAAACCAAAAAATTAATTTTTTACAAACTTCTCAAAACTCTACTCTCTCTCACTTCATTGTTTTGTTGGTAGACAAGTTGAAAACGACGCCGTTTTTATTTGCCGTCAAAAATAAAAAGGTTTTCTAATTTTTGTAACACAAATGCTGGCCTGAATAAAACCTTAAGGTTATGTTTGTCTAGTTTCATAGACAAGGAAATCGGATTAGTAATCATATGGTAAATTATATTTGGTTGAAAAAAATAAAGGGGGATACACCAATAAATCCCAAATTAATAACTTATGTACTGTTTAGTCCTAAAAATTTTCTTATAGACTGAAAGGTCCCATTACAATGTTAATAACATCAGATACAATGTTAATAACATCAGAGTCATGTTACAAACATTAGATTTCAAACATCTAATGTTCATCAAATTTCAATAATGTTTGAAAATATAGGATGAAAAACATTTAATGTTCATCAAATTTCAATAAATTTTGAAATTATAGAATGAAACATCAGATCATTTACATCATTTACATCATGCTGATGTAAAAATGGGACTAAATAGAGCATAAGAAAACTTTTAGGACTAAATGGTTCAACGTTTCAAAAACTAGGACTTATGGGTAAATTTTTCAAAAATAAAATAGACTACATTCCTTTTAAATAGGATAATTTAGTGAGAAATGATAAAAAATAAAACTCTTTTCTCATGTTTAGTTTATGAATTAAGTGAGAAATGATAAGTCTTCACTAATCATCATTCATCATGTCTCCTTATGTTTTTCAATCACCTAACACAAAATCATAAGCTCCACATTCTTCATCAATTATAATATCCTAGAGTATCACGTGTCGGACTCCAGAGTACTACGTATATTAGATGATTGTTTACATTAAATAATTGCAAAAATCCAAAGATTGGATTATCTCGAGTTTAAATATGAATTTGATCATCATGTTTAGGTTTTTGGACTCATCATGAATTCTGTTTCAATAATTTAAACCGTTTATTTTATAAAGACTTTTGTGTATATTACACATAAAAGTTGATCCCATAATCATAACCATGTTATTTTATTGCATTTATTTTTAAAAACACACTTATCATTTATTTTTTTAGAGACAAGCACAATAAAATAAAAAATGTTACGATAATCGAATTGACCTAATTTTTTGCAATAATGATATACACAGAGGGCCATATAAATAAACAATTTGAATTTTCGAGATGGAACTTGTAGAGCCCACAAGCCCAAATATGACGGTCAAATTCTAATTTGAATTGAAAGAAACCCAACCTTTTTTTAAAAAACTTGTGAGATTTGTAGGTAATGAAATCATTAAACCATTCCTAATTGATTTACTAAAAATTAATTTAAGATCAATTTATTATAGTAGCGCTTGGTAACGCTTACGTTTTTCATTTATGTTTACAAAAATTTTATAAACTGGTTTTTGTTTATTTTTAGAAAAATATAAATTACAAACGCGTTTAGTTTGAACAAAATGTTTAAAAAAATTTAAAAACATAAACTAAAAAATATGTTTGTTCAGGCTTAAAATATTTATATTTATTTTTTATTATTCATGACAATGGGATCATACACATTATAATTGGAAAAAAAAAATTAATTGAAAAAAAAAATTATTTGAAAAAAAAATAATTTAAAAAAAGTAATTGAAAAAAAATTTGTTAGTTAAATTTTTAAATTTCTGTTTAAAAATCAACGTAAACTCATTTTTTGAGTTTACGTTTTTTTTTCTCAAATTTACAAACTTAGACAACTATTTATAAATCAAAAAAATTATCAAATAAGTTTTTATGACAATTTTTAAATTTTTTGTCAATATAAACTGAAAATTAAAAACAAAGCGGTTACCAAACAGGCCGTATATAAATAAATATATTTTAAACTCATTAATTTTTTAAATTGGGTTCCAACTTTGCTCGATAATTGTAATGCATTTTAAACTTTCAAATTACATAAAAAAATAATCTATTCCAATTTAATTTAAGATCATCTTCAATCAAAATTGTAACGCTCTGAAAATATAACAATAAAGTCATTCTCAATAATAAATAAATGACAAGGCATTCAATATGTATAATACTCTTCCATTTCCTATGATTCCAGCTATACATAAGATAACACATGCAGTTATACATTCATAAATTCTAACCATGAATCTATAGCATGTGCCATAATATATGAAATAGAAGTTTAAAAAAATAATAAATGCCCTAATGGCTACAATCTTCCAAGATAATGCTTGATTACAACAAAATAAGTTCAACCTCAATACAGTTAAAGCCCTAGGCTTGTACAAAATAAATACAACAATTAACACAAAAAAAGGCCTTTAGCTCCAAGTTCTTCCCAAGCTACGTCCTTGGCGAAAGCATATTATCAGCACTTGAAAATGGTTTTCCCATATAGGGTAAAGCCAAAGTCCAGTAAAAATACTCTAACATAGTTTATGAATCTTAATAAAAATATAAGGTGAACGCATATGCAATGCCCATATCGAAAAATTTTATATATCCTTTTAAAACCATACAATACCAAGTTTATATCACAATTCAATAAATCATTTCTTTTATAATAGAAAATAGGGCAGTGGATACAACACTGAGAATTTTAGGTACATGTCTGCAAGTAGATTATACAAGCACCATCAATTGTCATTTTTACCATTATTAACCGGAAGGCTGGACACTTAACCGCACAAGTTTCTAGACTTTCATCAAGGACACACAGGCCAACATAATACCATAACCACACCTCTTACCCAAACTTTTTTCTCAAAACAATAGACATTTTCAATGTGTTAAATATGTAACAATGCCCAATGCAAATGGATGAGAAAGTAGTTTCAACTATCCTAGTTCTCATGCAACTTCTACAATAACCATAGCTATTCTCCACCGATAGTCCAAAACAAATATCTCTGAACAGATAAATAGATTTCCAATAAGGTTATACTTTCCATAATGTCAAGATAGGAGTGATAATACATATCTAACTTCGCCATCCTCATCAATGTAAATCCAATTTCACAAATCCAATATCAATTCCATTTATCTATACAAAATTAACATTCAATAAATTTATGGCAAAATTCTTTTTTTCTTTATGAATCAATCCCAAAGATAAAAATCCATATTTTCATCATAACTCCACAATAAATACATTTCCTCAATCATTTTCAACAATTCATTTAAGAACCCCTCTTTTGATTTCAAACTAAAACCCTAAATTTGTTCAAAAATTTTCAAATCACAATGTTGTTTCAAAAACACAAATAACTAAGTTAAAAATCATAAGAAAGTCCAAAGATATCCCTACCTCAAGCTTAGAAGACAAGAGAGAGAAAGGAGAAACCACAACGAGGCCGAAATCCAACTTTGTTTCAATTAGAACAAAGCTCTAGGTGAGCTCCACCTTTTTATAAAATGGATTAGGGTGAAGAAATCAATAGATCTAGGTGTATTTGTAGAGAGAATATGAGTTCTAAAGAGAAAGGGTCTTAACTTAGGGTCTTAAAATGATTATAGAGAGAGAGAGAGATGAAAAGTGACTCAAAAAGTGACTTTTACGAACTAATATACGCGTAAACCACTCAAGCGCAAGAAGTGTTGCTCGAGCAACCAAACGCAATAAGTGGGACTACTCGAGCGAAAAATACCAACTCTCAAAAGTTTTACAGACAAAAGACCATCACTCGAGCGCAAGAAAGACCGCTCGAGCGCAACATCGCTCGAGCGAAGAATGCCATCTCCCAGTAGTTCTGCAAATCTGCAAAAGTACTAAAAGTTCACAAAAATCGCTTGAGCGTATGAATCACCTCTCGAGCGAAGAAGCAAAATTCTGAACAACAACAGGTTTGAAAAACAAGCTACCAACCTATTCCAAATGCAACTGAGACACTCCAATAACCAAACTCAATGAGGAATAAGGAGAAACAAAATATGATCAACTATATAAAATGATGAAACCCAAATCCAGAATATCAAATGGGGCGGGTCTAAACCATAATCGCTATAAAAACACATTTGAGATTAGCTTGAAATACAAGGAAATCATTTGAAACATTCTGTTTGGTTTTAGAATTTTCAAAAATAGTTTTTGAGTTTTTAATTTGTAAGTTTTTGTTTTTAATAATTTTTTTAAATATTTTAATCAATATTTTTTACTTTCTAGATTCGCTTAATTTAAATACACTTAAAAAATATAAAACTTATGAAAAAATCTTTAAAAAATCATTAAATATTAAAAAATACAATATATATATATATATATAAATTCAATATATTTTTATATATTTTTCGTATTTATTACATTTTTTAAAAATTTCTTCACAAATATTTATATTTAGATTAGATTCATCTAAAAATTTATTGACAAAAATATTTTTACAAAAGTCATTAAAAATAAAAAATATAAATTAAAACCTCAAAAATTTATTTTTTAAAACTCAAAATCTTTGAATAGCCCATTATTTGGCTTGTTTATTTCTAGATGTGTTTGATTTGATGTGATTAAACTATTTTATTATTTTTCAAATAAATAAATAATAATAAAAAAGGATGCAACAAGAGTTAGGATTGACTATTGTTTTTTTTTTTTTTTTTTTGAAGAAGAAGATAACAGTTAGTAATATATTAATAGTTAATTACAATGCATGATCATTTTTGAACCTGAAATCTCATTCAGGTTGATACTGAAATGCTTTTTTCTTATGATCACTTAAGCAACTACCCAAGGTCTCCCTTGTCCTTATACAAAATTTAAAAATGTTTTAACTAATTTTTAAATATGATAAATCTTATATATACATATAACTCGTGTCCAGATCTCCTGTACTGGTTGGTTTGTAATGCAATCTGTAGTTTTCTTTCATAAGAGTGTGCCACATCAAAAGTAGTACGAATTGAGGGTTGAAACTAATTGCTAATTAAAACCACATTGTTTGATTTTAAATTTTTTACATCTATTTATTTTACACATCTCTCTTATTCTTGAATCATATTTAGGTTGAAAATGAAGGGCAACATTGAACTCCCTCAGATACGCCGTTGTCGTCGGTGGTGGTGAAACCAAACATAGATTATATTTCCTGTTGTGGAAATTGAAAAATAAATTCTCTAAAACAATTTTATAGAATAATGAAATTAAACAAAACAGATCTTGAAAATATGTTTTATACAATTTGATAAAATTAAATATATGTATATAACATAATACTGAAGAAGAAGAAGAAGAAGAAGAAGAAGAAGAAGAAGAAGAAGAAGAAGAAGAGGAGGAGATTTAGAAAATAGCCTGTGTAATTGTGAGAGACACGTCAAAAACGTTATCCTAAAGTCGTTATGCGCTCCCTCTGTGCAGGTTCTAATGATCACAAATAATTCCAAGATACAACTTAAAAACTAACAAGGATCTGACACAATGTACAGTTGCACAAAATGGATTTGCCAAATTGTATCAGTTGCCTAGAAATGTAGAATATAAAAAATACAATAAAGAAGAGAGAGAGAAAAAAAGCAAATCATAATACGTTGTTATTTTTTTGGCTTAGTTAGAGTCCTTTAGGTCCGTTTGTTTTCAGAGGTAGATTGGGTGGGATTATTAGTGAGGAGACTGTTAGTGAGGAGACTAAGAAATTTGTGTTTGTTTGATAACTAGTGGACTAGCAATAATTCTTGTTTGTTTTGAGAGATAGGAGTGAGATTAACTAGTTAAATTCTATAAATACCCTTGTTACATTATTATGAAATTTGGAAATTATTAGTGAGTGGATTATGAAAAATTGTGTTTATTTGTGATATATTTTAATATTAAAAATTATGTTTTATAAAAATATTAAATTATTTTTATAAAACACAATCATATTAAATTATTTTTATAAAAATATAGTATATTAAATTATTTTTATAAAACATAATTATATGAAATTATTTTTATAAAAATATTAGTATATTAAATTATTTTTATAAAACATAATTATATGAAATTATTTTTATAAAAATATTAGTATATTAAATTATTTTTATAAAACTGAATTATGAAAACAACTCAGCCCAGTCCACGGTTTTAACCATTCCATGGTTTTAGACAGTGGATTGAAAGATTTTTTTTCACTTAAATATTGGTTCATTGTTCATTGTTCATTCATCATCATCATCTTTGCCTTCTCTGTTAATAAAAAAAAACAGAGCATCACTACGCGGACGACGATGACACCGATCTTCACTATCAACGACGACGATGACGCAACGACGCCGATCATTACCGTCAACGACGACAACGACACCGATCTTCACAATCAACGCGATTTTGTTTTTCTTGCAAATTTCAATTTTGTATAATTTCATATCATGTAAGTCTTTTGATTTGTATCTCTTTTGTCTAATTTAGTCAAAGATCGGAGCATCACTCTTCAATTTTACTGATCTAATTTGTAATTTGTCTACACTTCTGTTTGATTGGTGAGAAAACCGAATGAAATATGCATATATATATATATATATATGATAAGAGAACAGAGAGAGAGGAGAGGAGAAGAGGAGAGGGTAAACAAGTAAATTACTTCTCTAATACCAAGGGACTAATTTTCAATACCAAGTGTTGAGGCAAACTAACAATCCCAACATGCAAGGCCCATCTGAAGCCCTCCGACTTATGAATCCATTCCCCAAATCTATAAACAAACAGGAGTTATGTTCACTATTCATCATTCACAGTCCACTCCGGACTGTGAAAGACGGAAACGAACGGGGCCTTTATATAAAGACTCTGTGATATATATTACGAACAAACACACCTTTTGCTTTTGAATTCAAACACTATTTGAATTAGAAATAAATATGACTGTTTGAAAAAGAAAAAAAACAAATAAATAAATACAAATAATAAAATAAAATAAAATATAAATATAAATAGAGTTTTGAAGCTTTTAGAAAACCTCTAACAATCCCTCACAAAATTCAAAACTTTGTAAAACCATCAAATAAATACAAAAATAATAATGATAATAATATGGGCAACTCTAAAACCATATAATGGGTGCAGGTGTTTTTTAAATTTGAACCTCACTTAGTGTTAACAGTTTCATTCTGAAAGAATCTTGAATTAAATCCATTTTACCAGAATTCAACATGTCACACATATGGTATGATACATAACTATGGTGCGGGTTAGCACTATTAGCAACAATGTGCTCAATCTTTATTCTCATGAGAGTTTTAGGGAACAACCATATTCCCATGGTCGCACGACGCTCACTTAGGTGAATCCTCCAAGGATAGAAGTGATAGATGTCTATCTTGCGAGAGTATGCCCGCCTTGGATTCATTTAGAATAAGCACTCTTCCTTAACCATCACATTTAGATCAACACTAATATCGTAGGATGAGCAGGAGAATATAAATAATAAATTTAATAAATGTCTCCTTTTTTAATTGTTGGAATATAGGTCATGTTATAAGAATTGTTCCTACCCATTGAACTTCCTTCACGGGATCTTCAATCATAGAAGTCAGGTTAGTTCCTTATTTGACTCTCTATGGGCTTAGACCTATCCTTTTAATAAATCTAAGACTACACTTTTAGATAAACCTTTTGTTAACTGATTAGCGATATTTTTTTTCTTTCAGATTTTACAAAATTCAAATATACAACATTTTTATTCACCAAACTTCTTATAGATTTATACCTCACTTGCATATGCCTATTCATCTTTTTATTAATATGTGATTGTCTTACAAGTTCTATCACAACTTTATTGTCACAATGTATAGAAATAGCAGGTATAGGATTTTTCACAAGTAAAATATCAAGGAGTAAATTTTTAATCTACTCAACTTCAGTACACGTAGTATCTAAGGCAATAAGTTCTGATTCTATTATACTTCTGGAGATAACAGTTTGTTTTTTAGAATCCCAAGATATTATTGCTCCGCCTAACATAAATACATACCCAGTAGTAGACTTAATATCTAAGCTATCTGTTATCTAATTAGCATCACTATAACCTTCAATCACATTAGGAGAACCACTAAAACAAAGTGAATAATCTAAAGTTCCTCTTAAATATTTAAAAACTCTTTTCACAGTAACTCAATAGTCTTTACTAGGATTATGAGTGTGCCTACTTAATCTTCCAATAGACTAGGTAATATCCGATCTAGTCTTACTAGCAATATAGAGAAGTGATTCAATAATTTGAGAATATCTAAGTTAAGATACAGGTGCACCATTATTTTTCTTTAAATTCATGCTAGGATCAAAAGGAGTTAAAACAGGTTTGAGATTATAATAATCAAACTGTTTTAACATCTTCTCTAGGATTCCAAATTGATTTAATGTAATACATTTGGTTGTTTTCTCTAATTTCTAAATCTTTCATATAAATTTTGAAGAAAAATAAGATTTCACATTTTTAATTATTTCTAAATTTGTTCCAAAAAATAAGATATCATCAAAAACATATAAACATAAGATAATATATTCTTTATTATCTTCTTTAAAGTATACACATCTATCATGTTCATTGATCTTAAAACCATTTTCTATAATTACCTTATCAAAGTTTTCATGCCATTGTTTAGGAACTTGCTTAAGTCCATACAAAGATTTAACTAACTTGCACACTTTATGTTCTTGTCCTTTAACCACAAAACCTTCAGGTTGCTTCATATAAATTTCTTCATCTAAATCTTCATTCAAAAAAGCACTTTTAATGTCCATTTGATGAATTTCTAAATTATAAATGGATGCTAGAGCAATTAAGATTCTAATGGTTATACTCCTAGAAACAGGTGAATAGGTGTCAAAATAATCTATTCCTTTCTTTTGGGTAAATCCCTTGACTACTAACCTTGTCTTATACTTATTTATACTCCTGTTAGGTTTCAGTTTCTTTCTAAATACCTATTTGCAACCAATAACTTTACTCTTGGAGGTAGATTAATCAAGTCGCAAGTATTATTTCAGAGTATTGATTCAATCTCACTATTAATGGCTTCCTTCCAAAATAATGCATCTTAGGATGACATAATTTCTATAAAAGTATTTGGTTCTCCTTCAATTAAAAATGTATAAAAATCATTTCTAGAGGTTTTCTCTATTCTAGTTCTCTTACTCCTTCTAGGTTCTAAGTCTAGATGTTCAGAATCATTTCTTAAAGGAATAACACTAGCACTAGAATTAGAAGTTATATTTACAACTGATTTGAGATCCTAGTTTTATACGAAAAATATCTTCAAAAAAAATAACTTCACGAAATTAAAATATTGTATTATTAGTAATTTCACTAATTTTAGAATTTATTACTAGAAATCTATTAGCACTACTATTTTGAGCGTATCCTACGAAAACGGTATCAAAAGTTTAAGGTCCTATTTTCTTACGTTTAGGTTCTAGAATTTCTACATTTGCTAAACACTCCCACACTTTCAACATTTTAAGATTAGGTACTCATTTTTTTTCCAGATTTCATAAGGTGTTTTATTATTATTATTCATAATTACTCTATTTAATATAACACAAGCAGTGAGTATCGCTTCTCCCCACAAACTCTCCGATAAACCAAAACTAATAAACAATGCATTTATCATATCTATTAAAGTTCTATTTTTTCTTTCAGCTATTCCATTAGATTGTGGAGAATAAGGTGTGGTTATCTCATGAATAATTTCATATTCTACACAAAAAGTACTAAAGGTACCTACATTATATTCGTCTCCTTTATCAAAACTAAATTTCTTAATCTTCCTTTCTAATTGATTTTCAACCTTAGCTTTATAAATTTGAAATTTACTAAACACTTCATTTTTGGTTTTAATTAAATATAAGTAACAAAACCTAGAACAATGATATATAAAGGTTACAAAATATTTATTTCCTGCTCTAGTTGGTAGTCTATTAGAATCACAAACGTCAATATGTATAAGATAAAGAAGTGAATTTCTTTCTACATATTTATAAGGTTTCTTAGGTTGTTTTGCTTACACACATATTTCACATTTGCGTTTGACATCAATAGGTGACTTATGTACTAATTCTAAATCCATCATTTTTCTAATTTTCCTTAAATTCGCATGTCCAAATTGTCTCAAATCACAAACTTCAAGATTCAAAATATTATGAGAAATATTATTAACTTCAAAAGATACATTTAATTTAAATAAACCATCACATACAAACCATTTTTTAATAAAAATATCATTTTTACTTATTACAATTTTATTCGATTCCATTACAACTTTGTAACCTAACTATACTATACGCGATTCACTAATAAGATTTCTTCTAACTTCAGAAACATATCGCATATCTTTCAAAGTTAAGATCTTTCTAAAAGTCATCTTCAAATCTATATCTCCAATGCCAAGTATTGGTGCGACTAATCCATTCCCCAAAGTTACACCTCATCTACTTGATTTCTAGAAAGTTTTAAAATAAACACAATCAAAACACACATGTATATTAGCCCCATAATCTACCCATCAATCTTGATATTCAAACATATAATTAATTTTAGGATTATACTTAAAAGATGGTCTGGCAACTTCTTCGTTCTCCAAAATCATATTCACTTAAGCATTATGATCTTTAGTGTTTTGCTTGTTGTTGAACCTTGATTTATACCCATCAATCTTCTTAAAGAAGCAATCCTTAGCATAGTGATTGACTTTCCCACACACATAGCACGACTTTTTGCCACTCTTTTGTCCCTTAAAATTATTAGTATTGGCTTGGTAGTTATTATTATGGTGTTTGTCATTTTGATCTCTAGGTTTAAATTTAAAGTTGTTCTTGAAATTTTTACCTTTAGGTCGAAAGTTATTCCTATGGTTGAAACTATCCTTATTACCCTTCTCCATCAAATTTACCTTAGGAGTTTTTTTTTTTTTTTTTTTTTTTTTTTTTTCACTTTCTAGATTTGATCTATATTTCTTTTCCATCCTAAGTGTATTGATTACTTGAGTTAATAACAAATCTCCTTATTTGTGCCTAAGACATTTAGCAAAATCATTCCAAGATGGGGGTAATTTATCAATAAATTTCTCACTAAAAGTTGTCCCTTTTGTTAGACTTATTTATTTTGATGATTTATTTGATTCTATTTTTGATTTTTTTTTTTTGGAAGAGAAAAATAGGTTTAAAACTTATATTTTATTCCATTATTTTTTACCTAATTCTTATCCTAAATATATTTTTGGAGTGTAAAGGTAGTGCTTAAACAGGTGTTAATTTCAGCCCATAACAAAGTCCAAGTCAATACCAAAAACAGCCCAGCACAGCAGCAGATGAAACAGTCTAGCCCAAAAAGGGCCGAACGTCCGGTGGACATCCGGTTGAACGACCGGCCAACGGTTCTTGGCCCATTTTTCCTCCAGTTCAGTTCTGCTTCTCACCAGCTGTCAAATAGTAGTATCCTCGACAACCGCAGAAGCCATCCTTGATAACCAGGACCCCACCGGACATTCGAGTGGACATCCGAGGGGACATCCGAGTGGACATCCTTCAAGAACAAAATTTCATTTTGGTCATTCGGGTGGACAACCACTCTGTACTTCAACGGCTCTTTTTCTGTTTTAATTGTCATCAATCAGACTCATCCTTCAACTCCTTCAAGATCTAATCATTTATGGGGAATACAAATTAGAGTAGAGTAAATTTAACCAAAATCTTACTCAATCTTTTCAACACACGCAACAGACAACGGTTGATGATCTTCTCCTTGATAAAAAGCAGAGTTCGTATTGAACAAATCACAACAAGCAACAACACAAGCAGAAAACTTTCTTTGATCAATCATCACTCTCATCTTTCTCTATTCTTTGAAGTGTTCTTCATCTGGTTTTTCATTTTCCCTTCAGAAATTATAGTGAGCTTTAGCATTAAGTATATATATATACCTGTGAAAGTTTTATTCTTACTGATATAAACTCAGAGCTTCAATATTTGTAATATTTCTTGAGAGAGGGCAAGTAAAACCTATCATTCAAAATTTGTAAAAGTGTAGTACACTCAGATTTCTTGACTTTTTGAGTGTGATTAAAAATCAGCTAAAGAGGGCAAGGTTTTGGACTTGATATAGTCTTTGTAAAATCTGTGGAGGATTGCTCTATTTGTGAAAAGGTTGCTAGCACCCTTGTGAAGCTAGAAGATAAGTGAAAAATCTCAAGTGAAGTTTGAGGAGTGGATGTAGGTTTTGTTGAAGCTGAACGACTATAAATCTGTTTGTCTCTTCTTCCTTGATCTCTTTACTTAACTATTTAACTATTTACTGTGATCTCATACCTTACTGTTAAATTTCTTCATTAAGCATTGTCATCCACATATATTTATCTACTACTTGGAATTAATTATCTGATGTGCAAGTTGTAATTTTTATTGGGGTATTATTTCTTTTATTTGTAAAAACCCAATTCACTCCCCTCTTAAGTTGTCTTTTGGGTAACAATTAGTATCAAAGCTTAGACTCTTGCTTTAGATTTAACCATCTGAGAGTTTCGATCCATGTCAACCTTAGCTAGCACTAGCACTGTTGAAGGACAAGCCACTAATAAGCCAACCTTGTTTGATGGAAACAACTATAGCCATTGGAAAGATAAGATGACCCTATACCTTCAAGTCACTGATTATGCCATGTGGATTATTGTCACCAAAGGTCCCAAAATCCCTACCAAATTAGTAGACAACATTAGTATACCTAAAACTAAAGATGAATGTGATGAGAGAGATCACAGATTATTATATGCCAACGCTAAAGCTAAACTCATCCTTATTTATGGATTAGACTCCAAGGAGTATAACAGGATTTCGAGCTGTGATTCGGCAAAGGAAATTTGAGACAAACTTGAGGTAACGTATGAAGGCACCAACCAAGTGAAGGAATCTCGTATTGATATGCTTGTTCATAATTATGAATTGTTTAAAATGAACTCTGATGAATCTATTTCAAGCATGTTTACTAAATTTACTGAAATTGTAAATTCTTTGAAATCTCTTGGCAAAATTTATACTAACAGTGAGTTGGTAAGAAAAATTCTTAGGTGTTTACCAAAGAATTGGGAAGGAAAGGTCACTGCCATTATAGAAGCCAAGAATCTCTCCACACTTGGATTGGATGAGCTCATGGGCTCCCTTATGACTCATGAGATCACTATGAAAGGACATGAGGATGTTGAAGATAAAAAGAAAAGTGGTATTGCATTCAAAGCTTCATCCTATGAAAAAGAAAATGAAAACTCTAGTGAGGATGAAAGCTATGCCATGTTTAGTAGAAATCTCAAAAAGTACTTCAAGAAAAACTATCATAAAGGAAGAAGACCTTTCAAAAAAGAGTGCAACAAAGAACACAAGAAAGAACTTATCATTTGTTATGAGTGCAAAAATCTAGAACATATGAAGGTGGACTGTCCAAAATTGAAAAATCATAGAAAAGACTACAAAAGGAACAAGAAGGCCATGGTAGCAGCTTGGAGAGAAAGTGAAAATGAAAGCTCAAGTAATGAAGCTAAAAATGAAGTAGCCAACTTGTGTCTCATGGCTCTTGAAGATTAAGACTCCACTCAAAATGAGGTAACTATTCTTTATGAAGAACTTGAGAGTGCATTCCATGAATTACAAGATGAATTTAGAAAAGTTTGTGCCAAAAATAATGTATTAAAAAAATCTGTTGTATCTTTATCTAGTAATGTAGAAGAATTAAAGAAAGAGAAAATTATTTTGAAAAATGATTTTGACACCATCTTGAATGAGAAAACTGCTTTGAAAAACAATGTTGGTGATTTAACAAAAACACTTGAAAATTTTATAAAAGGTAGAGATAATCTCAACATGCTTCTTGGAAATCAAAGATGTGTTTTCGATAAGGCGGGCATTGGATATGACCCTATTAAGAAATAAAAGAATCTCAATACAATTTTTGAAAAGGCACCCCTCATGACACACCTTCATATTACTTGTCATTATTGTAGAAATGAAGGCCATTATATATCTTCTTGTCCATTCAAAAAGAATATGAACATGGAAATTAAAAAGATTTGGATTGTTAAGGAACTAACAAAACTAACCAAAAAGGACCCAAGAAATATGGGTACCAAAATCCAACATTTGATTGTCATTTTGTAGGTATGCCTTAAATCCAAAGCTAAAGAAGAGAAGTAGTACTTTAATAGTAGATGCTCTAGACACATGACCAGATATAAATCTTTCTTCACTACTCCATTATCCAAAGATGGAGGATTTGTCACTTTTGGAGACAACAAGAAAGGAAAAATTATTGGTATTGATAGCATCGGTATTTTTCCTAACCTTTCTATTGAAAATGTTCTCCTTGTAGATAGACTTAAGCATAACCTACTTAGTATTAGTCAATTATGTGATAAGGGTAATAGAGTTATTTTTGATAAATCACATTGCATAATTGAAAGCACAATTGATCATAAAGCTTTATTTGTTAGTAATCACCATGTTAATGTTTATATTTTTCATCTCAATGATCTTTATGCTAGTGATGTTAAATGTTTATATGCTAATAGTGATAATAGTTGGTTATGACATAAAAGACTTAGTCATGCTCATATGAATTTAATTGCTAAACTTTTGTGAAAATATTTGGTCATTGGACTTCCAAAAATTAAATTTGAAAAAGATTGACTTTGTGGTGCTTGTCAACAAGGAAAACAAACCAAAATATCTTTTAAATCAAAATCTCATATTTCCACTACTGGGCCTTTACATTTATTGCATATGGATTTATTTGGTCCTTTAAGGATATCTAGTCTTGGTGGTAAATATTATTGTCTTGTTGTTGTTGATGATTATTCGAGATTTACATTGGTTATGTTCTTAGCACACAAAGATGAAACATTTTCTTCTTTTACAAAACTTTGTCGTAGAATTCAAAATGAAAAAGGTTTTCTTATTACTAATATTCAAACTGATCATAGTAGAGAACTTGAAAATGAAAATTTTGAATTGTTTTGTAATGAGCATGGTATTGGACATAAATTTTCAGTACCTAAAACCCTTTAACAAAATGGTGTAGTAGAAAAGAAGAATAGAACTTTAGAAGAAATGAGTAGAACAACGCTTTGCAAAAATAATCTTCCTAAATATTTTTAAGCCGAGGCCGTTCATATCGCTTGCTATATTTTAAATCGTGCTTTGATTAGACTTGTTCTAAAAAAGACTTCTTATAAACTTTGGCATGATAGAAAGTCTAACATTAGTCACTTGCATGTTTTTGGTAGTAAATGTTATGTGCATAATAATGGTAAGGACAACTTAGGTGAATTTGATTCAAAATCTAATGATGCAATTTTTCTTGGCTATTCCTTAACTAGCAAAGCTTATCGTGTTTTTAATAAAAGAACTCTTGTTGTTAAAGAATCTATACACGTGGCATTTGATGAAACTAACATCTCTTCTCAAAAGCAAGTTGCTAGTGATGATATAGATTTGGAACCAAATGTGGAGGATTTAAGTATCCACAAAGAAGAGGACCAAAGGTGTGAGTTGAACAAAGAGGTTGAACAATCTCTTCTCACACCTCAAGAAGAAGGAGGAAACAACGATGACTTGCCAAGAGAATAGAAGTTTGTTCACAATCACTCTAAGGATTTAATCTTAGGTGATCCCACCAAAGGTGTTGCCACTCGCTCTTCATTTAGAAACATTTGTGGTAACTTAGCTTTTCTTTCATAGATTGAGCGAAAGAACTTTCAAGAAGCTGAATTCAATGAACATTGGATGATTGCTATGCATGAAGAGCTCAATCAATTTGAGAGAAACAAAGTTTGGAATCTAGTGCCAAGGCCTAAAAATCATTCCATTATTGGCACAAAGTGGATCTTTAGAAACAAACTTGATAAATCTGGCATCATTGTTAGAAATAAAGCTAGACTCGTAGCTCAAGGGTACAATCAAGAAGAAAGTATTGATTTCGATGAAACTTTTGCTCCGGTTGCTAGATTAGAAGCCATTCGCATGTTACTTGCATTCGCATGTTATAGAGATTTCAAACTTTATCAAATGGATGTAAAAAGTGTTTTTCTAAATGGTTTCATAAATGAGGAAGTTTATGTAAAACAATCCCCAGGTTTTGAAGATCATATTTTTCCAAATCATGTTTTTAAACTCTTAAAAGCTTTATATGGTTTGAAACAAGCACCTCGTGCATGATATGAATGCTTGAGTAATTTTTTTTTTATTATAAATGGTTTTACAAGAGGAAAGATTGACACAACACTTTTTGTTAAAACCAAACATGATGATTTACTTATTGTACAAATATATGTGGATGATATTATATTTGGTGCTATCAATGAAACCTTGTGTAAGGAATGCAAGGTGAGTTTGAGATGAGCATGATAGAGAAGCTAAATTATTTCCTTGGGCTTCAAATCAAACAATGTAAGGAATGGATTTACATCAACCAAGCTAAGTACACAAAGGAACTATTTAAAAAGTTTGGTATGTATGATTCAAAAATAGCCGGAACACCTATGAGCACATCAATTAAGCTAGACAATTATGAAAAGGGAAAGTCTATTGAGCAAACAAAATATCGAGGTATGATCGGCTCACTTCTCTATTTAATTGCAAGTAGACCCGATATTATGTTTAGTGTTTGCATGTATGCTAGATATCAATCAAATCCTAAGGAATCACACCTTAGTGATGTTAAAAGAATTTTTAGATATCTTGTTGGCACTCAAAATTTGGGACTGTCTTATCATAGATGTGTTGTATTTGATTTAATTGGTTATTGAAACTTGATAGAAAAAGCACCAGTGGCACTTGTCACTTTCTTGGTAACTCATTAGTATCTGGGTTTAGCAAAAAGCAAAATTTTGTTGCTTTATCAACAGCTGAAGCTGAATGTATAGCTTCCAAAAGTTGTTGTGCCCAAGTACTTTGGATGAAACAACAATTGAACGACTTTGATTTGCATTATAATCACATCCCTATTAAATGTGATAATACTAGTGCCATCAACTTAAGCAAAAATCTGGTTCAACACTCACGAATAAAACATATTGAAATTCGACATCATTTTTTAAGAGATCATGTTCAAAAAGGGAATGTTGTTCTTGAATTTATAAACACTGACAATCAATTGGCGAATATTTTCACAAAACCCCAAAACGAGGATTGCTTCAATTTTATTCGTGGCGAAATTGGAATGTCGAATTCTACTTAAAAGGTTTTGTTGTGAATGTGAAACTCAAATTTTTTCTTAAAATGATGTATGTGTACTGTCACATTGATATGGAAACATTTATATCAATTGAATGCTATCAAGTTTCTCATACATTTCTTCTTTAACATCATTCTGATGCCAAGCAATTTGTTTTTATTATTGTGTTATGCTTTTATCTATCCAAAAACCATATCTGCTTAAGCCCCAGCCACAACCAGCAAAGGACCTCAGCAACACAACAGAACTACACCAAAGGAGCAAAAGAGAAAAATATCTTTTTTGCCTGACCGATCGTCTAGGCAGACAACCAGGCGGTCAACCAGGTCCTACCTGGGCAATTTTTAAATACCACAAACCGACTGCTCTATCCAGTTTTTCCCCTATTCTTCGACATTCTGTGCCCTAGCTCTTAAACCCTCATATATCCTTCTCCTAAACCTCTCTAAAATCACATATTTCCTCAACTCTTTGCATAAATCCAAGTCAGTTTTCCTACATTTCTTTTTTTCCCTCATTATTTTTGTTTCAAACTCCATAATTTTACTTGTGTTATATATCAATGGTGGGTTTTGTTCACAACTGAAAATGGTGAAATCTTTTCATCATTCATGTTTACCACTTGAATATTTTGCTTAGAATAACTTAGATTGATGTTGCTTAGTCCATTTTTTTTATAATCTGTACTTGAAATTTAGTTTAGCCGTGTATTGGTATCAAAATTTGGCCTGAAATTTGGTAAAGCCGTGTATTATGTATGCATTTATATATATATATATATATATATATATCTTTATGAATATAGACAGTTGTCTTGATATATCAAAATTTAGGATAATTTCATCTTTTTCATTGATATTTTCCTCAATTATGCCTCTATTTTTGCACCTCTATGATTAGGACTTTGTCATATTTATCAAATTGGTTATTTGGCTTTACCATATGAGTACTCATTTTGCCTAAAAATCAATTCTAAATTGCTTCCATATCTTGCATTTGTTTTGCTGTTGACTATGCAATCTGTATCCATCAACACATGAGACCTCCTTGTTTTACTTATTATATAGCTCTCACAGATTCTTGCAACATGTATTTCTTTTGTGTACCTAGTCAACCATAACCCAAAATAATTTTGTCAATGCAATGATTTCAAGGCACAGAAAAGTAGGTGAAAATGCCTGCCGTTTCATTCAGAATTCAGATTTGCTGGCACAACTGGCTCCAAGGCAGAAACAAACTCAAAAGTGTGAAAATCACTGCTGTTTCATTCAAATCTTCTGGTGCAACTGGCTCAAAGGCAGGAACAGACGCAAAAGAAAGGGTGTAAAAGACAAACACAAAACAAGATAGTGATGTCCGAGGTAACACCCTTGAAATCACCTGACTACAACGCAATAGGACTGACTCGATACAACAAGACAGACTCGATTGACTCAGTAAAAAAAAAAGATTGACTCAATACAACACAACAAGACTAACCCAACACCCAAGTCAGGAAGTAAAATAAACAGCATTCGCAAATTGCTCAAAACAGAGCGTGCCATACGCCACATCCGGAGTAAACTGGGTGCCACCAGCAGGTGGTTCATCCCCGATCACATAATAACACAGGTCCAGAGTACCTGAGGGATATCAGACCCTTCTGAAGCTATGGTTCCAAGACTACCTTGCAAAAGAAAAAACAGACAACATCTCAGCCTGATTTCACCAAAACAGATATGAGCATAGCTGAATGACTGTACTCTCTACTGAATTCTGCCTAAAATTCTGCCTTGTAAACTGATACCCTCAGGCCAATACTCAAACTTGCAACTGATACATACAACCTGTAGAGACACACTCTGACAGCATATATCAAACAAGTGAGAGCCAAAACACCCCTATGGTGGGGTAGGGTTTCCCTGTCCTATTTTGTCAGGAGCTAGGGTTTCACTACGCACGCATGCGGTTTCAAACAACCTACATTCGGGTAAGTAACCTGTTCTAGTTTGGAATGGTCACTATGGCTTCCGATATGCAACTAGGTCGAATGGTCGAAAAGGGTGCCTCAGTAAAAACAGAGGTTTGTGTTCCCATCGTGGCAGAGCCCGTAACTGGTCAGCCTTATGGCATGCTTTTCCAAGCAAGCCTTCAGCAAACCGTTCAGGAATAGCAGATGGCAAACACTGTGACTTAGGCGCACCTATGCAAATGCAATGCAAAGAAACACATAAGTGTAGACAAAACAACATATCATGATGTTCGAGTCAAGTTCTCTAAGTCCCCAGCAGAGTCGCCAGAAACTGTAGACCGCCCAAACTCGCTCCGCGCGCCTCCCTTTCGGAGAGGGCGCGAATTAGGGTTCTAGCTACTACAGTTCGGACTCCTGTCACAGTTCTGAATCTAATCTCACAAAGTGCAATGTAAGACTGATAAATCACCAAAGAGTCCAAATCCGACAAATCGTTTTGAAAAATTGATTTTAATCAAAAAGCGCCAAACATGGACTGCTTTGCCAGATTTCAGAGTCGCCACCTAAATATTTTATTTTGGGAAATTTAGGAAACCCTGACTCATGCCTAAGGCCACGTGTCTGTCATCACCAAAGTTACCTCGGCTCGGGAACTTGGGTACGAGAGGGGAAGGTCCTGAAATGAGCACCCCCGCTCACCCGATCAAAGATCAGCCTTTACTAATATGATATGTTGTTTTTGTAAACACATGTGTTCTTATTCAGATTATTAGCTAACTTACTATGTGATGCGCATAGCACACAAGTATAGACTAAATCACTCAATTTGGAACAAAACATCTCATGTTTGTTTTTCGAAAGTGGTTTGAAAGTGCTACTCGCAAGTAGGCTAAGACGCGGATTTGCCACCCTCAAGTGGGCTTAAAACATGATGATCTGCCACTTCAAGTGGGCTTAAAACTCACATTCTGATGAATTGTTCCAATTCAAGCAATGAAACCTTCATCCACAAGCATTCATGCAGTTATATCAATTAAGCAAATAGCCTCATGGCAAGCATGCTATCATGGCAGTCACTTACACGCATGCAAGGATGCTAAAACATAAACACTTACAGTGTACTCCGAGCCAAAAAATAAGCTAATTAGAAATTATGCATGATCCTAACTATGCAAGATGCCTAATGCAACGCATGCAAAAATGCAACTAAGTAGGCTTGGCTAGCTAAGATGGGATAGAAATGCAACACTTGATAATATGCTTTAAAACACGTATTTAAGAAAGTGTATTGAAATACAATGCAGTTTGTATGGTGCGCCAAGCTCGGTGCATGCAAGACAAATAAATGATGCAAACATGCAAAGCATAAGGTATGCTAATTGAAAATGACCCTAAACTAAGCATCGAAAGAGGTTAAGTAAAAGTGAGAAAGAAATGGGGGTTGGAAGACATGTACACACACACGCACCCTTATTACAACATTTGCCCTCTTGGCGGAGGGTCCGAATGAAAGCTAACTAGCTACACTAATTAAACTAATTATTACAAACCAATGAAATAACTAGCAAACTACTTACTAATTATTACAACACTTAATCAATTAGCAACTAATTAATTAAATTAATTTACAAAACCAACTAAGCATACAAAATATCTACGTTAGGCAGCCTTAGCTCTGCCTTGATCAATGAAGGATGCATGCTCTCGGTTGCCGCCTCGAAAAGCTCTCTGGTTTGCTCTTTAGAGGCTCTGTTTGCAGGGTGTCTTCCAGAGCTTGCTGCCGAACCTTACCAAATCATTGCTGGGGAATGCACCAGTGGCCTGCCGGCCATAAAAGGTAGCTGCCGGCCATCTGTCGGCCAAGAGTGGGCTTCTGCTGGCCAACAATGCAAGGGTGCCGCCCATCAATGTGGCACTGCCGGCCACTGGTGTGCTGTGACACCAAACTGCAACAGAGCACAAAACAGAGGAAATTGAGGGTCTCCCTAGGGCATGTATGTATTGTGCCACTCCTTATCATTTCAAAACATCAAGGGAGAGGCACTATTGGATCCAAAACCATCAATCAAGCATCTCAATGCATGATGGCCAAGGGTCCAACTTGCACAAATTCGATGAATGCAATGCAAACAAGACTCTAAATCCACTACCTCATCATGAATGATCAAAGGCAACGGAGACAAAGGGAATTAGCCTATTTTCATCACTTTGAGTGTGAAATGGACCAATTCACCTTGTATTCAATATGACGTCCGATTGAACACAATGCAATGCGAATGCAACATGCTTATCTTGACATGTTTTACTTGATTCTTGTTTACACATTTTATATTACCGAGCCATTCATTAACCGGTTAAGTCCAATTTAAAAGTCCTTTAAGGAAAGATAGCCTCAGCCACAAGCACCTTGAGCATGAAAGAAGCCTCATGCTTTTGGTTAGTAGAAACCTTCAAGAGAAGGCTAAAACCATTAGGCATGAGAGCCTCAATTCCATGCTCAAGCCAACAAGGGGCTAAAGACCTCTTTCAAAGCAAATGAAAGAGTGAAGCATGGAGTAATATGGCATGTATTTTAGCACTGAAATGGCATGCAAAATGACTTGAAACCATGCAAACAACCCCTGTAATGCATGTTGAAAGACTTAAGCATCAAAGCTAGTGAAGTGTAGTACGCAAGAGGCATGCAATACAATGCTCAATGGACTAAACCAACCCCAAACAAACCTCATGTATGCCAAAACAAAGGCCTAAGCATGCTGGAATTGAAGCTTAAAGGACTAGACAAACATGCATACATGTTAGGCCAAAAACAAGGCACAATGCTCAACTCTCAAACACAATTAAAGAGTGATAAACATGAGAGTGTAACAAGGCTATATGCTCTAAAATTATGTATTAAATGATGCCATATCATGAAAACATCACAAGCATATCATGCAAGAGGCCCTAAAGCATAAGGTTAGTAAAGAGCACTATACAATAAGCATGCAATACATGGCCTAAACAACCAAACCAGCTCTGGACAGAGCTCAATCATGCCAAATCAAAGGCCAAAATATGCCGAAATGATGGCCCAAAAGCTTAGACAAACATGCATACGTATGGGCTCACAAACAAGGCATAAGACACATCTCTCAAAAGCATTAAATGAGTGAAACATATGAGAGTGTGACTACACTATATGCACTGAAATCATGTAAGAAATGAGGCTAAGGCATGCAATCATCACATTCAAAGCATGCTAGGGACCTCCAACACAAAGCTAGTGAAGCCCAACTACACTATAGCTATACAAAGCTAAGCATATATGACCAAGACCACTTCAAACAGACCTCAAGCATGTTAAATCAGTGGCAAAAATGTGCTGGAGCAAAGCTAACACATGCTAGAATGATGAACTAAAGCATGAAGCATGTTAGGCTAACAAGCATGATTGCACTACAAGTACTAAAAGCATGCAAGAGGTGACTAAACCAGCCAAAAACAGAGTTATGGAAGGTCCAAAAAGTCACAAAAAAGTGCTTGAACAAAACCACAAAGAAGTAAGAACACATGCTCATTTGGTAGGCCATCTACATATGCAAACAAGACAAGAGGAGGGAGGGACCACCCCCTTCTATTTGAGGCCTCAAAACAAGTTTTCTACCACTGAAATTCCTCTAGAATTCAGTGGTTAAAATGCCAAAACAAGGTGGTTTCAAAAGCTTTAAAGAAAGGCAAGAAGCTTAGCAAATAAGTCACCAAAGAGGGTGAAACACCCCTAACTCCAAAAAAATTTAAAATACCATTTTTAAACCTTAGAAACAAAGGTTTTTTTAGTTGACAACTAGGCCAAAATCAGCATGCAAAGGTGGCCAAGGTTGTGTACAAAAATAAGCTTAAAAGAGGGAGAAGCTCACCCTTGAAGCTCAGCAGCAAACAGCCAACAAACAACCACTTTTCTTGAACCAAAACCACCTCTAGCAGCCCAAAAAAAGTTCCAAGGGACCTCAGCCCAATGGTGATCAAGTCTTCTTAAGGGTTGATAGGTTGAAGATGGTTGTATGCAAGCCTTCTAGCACAAAAGCTTTGGAGAGGGTGAAATCTAAAGAGAGGTTTGAAGAGAGAGAGGCTCCCAAACCTTTGCCAAATTGTTCTCAAATGCTCTCCCCCTTGAATATGAGATATAAGGCTTCATTATATAGCAAAAATGGAGCATTTGGTCGAAAATATCTCAAGAGAGACAGTTGGAGCAAAATATCTGTCCAAAATTGCTTTCTGCCATCTGTGGCCGGCACTGTACCACTGATGGCCGGCACTTGACCATAGATGGCCGGCAGGGGTCACTCTTGGATGGCATGGGGCTGGCATTGGCCATTCATGGCTGGCACACTCCCATAGAGGTCGGCAGCAAAAATCAGTCCTAGTCCCCGACTTGAAGCAAGCCTAACTCCTTCATCTGGATGCCTTTTCAGGTCATTCTTGTGTCCAAATAGAAGCCTCGGAAATAAGATTTCCAATGATGGAAGCCTTGCATCAAAATTCCAAGTGTGCTAAGAGATATCCCTCTTTTAGTGAAGACTACTCAATTTCGGTCCAACCGGATTGATGCCCAACTTCCAACAACCATATCTCCCCCATCCGGACTCGGCTTTAGGAGATTCTTAAGTGAAAAATGAAGCCCCAGAAGTCTTATTTCCAACGGTGGTGGCCTCATATCTGAAATCCAAGTGTACATATGGATAGGCCCGATTTAGCGAGGGCCGCTCGACTCTCTCTTAACGGTTCATGCCCATCTTCTTCCCCAACTTGGTTTCTTCCCTCTCCTCCTCTTTTCTTCAACTCCAAACCCCTAAACAAGATGTTTTGAAAGATTTTTCAAAGATTTCATCTCTCTTTCATTCATTTCCACTTTGTCCTCACTCGGTTTACCGAAAAACGCAACATTTAACGAAATACGAGCCTCGGAACATCGTAAGAACTTTATTTCAAAAATATTTTGAAAGAGAGGGTTTTAAAGTCTAAAAATCATTCAAAATAGCTTTGGTCCAAAATGAGGTGTAAGGTTGGGATTTGACTCTCCTCTTGCCGAAGGAATCGAACCTTTGCACTGCACAACTTTCACCACCAAGTAAGCAATTAGTGACGCCCAAGTCTTAAGGGCGGTAAAAAATGGGGTGTCTACAGATAGTCAATACACAAGCCAAGGTTCCGTCTTTCTTCTTTACAAACAACACCGGTGCACCCCATGGTGAAGTACTAGGTCGGATAAACCCTTTGTCAAGTAAGTCCCGTAACTGTTCTTTCAATTCTTTCATTTCAACAGTAGCCATTCTGTAGGGAGTTTTAGAAATAGGTTGAGTGCCTGGCACAACTTCAATAGTAAACTCTATCTCCGTGTCTACTAACTCGCCTGGTAATTCACTTGGAAACACATCTGGAAATTCGCTAACAATAGGGATACTGTTCAATTCAACATTCACAGATTGTTCAGATAACACATAACACAAGTAACCTTGGCACCCTTTCCTGATCAATTTACATGCTTTCATTGCAGATATAAAATAAGGTGGAGGCTGTAGACGTCCCCGAACGCCCCGGGAGGGTTAAGTCCCGTTCTGTTCATTTTTGCGGGTCTACTACAGTTCGAAGGACTCAAATGTCACGGTTCTCAATCTTGAACCAAAGAGTCCACCTCTGGCAAATCGTTTTAGAAAACAGATTTTTGAAAAGTAGTGCCAAACATGGACTGCTTTGCCAGATTATAGAGTCGCCACCTAAATATTTTTAAAATGGGAAATTTAGGAAACCCTGACTCGGTGCCGAAGGCCACGTGTCCGTCATCACCAAAGTGGTCTTGGCTCGGGAGCTTGGGTACGATCGGGGAAGGTCAGCTATGAGCACCCCCTTTCGCCCGGTCCGAAGACCGGCCTCTACTAACTGTGATATCCAATTTTGAAAACTTTATGCGTTCTTATTCCGGTTATTAGCCTAGAATTACTATGTTGTGCGCACAGCAAACAAGTATAGACTAGATCGCCTAATTTGGAAATAAGCATTGCATATCCGTCTTGTTTGGAAAACAGTTTGAAATTGCTACTCGCGAGTAGGCTAAAACACGGATTTCAATGAGTATTCCCAACTCAAGTAATCCAACCTCCACCCACAGGCATTCAAGCAGTTTATCACATAAGCACTTAGCCGCATGGCAGGCATACTGTCATGTTAACATTCACACGCATGCGACATGCTAAAGCATAAAACTTACATCGTACTCCGTGCCAAAACAAGAAACCAGTTAGCAAAACATGCATGACCTAGTTTATGTTAAGTGACTAATGCATCGCATACGGAATGTAATCTAGACAGGCTCGGCTATCCTAAGCATGGCACATGAAATGCAACAACTATCACGTATTCAATTTGGAATTGAAAGTACGATGCAGTTTGTATGATGTACCGAGCCCGATGTATGTAAACAAATGCATGAATGCACGCATGCATTGCATAAGGTATGCTAATTTAGATGTGCCCTAATCTACCATCATAAGCAGGTAAATAAAAGGGTAGAAAGAAATGGGGGTTGGAAGACATGCACCCACTCACACACACTTATTACAAATTTGCCCTCGCTCGGAGGGACCAAAAGAATAATACAAATTAATTAACTACGCAAGCTAATTAATTATTACAAATTAACTAAATTAATTAACAAATTAACTAAGTTAATTAAAGCAGTAAACGCCTCGGGAAGAGGGCTCAAATGCAGCGCGCGCTCGGAATTGGCTCGGAATCGCACTGCCATGCACGGATTGCCTCTGTTTCCCCTGCTATCCTCCTCTGAAAATTGCCAAAGTCCCAGGAGTGCCTCTCAGGGCACTGGGGAGTACCACCGGCTGGGGTAGAGCACCACCGGCTGAAGAAGGAGGCCACCGGCACTAGATGAAGTTATCGGCTGGCAATTGACTGCCGGTCGGCACTAAATAGTGCCGGCCGGCACTTAACACCTGCAGAACCTGCAACCCACAGCAGCAGAGGACAACAACATGCATGGCAATGTGATTCAAGGTATTTATGCACTATACACACCCCTTATCATGTTATTGACTCAAAGGGGCATGTGCCTCGATTCCCGGACCACCAATCGCGCATTTCCATGCATGATGGCCCTAAGAACCAAGAATGCAACTTTGATTTCAAATGCATACAATGCAAACAAGCAAACAAGGGTGCTCAAACCTCTATCATGACTTGGTCAAGAGGCTTAGCATGCATGTCGATGCAATGAAGTCCTAAACATGTCAACTAGTATGCAATATGGCAATACAATGCAATCATGCAAGTAAGCATACAAGACAAGCATGCGAATCAATGGAAGGATGGTCTTATACATGAATTAGGCAACTCAAATAGTCCTAAAATCAGTGGCCAAAATGCTAAGTCAAGAGGGCCAAACACACATGCACACATGTATAAGTTAAGGCACCAACACTTAAGCATAATTAAGCAACTCTTAAACACATCTAAGAGGCACAAACATGGACTATTAGCATACATGAAAAGCTCTGAAATCATGCAAAACATGGTGCCAAACCAAGCTAAACAAGACCAAACAAAGCATGCAAATAGCCCGAGTGCTTGAAGCAAGGTAATGAGGCTTTGAACCACACTTGACAAGACCAATCATGGCAAGACTCGAGCAACCAAAAACAGGTTTTCAGCATGTGAAAATACACCCAAAACTCACACTCACGGCGTCCTAAAAGCTCTAAACACACAAGCATGCACAAGGCACCCTTGAATGCATAAAAGGACACACCCTTAAAGCATGAAAGAGATGACAAAAATGAACATGTGAGCATGGATTAGGGTCTGAAATAGCATGTAAGAGGGTTCCAAACCCTTGAAATCATGGAGGCAATGCATCCTACACATGCACCTACTTGAAGCATACAAGCTACAATGCAAAGGGGCTATACAAAGCATGCCAAGATTGACCCAAACAACCTAGGACATACCTTATACATGGCAAAACAAGCACATTTCCAGTTTATGACCAGCCACAAAAATAGAAGCAAGATAGGCTAACAAAGCATGCAAAATTACGGTAAATAGAAGAGATTATGAAACAAGTGCAAGATAGGGGTCCCAAACAGGGTTGAGCCCTTCTTCAATGTTGAAGAAGGGCTCAAAATAAGCCTACTTACAGTTTATTACATGCTCAAAAACAGATTATACTCCAGCCAAATATACTATGCAAGAATCATGGCATACAAGAGGGTAAAGAGATAGGTGCTAGATGCTATCATCAAACAGCCAAATACCCTTAATGAGACATGTAGAGGGGGGAAAAATAAGCCACTTTTCAGGCCTGTCAAAGGCCCAAAAATGGAAGCATGGTAGGCTAAAGAAACATGCAACAAAATAAGGACCCAAGAGGGTATTGAAGCAAGTCATACATGGGGGTCCCAAACAAGGTTGATCCCTTCTTAAATGTTGAAGAAGGGCTCAAAACAAGCCTCTTTGTAGTTTACATCGAAGCTCAAAAATACATGCAACTATGGCTTAGATATGAACCAAGAAAATGCTAGTTTTGGGGAAAAGTGTGCTTACCCTCGTAGACCAACAAACCAGCACCCCTTGGTCCAAGTTTCTGAGCTCCTAACCTCTGCAAATGACCTCCCAAATGCTGGAATGGAAGATGGAGGTGTTGTGCTAGGTGTTGTAGAGCAAATGATACAAGAACCAAGGTGTTTGGAAGCTTGGATAGGATAGATATAGAGAAGGAGGTGGGATATATGTATCTATATCAGAATATATGTATATCCTCTGGTTTTTTGCTTAAGAATCTCCAACCTTAGACAAAGGAGAAGGAATGGTGCTTATATAGGCAAAGAAGACTTAATGGCTAAGCAAAAGAGGGAGGTTCAAGAGGTGCAAGAAGGTCTTGGCTTATCAAAGAAGCTTGGACAGCTGGTAGGCTTCTTGAGGAAGCCAAGACAAGGGGTCAAGGCTTCCTCAAGAAGCCTTGAGCAAAGGGTGCAAAATAAGGGCCAAAAGGTGGTCAAGGGTGCAAAATAGGCACATGGATGCACGTGGATCTGATTCTGTGCATCCCAGCTGGCACAGCTGGTATGCACCAGGCTTGGGGGGTGCAAAGGGTGCAAACCGGCCAGAAAATTCGATCATCGGCCAAAATAAAGTGCCGGTCGGCACTGTATAGTGCCGGTCGGCTAAATAGAGTGCCGATGGATGATTCCTTGGTCAAAAAAAGGCCGGTGGGTATGCAAATCAAAGCCCCGGAAGTTAGCTTTCCAATGGCGCAAACCTTGCATCAAAATTCCTCCTATGCAAAAAGTTATGCCCTTTTCCGTGAAGCCGCGCAGACTCGATCCAACCGAGATGATGCCCAGCTTCAATCAATCATATCTCCTCCACCCTGACTTGGCTCTAGGAGATTCTTGAACCAAAAATGAAGCCCCGGAAGTCTTCTTTCCAATGGTAGTGGCCTCATAGCTAAATTCCAAGTATGCAATTGAATAAGCCTGATTCAGCGAGAGCCGCTCGACTTTCTTCTACCCGGATTCATGGCAAACTTCTTCTCCAACCTATTTTCTCCCCTCCTCTCCTCTTCTCTTCAACTCCAAACCCCTAAACAAAGTGTTTTGAAGGGTTTGCCTCTCTCCTTGCCGAAGGAACTGAACCTGTGCCCTGCACATCTCTCAACACTGAGCAAACCATCAATAATGCCCAAGTCTTGAGGGCGGTCAAAAATGGGGTGTCTACAGAGGCACTACCCCATTACCCACAAACACAATTTCTTCCTGTTCCGGTGGTCTAAACACAACTCGTTTTGTTACACAATCAATGGTTGCACAATATTTAGTTAACCAATCCATGCCCAAAATTACATCGAAATGTCTAAAGTTCAAGGGTAACAAATCTACATATAGAATAGCATTCCCAACATTCATGGCACAAAATCGATATATAGATGCACACAACACAGATTCCCCAGATGGAGCACACACACATAGCAAAAATGGCAATGGTTCTAGGGGTCTACTCAGTCTAGATGCAAACGCATAAGTTACGAAAGAGTGTGTTGATCCAGAATCAATTAACACAAAAGCATCCTGATTGCATATAGAGATAGTAGCTGAGACAACGGCTTCAGCATTCCGTGTATCGCCCGGAACAAGCGCAAAAACTCTCCCTTGCCTCACGGTATCCCCAGCGATAGTAGATCTCATAGTATTTCTCGGTTTTGGGATGGATGCTGTTGAGCTAGTAACTAATTTTCCACTATTCTGATTACAATCTCTGGCCATGTGCCCTGTTTTACCACATTTAAAGCAAGCTCCCGACACACGGTAACAAACTCCACGATGCCTTTTACCACAAATGTTGCACATAGGAGATGTATCTCGGGAAGAGTTAGAAGTACTTGAGGAGCCTGTATTCTGCTTCTTTGAAAATTTCTTCTTCGAAAAGAAGCCTTGTCTTTTACTACCCTTCCAGTCAGTTGATGATTTAGCTTGTCTGGCTATGTTAGCTTCAGATATTATGGCCCGGTCTAACACCTCAATATAAGTCTCCAGTTTGAGAACATTCACTTTTTCCAGAATGTCATCCCGGAGTCCCCCTTCAAAATGTCTTGTTTTCATGTAATCGGTGTCAACCACATGTGGTGCAAACCTGGCCAATTCAATAAATTTGGCCTCATACTCAGCTACTGTCATGCTATTCTGCTTAAGTTCCATGAATTCCGACACCTTTCTGTCACAAACACATTGTGGAAAGTATTTATCATAGAACATTTCCAAGAACCGTGCCCAACCAATATCTTTATTATTTTCACGCATTAGCATCCACCACCTTCTTGCCTCATCTTCAAGAGTAAAAGTGGCTAACAATACTTTCTGTGTCTCCGAACAAGGAAACACTTCAAATAGCTTTTCAATGCCGAGGACCCATGCTTCGGCCTTTAACGGATCTAATCCCCCATGAAACTGTGGTGGTTTCATTTTCTTAAACTCTTTGGTGAGAGCTATTATCTGGTCATCATTCTGAATATCTTGAACAGGTGGTACTAGAGGAGGAGGTGGAGGATCTGGTTGTTGCCACTGTTGTTGCCACTGCTGTTGTTGCCTCAATGTTTCGGCCATTTCCTGAATCAATCTTTCCATTCTGGCAGTAGAAGACTCCTCTATTTCATCACCTCTTGTTCTCACCATCTGATTAGACTTGCATTATTCTTTATACAAAAGTTTCACAAGTATGCATATACCAAGAAGCATACATATTCAAATAATTGCAATAGCACAAACATATAGCATATCATCATTCATCTTGAAGCATTTAAGCACATAATTGTTCATTTTGAAACATTTAAGGATATTCTTGATGCTTTCAGATTCATACTTATCACATGAATGCATCCTAGATCTTTTCTAGACGCTTATTGCTCATTTGGACAAGTGTGTGAGTTATTAACTCATGCTCTGATACCACTCTGTCATGACCCGAACCAGCCCCCATGGATTAAGGTCATAACCGGCCAGTAATCAGGAGATTGCCTACGGCCTCTAACCAATTAGAACGTATTTGAATAGAGTTAAGGAGCCAAAATGGAAGCAAATTTAAAAGTTTTGTCCATAGAGCTGTGCTTACATGGCACATCATAACAATCCATATATATATATATATTAATAACTCATATCAAAGGAATAATAACACAAAGTTCTGTACATACAGAATCATTCAAGTCTAAGTTAGTTAAACCCAAAGTTTATATACAAAGGTGATCCAACGTTTTCGGCATCGTAGCAAAATTATAACAAAAGAACAAAAGAGGCGAAGACGAGTCTTGTGCGTGAGACGTTTGGACTGACTCTTCAAAACCTTGACTATTTTTCGCATATTTCACTGAGGCTGGGTTTAGACATCTCTTGGCTCACCTATATACACATGAATGAGCGTGAGCGAAAGCCCAGTGAATAATATCAAATAAAGAAGGTACACGAATGAGATTCACATATATCAAATGGCCTTGGGCCCATTTAGAATTCTATTTAGTGCATTATTTAGTACATTAGGCGATTTAAGCCCGAACATATCAAACGGCCTCTGGCCTACTTCGTTCCTTAACAAACGGCCTCAAGCCCAAATCATTAATGTCTAACGGCCTTTGGCCCAATCATTTATGTCAAACGGTGTCCGACGGCCCTTGGCTCAATCATTCATGTCAAACGGCCTTTGGCCCAATCATTCATATCAAACGGTGTCCGACGGCTTTTGACCCAATCATTCATGTCAAACGGCCTTTGGCCCAATCATTCATATCAAACGGTGTCCGATGGCCTTTGGCCCAATCATATGGCATAACAAATATTTGTCCACAATTCTGTTTAACAAGCTTATAAGACTGATATGGAAATGAGCAATTGGACAAATAACATACTTCAAATATCTTTACTAAGATATTACTCACAGTGTTTTGCCGGTGGATTTGCCCTGGAGCTCGACCCTAAGAGCTCCAATCTCCACAATTGTAACTAAATCTTGAGTGTAGCTTCCAAATTCACAAGCTTTGAGCCAAAATACACAATCCTCCCTCTTCCTCTCTCTAGAACCGGCCCTCTCTCTCTCTAGAGTGTATAACCGGATTTTTGAGTTCACAAAAATGAAGAGTTTAAGTGTAATAAGGCCCTTATATAGGCTCTCTTAATCAAATTGATTAAGGTTAAATAGTAGAGTTTAATTAATCGTTCCGAATCTAATTATTTCGTCCCAAATCAATTTTCAATTAAATTTCACCATAGGTTCTAAAAATTACGCCAATCATAATGACGTAGTCAATTTCGGGTTCTGTGGCCGATAAGGTCTTCAATTTAAATTCTAAAGCAGATAATCAAACAGATTTTCCTACGGTGAACAAATAGAAATTCAAAACCACATATAATCACATAAATGGAACCCAAAATCATATTAAACACATAATCACAATCATAATTAAGATTAATTAGCATAATACGGAACAGGGTTATCACAAGTTATACTTATCACCAGCTGTCAAACAACAGTATTCTCGACAACCGCGGAAGCCATCCTTGACGTCCGGGACCCCACCAGACATCTGGGTGGACGTCCCTCAAGAACAAAATTTCATTTTGGTCTCCAGGTGGACGACCACTCTATACTTCAACGACTTTTTTTCTATTTTAGTTGTCATCAATCAAACCCATCCATCAACTCCTTCAAGATCTAATCATTTATGAGGAATACAAATTAGAGTAGAGTAGATTTAACCAAAATCTTACTCAATCTTTTCAACACACACAATAGACAACGGTCGATGATCTTCTCCTTGATAAAAAGTAGAGCTCCTGTTGAACAAATCACAACAAGCAACAACACAAGCAGAAAACTTGCTCTGATCAATCATCACTCTCATCTTTCTCTATTCTCTGAAGTGTTCTTCATTTGGTTTTTCATTTTCCCTTCAGAAATTACAATGAGTTTTAGTATTAAGCATATATATACCTGTGAGAGTTTTATTCTTATTGATATAAACTCAGAGCATCAATATTTGTAATATTTCTTGAGAGAGTTTCATTTCAAGCTTTCTGTGAAAGCAAAATCTATCATTCAAAAATTGTAAAAGTGTAGTAAACTCAGATTTCTTGACTCTTTGAGTGTGATTGAGAATCAGCTAAAGAGGGCAAGGTTTTGGACTTGATATAGTCTTTGTAAAATATGTGGAGTATTGCTCCATTTATGAAAAGGTTACTAGCACCCTTGTGAAGCTAAAAGATGGTGGAAAATCTCAAGTGAAGTTTGAGGAGTGGATGTAGGCTTTGTTAAAACTGAACCATTATAAATCTGTTTGTCTCTTCTTTCTTAATCTCTTTACTTAACTGTCTAACCATTTACTGTGATCTCATACCTCACTGTTAAATTTCTCCATTAAGCATTGTCATCCACAGATATTCATCTACTACTTGGAATTAATTATTTGATGTGCAAGTTGTAATTTTTATTGGGGTATTATTTCTTTTATTTTTAAAAACCTAATTCACCCCCTCTCTTAGGTTGTCTTTTGGGTAACACCTTTCTTTTCTACTTTTTTTAGTAGTTCTTGAAATTCATGTATTTGGTCTGCTACAAGTTTGTTATCTGTCATTTTATACCCATTAAAATTGGATACAGTAAACTTATCAACACCAGCATCGACAATTCCGTATGTGGACTCTAAGGTAAACCATAATTCTTTTGCAGTCAAGGTGGTTGACTGATACACATCATACAAATGGTTAGACAAAACATTAAGGATTCTGTTATATTAATTACCAATAACTTAAGAATAGATATACTAATAAAATATGACAGTATTTGATACAGAACAAATCCTAATGTGATATATGAAATTTATAATATAAATATTCAAATAAACAATAATGATATGTAATATATGAAATATAATATAATATAAGATAAATAATTTATAATCAATATACTTCTGATTTATTAGAATAATTTATAACATGAATAATGTAAATTAAATATTACACTATAATATTTACGGTGCAACTTCCAAGATTAATCCAAAAGAATCAATATATATATACAAGTCAATGTAATCAAACAATGAACTGATTTCTATAATACAAAACACAATTCGATGTTTACTAAATTAATCGAGAAAATCAATTTCAGAAATAGTGCTTTAGGTGTTATAGATTTACGCAACAGATTTGGCAGAGAAAATAAATTTCAGAAAAAAATTAACAGTATCTGTTCAGGACCAACAAATCAAATTATAAAATACAGATAATGAAAAGATTCAACAGTTTATAGATTAACGACTTTAGATTGCTGTGGAAATTGAAAAATAAATTCTCTAAAACAGTTTTACAGAATAATGATATTAAACAAAATAGATCCTAAAAATAAGTTTTATACAATTTGATAAAATTATATATATATATATATATATATATAACAGAATACTGGAGAAGAAGAATAAGGTTCAGAAAATAACTTGTATAATTGTGAGAGGCATGTCAGAGACGTTGTTCTAAAATCGTTATGCGCTCCCTCCGTGCAGGTTCTAATGATCACAAACAACTCCGAGATATAACTCAAAAACTCATAGGGATATGACACAATGCACAATTTTTTTTGATCAATGCACAGTTTTTTGGATCAACTCCAAGATACAATGCACAGTTGCATTAGATGGATTCGCCAAGTTTGTATTGGTTATCCGGAAATATAAAATATAAAAAATACAGTAAAGAGAAGAGAGAGAAAGCCAATCAAAATACATTGTTATTTTTTGCCTAAGTTAAAATCCAGTATATAAATACTGTGTGATGTCTATTAGGAACAAACACACTCATTACTTTTGAATTCAAGCACTATTTGAATTAGAAATAAATGTAACTGTTTGAAAAAGAAATAAACAAATAAATAAATATAAATAAGGGGCATTTACACACAA
This sequence comes from Camellia japonica, assembly GCA_030407325.1. Classification (NCBI taxonomy): domain Eukaryota; kingdom Viridiplantae; phylum Streptophyta; class Magnoliopsida; order Ericales; family Theaceae; genus Camellia; species Camellia japonica. The sequence goes on from JAPPVO010000036.1 coordinate 107,696,236, forward strand.
GTCTTAATTTATGAACTTATATTACATTAAGTCACAATTTAGATTTTTTAGACCTTCAAGTCTCGTTAAATTTTTAATAGTCATAATTGCTCTTCAAACAATAATTGTTCATTATTTATGATTATCTATAAAGGAACATGATGATTTAACATTTATTTTGATTTTCAAAACTTTAAAATATCAGCTTTCAAATTAAAAAAACTAAAAAAATTATGTACAAAAAAAAAAAAAAAAAAACTAAATCACTCTGTTTGGTTTCTATACGGGGAGGAAATATTTGTCGCTCTCCGTACTCCTTGTATCCAAGCCTCGTGTGACGTCGCTTAACCTGAGAATAGAAAGACAGTGAGTTGCCCGACGGTGTGCTGTCGGATAAACCCTTCGGCAATCAAGTTAGCACACTTGGAGAAGAAGAAAGAAGGCAGAGCACTTTCTAGAGAGAGAAAGTATATCAAAAGTAGCTTATCTCTAACGGTTGCATGCTCGTCTTTTTCAAGGCTGGCCATGCGGCCTCAAAGATTATGGGCACACTAGCTCTGCTATTATTCTCTGGACAGGTAGTTGTGCTCTCTTCTACAATTCTTATACGTGTAGAGACCAAAACCTCCAAACAGTGTTTATCGCACCGCCAAACGGTATTGACGCATAACAGGAGTGGATTTCCCTCTTCTTATCATTGGTCCACGTAGGATATTGAACCGAGCTATTACTTGGTGAAACATAAACATTATGACGGATAGGCATTGCCGAGCAAAACCAAACCGATCCATCAGAACCGACTAGACGCGAGGTGTACCGTTCGGCATCTCGGCCTCACACAGCAATCCCATGGGCCATCTTAGTCCCCACCGTCCATAGCTCGGCCCAACGCATCCGTGCAGACCTAACCAAGTATCTGGTTTTGCGTAATCCTAACTCGGCTAAACACCTGCGTGCCTCCATATGCCAGACGACCCTCAGCTCGGCCCAACGAATGGGCCGAAGCGCTGTGTTGGTGCAACTGGCTAGGCATAGCATCTCTGGCCTTCTGTAGACATCCCATTTTTTACGGCCCCTTTAAGACTTGGATGATCTTGCAAGTACATCCGATAATGAGGTTGATTGCTCACCGAACGCTCGAAGTCCACGGCAGAACCCCACAAGTTTGAGTTTTCTAAACCCAGCATCCATTTTGCCTCATCTTTGGACCATGCTTGGGTCTTTTCAGAATGAAGTTGTTGATGGCTTGCCAGCCATTCTTGAAGGCTGCCGGCCATGGCTTTTGGCCTGCCGGCCATTGATGTGCCTTGCCGGCCATCACTGATGGCCGGTCGGCCACCAGTGTTTTCTACAGATATTTTGTGATATTTTGTGCCAGTTGTTTGCACAGGTTCATGCATCTTCCAACACGTGTATGGCTGGATGTTTGTGAGGGGATTTTGTATTTTCTATATATAGGACCCTTTTCTTGCATATGGAGGGGTTAGAAAAATTTGAAGACAAAAAAAACTCTCTCTCTAGATTTCTCTCTCTCTTACAATTTTGTGCCTTGAAGCTTTTTTTCTCTACACTTTTACATACACTACCTTGATCAAAGTTACTTCTCTTTAAGCTGAGGTTCATTGAGACTTGATTTGAGCTCTAGCAAGTGGTTTGGGCTTGGATTATTGCCTATTTTGTGCCTTAGCTTCAAGAGGTATAACACTTGTTATTTAAGCTTGCTTTCCATACTTACTTTGCCATCTTTTCCAACTATTTTGGGGCTGGTTTTGGCATGTAAAAAGTTTTGTTTTTGAGACCTAAAAGTGGTGGTTTGAGCCCTTTTGAGTTAGGGGGTTGTCTATCCTTTTTGCTTCTTAGCTTGTTAAGCTTTTATGCCATCTTTTCACCACTTTCAAAATAACTTTTTTGGGCCTTTTAACCACTGAATTTCAGAGGATTTTCAGTAGTAAAAACTTTGTTTTGAAGTCCGAAATTGGAGGGGTTAGCCTCCCCTCCTTGTGTCTTGTTTGTATGCCTAGTTAGCTTCATGTGTTAGCATGTTTTTCTAGCTTAACTTAGCTTGAGTCCAGCATGTTTTAGGCTCTATTTTAACCTATTTTGGCTCTGTATTGCATAGTTCTAGAGTTAATTCCTTCACTAGCTTGATTTTTTAATGCTTTAATCATCAATCTTTTGAGTTGAAAGCATGTTTTAGTGTTGTTTTGCACTTCATTTCAGCACTTAAAATCTCTGCAATCTCCCTCCATTCTTCACTCTTTTGTTTGCTTTGAAAGTGGTTTCAAACCACTTGTTTGCCTAAGTGTGAAATTAAGGTGTTGCACCTAATGGTTTAATCCCCTTGGAGGTTCATTACCAACAGTATAATACCTCTTTCATGCCCAAAGCAACTCGTGGTTTGAACCATCCTTCCATTAGAGAACACTCACTTTTGGACTTAATCGATTAAAGGATGAATCGGTAACTAAAATGTGTAAACAAAAAATGGCAAGTAAAAGAAGCAAGATAAATGTCACGACCCAAACCCGCCCCTATGGGTTCAGCATCGCAACCGGCCAATAATCCGTGATTACCGAAGGCCTGCTTAACAGTAGTAACAGTAATACAGAGTAAAGGGGCTGGCGGAAGCCAAACAGTAAATAAAAGATGTCCAATGAGCTGTGAAAACCTGGATGCAAAAAGACTTTATGCACAAGCCACATTGATAAACAAAACATATATACATACGTCATATATATACATGACGTCCGGGTTAGGGACCAAGTCCCTTCAACATAACTGTACAGTCAAGTCTTATTCATCTATTACAAAATAGAGACAAAAAGGGTGGATCTGAAACACCCTAAAACAGCCGTGGCTTGAACGGACTCGGAACCTCGAAGTGAGGCACAGTGGTTGGCTTGACAAAACAAGAGCTTAACTTGACGCTCCTAGCTTCGGTCCGATGCCTGGACACCTACATATAAATATAAACAGTGAGCTAAAGCCCAGTGAATAACATATGCGTAAAGGGGTTAAGAATGAATGTCCTTTCATTAATTAAAATAGTCATTTGCATCAGTAAATCAGTTATTCAATCAGTGGCTCATATTTCATGCCATATCAGTCATTTAGAACTCATAACAGTCATACGTGGTATGTCCAATAGCAACACAGTACAGTAGGTCTTAATAGACTGAACAGTCAGTTGATGGCCATCACAACAGTAAACAGTAAACAGTAGTAGTTCCAAACATTGGAACTGACAGAGATCTCTGTAACAGTAGCGGTAACAGTACAGTAATAGTAAGTTGCTATAGATGCTGCGAATATAGTTTACAAATAGGACAAATATTCATTCAGTAAGTAATGTCATTTTAGAAAGCGGTACAGTCAATCGTTCAGAAAATAATTATAATTGAACGTATCTTTATAACATTATTACTCACAGAGCACTAGGCTAAAAACAAGCTAGTCAGCGTCCTCGGGTGCCAACCCTACAAAGTTGCAGAACGAACACACACTAAGTTACACACTTGGGATTAAGCTTAGCCTCTAAACTTGACTTGGTGTGCTTCTATAACATTATCCTCATTAAGATGCCTTAAACTTGACCTAGGAATGCCTAGGATGAAATGAGGATGCAAAAATGTAATTTAAAACACTTTTCAAAATTTGCTAAAACAGGGGTCCACGCTCGAGCGTGGCTTTCTACGCTCGAGTGGACATGCAGACAATGAAGCTCCGCTCGAGCGTGACTTCCTTCGCTCAAGCGGGCGGCAAACTCATGAAAAGTACTGGTTGCATGATATTCACGCTCGACGGACGCTCGACCTCCACTCGAGTGTGAGACTCAGACCCTCGCTCGAGCATGAATTCTCTCGCTCGAGCGGACTGCAAAACACATGAACTTCTGGGCATATGCATTTCACGCTCGAGCGTGACTTTCTACGCTCGAGTGGAAGTACATGTACTCAGAGTGCACGCTCGAGCGTGAAGTCATTCGCTCGAGCGTGGATCCAAAATCTGGAATTTCCAGATTGATCCTCAAGCACAAAACTCAACTTTAAAAGCTTCAAATTCGATTTTTCTGGGCTAATTTTTTGGAAAACACTTAGAAACTCATAATACAACATGTTTCAAAGGTCATTTTATAAAATCAAGCCCAAAGGTGTGACAATTGAACACAAAATTAAGTGTAAACATGAAGAACAATGCAAAATCATACATGCATGAGTTCCCATGAACTCTACTGTTCCAAAACATGACCAGATGCAAGATTGAGTTCAAAATCATGGTGAATTCATGGGCCACAACTAAAATATGGGCATGCATGTAAGAATTTCATGGAAAACAACCTTAAACTTCAAGAATATGTACATGCATGCATGAATTAATTCTCAATTCAACTCCTTAAATTAATTCTTGACATTAATCTCCAAATTTCCATGAACCATACAAGAAACAACTTAAATTTATGATCAAGGGGATGGATTCCCTACCTTAGGTCTTGAATTCAAAGTGTGGTAGCCCAATTTTGCAATTCTCCTTCAATTCCTCTAATTTTCCAAGCTAATTCTGTTAAATCAATTTTTCTCCCCTACTCTCCCTCTCTCTCTCGGTTTTGATCTACAAAAGGGCTGAAGAGATGATATGTCAAATGTGTATGAAGTTGGGAGGAGTTAGCCACTCAATGGCATAAATGCAAATAACTCAAGTTGATGTAATTTAGCTTTAACAATTCTAATTTAATCATACCAAATCAAATTTTAATTAAACCTACCATAAAATCACATAAATTCTAATTAGCGTAAAACACTAATCAATTTCTGAATCGGTCGCTGTAGACACCCCATTTTTGACCGACCTTAAGACTCAGACGTCACCGGTTGAGCGCTCGGTGATGTTGCATATCGTGCTCGTTCAGAAGTCTCAGAGTCGCGGCTGCGAGCCCTGCCTCCGGACTTCCGAACCCTCTTCTATACCTTGCCTCGGTTTGCGAACCAGACTCGGTTTTCTCTGTTTCTTTTCCTGAAGGGAGGGAGAGGTCCCGTAGACCATCTCTCAGTGGCCGTGGGCTACATTTCGTGGCCGTAGGCCATTTTGCCCATTTCGGAGCCCGGTTCCCGGTTTTCGGAGCCGTCAGGCCGTGTGCCTCGGTTCGGGACCGCCTAACCATCTCCGATTCCTCCGGTTTTTGGCATACATCTTATTTACTCCCTTTTGAGGGACACTGGGGTCCGAGAGACCCACTTCGTGGCCGAATGCCACTTTCGATGCTTAACAGCCTATTTTCGGGACCCCGAACTGCGTGTTTTGGCCCCCGGGCATTCGTCTTGCATCGGTTTTTGTTCATTTTTGGCAGGTACCTCTGTTTTATCATAAGGAAGGTCACTGGAGGGTGGGAGGCCAGCAATTGTCTCAGCAACCAGTTATGCTCTTCCGGCGCCCTCCGACGCTCGTTTTTCTCACTTCCGGGCCAATGTTGAACACCCTAGGAGCATTTTCTTCAAGCCCAAACCACATATTTGTGTTGTACACACATGGGAGGACCCTAAAAGTCCATGGCCGGCCAGTAATTGTTGTTGAACCTTTTGAACCCCTTCTAAATTTGGCTTGTTCTCTCTCCTGTTTTAGAGTTGCTAACTTTGAACCACATGGTTGTGTTCAGGAGACATGGGAGGACACTTTTCTCCTATGGCCGGCCATTAATTCAACTTTTCATTTTTGACCCTTGGCCGGCCGGCCATAGGGGGTAGCCGGCCGGCCACCTGCAAGAAAGGTAGCAGGCCGGCCATGCTCCTTGGAATGTGTGCCCTACAGCTGTGTAGCTTTTTCTCCCAAAAGATCTGATTTCGGGGGACTTTTGAGGGACAAGGGAACTTAATCCCAAGCTCTCTACACTTTTTCACTCACTTGATCCTCTTTCCTTGCATCCACACAGCAGCTTTGGCTCTCCTAGAAGGCTTAGAACACTTGCTTGGAGGATACATACACATATCTATCCATTTTCCTCTCAAACTCTCAAGTTTTGGTACCATTTCTTCATCATCATCAAGCACCACCACCACCACTCCTTTTCCAGCAGCAAGGGGAGCTTTTCAGAGGCTTAGAAGCAACATTCCTCAAGCCAAGAGGTAGAAAAGAAGTGATCTTCAAGGGTAAGTTGCCATTTCCCTCTTTTGTAGCATTTTCTTGCCTCATCTCTTAGGCCTATTTGCTTACTGTTTTGGGCTCCGACCCTAACTGAAACTAGGATTTTTTTGAGCCATTCTTCATGTTTGATCAAGGGCTCAACCCTGTTTGAGCCCTCCATTTGGCATTTGCTTCAATGCCCCTTGGTATGCCATTATTTTGCATGAAATTTCTAGCCCATGTGTGATCTGTTTTCGAGCATAATGTAAACTGTAAGAGGACCTATTTTGAGCTCCTCTTCAACATTGAAGAAGGGCTCAACACTTTTTGAGCCCCCCATGATGCACTTGCTTCATAATCTCTCCTATTTACCGTAAATTTGCATGATTTGTTTGGCCTATATGTAAATTGTTTTGGAGCATGTCATGAACTATGAGAAAGATTATTTTGTGTCCCTCTACAACATTGTAGAAGGGATCAAACTTGTTTGGGGCCTCCATGCTATACCTACCATTATACCCCTCTTTGGCCCCCATTTTTGCATGCCTTTTTAGGCTTATCTAGCCTTTGTTTTCGGCCATCATCAGAACTGGAAATGGTCATATTTTGACTCCCTAGATATATTTTATGAAGGGTCTTTGCTTGTTTGATGAATGTTTGGCCTACTTCATGTTATAGCCTCTTGTTGGCCTATTTCTTGCATTGCATTTTGAACATGTTTGCATACTGATTTGAGGTTTGTAACCCACTGTAAATGTCCATATTTTTGGTCCCTCTTCAGTATTGTAGAAGGTTTTTTTTTCCATTTGGGCTTTGCATCTAACATTTTCTTCATTGCCTCCCTTGCGGAGTCATCTTTGCATGCCATTTCTGCCCTATTTGTGCTTGCTGTTTGGCCATGTTTTGTACTGTAAAAATGCTTGTCTCGGGGCTGCCTTGCTTCTGCCTTTTCATGTCATGTATCAATTATGCATGTATGGTATAGCTGTAGGCCATTTTATGCGTTGAAATCCATGTTTCGAGATCATTTCATGCATCGGGTATTACTTCGCCTCCTTTCGAGGCTGTTTTGCCCCTCATCTTGCCACTGATTTTTGCATGTTTGCATATCATATTCCATGTCTTTGCCATGTCTCATTAGAGTGGCATTTCGGTGCCTGAGAGTCCGTTCTCGGTTTGCGTGCCCGCGGGCGCGCACTTCGAGGTGTCTTGTTTTCATCTGATGGCCTCCTATGTGAGTGTGGCTGAGGCTCTCTCATGTTGGTGTAAGCCCATTATTGCATTGCGTATGCCATTTCACCCATAGCATTATGTATGCCCGGTTGTATATTACCTCGTATAGCGTGTATGCCATGCCATGACATTGTGTATGTTAGGGTTACATATTAGCTACATTTCATGCATATCATGCATATCGCATCGTGTTCGGGATAAGAGTTAGCCCGGGCACGGGAAACGAGGCACGTTTCGTACTCCGAGCGACGGAACGGGTCTCAATTCCCAAATCACCGACACTCCGGATTATCCATGATGGAGTTAGGTTTTGTTGTAGCATTCATATGCATTCATCCTATATTGAGTTGTGCAATTCGGCTCCTCGGCCATCATGCATCGATATGCATGATTGGTGGCACGAGGATCGAGGCATGCATATATTTGTGAAATACATTGCTATGCCCCTTTCCTGCTCTCTGTTGCAGCAAAATGGAGAATCAGCAACTTTTCGGAGTCTGGCACGTATTTCGAGAAACATTACAAATGGAGGCTAATTGGGGCATCCCAGTGGATTTCCGCGCAAGGCAGCCCAAACATGCAGTATTCATCAGAATCAAGGCACCCCCTGGCTTGCATGCCAGTTTACAGTTTTTCTTAGCTAATTTGTTAATTAATTAGGGATCTGTATATTATGTGGACTGTATTATTCGGACTGTATTATTCTTTTATTCGGACTGTATTATTTATTCGGACCCTCTGCGCGAGGGCATAATTGTAATAAGTGTGGGTGAGTGTGATGTATGTCTTCCAACCCCACGTCTTTCTTCCCTTTTATTTACCCGCTTATGATGGTTAGATATAGGACATATTTCGATTAGCATACAGTATGACAGCATGTTTGCATCATTCATCTGTTTTGCACGCACCGGGCTCGGCGCATCATACTAACTGCATTGTACTTCAATTACAAGATGAATACATGTTAGCTGCAGCATTCCATATGCCATGTTTAGAATAACCGAGCCTGCTATAGTTGCATTTTGGCATGTGTTGCATTAGGCAATTCTGTGTATTTAGGATCATGCATGATTTCTAATTAGTTTCTGTTTTTGGCTTGGAGTACTCGGTGAGTTTTATGCTTTAGCATCCTTGCATGCGTGTGAGTGCTGCCATGAATAGCATGCTTACCATGAAGCTATGTGCTTATGTGATATAAATGCCTGAATGCCTGTGGGTGGAGGTTGGGTTACTTGGATTGGAACAATTCATCAAATTTTTGTTTTAAGCCCACTAGATAGTGGCAAAATCATGTTTTCTAAGCCCACCTGAGGGTAGCAAATCCACGTCTTAGCCTACAACACACAACACACAGTCGGGCATACAACACACAGTTGAAAAGCTGAAAATACACTGTCCTCAATCACTGATCACTGTTTCTGTATCACTGTTCCTCAAAACTAAATCCGATATCCGCAGACAACTGATTCTCAGATACTGACTGATGCCCGCAGGCCTGATGCCCAAACTCATATACTGATATGTGCATTCCTGTAGAGACGCACTCTAAAGCACATAACAGATAAGTGAGAGCCAAAACACCCCTATGTTGGGGGTAGGGTTTCCCTGTCCTATTTTGTTAGGAGCTAGGGTTTCACTACGCACGCAGCGGTTTCAAACAACCTATAAACGGGTAAGCAACCTGTCCTAATTTGGAATGGTCACTATGGATCCGAATATGCACTAGGTCGAATGGTCAAAAAGGGTGCCCCAGTAAAACCGGAGTTTGTGTTCCCATGCTGTCAGAGCCCAGAGCCGATCAGCCTTATGGACGTGCCTTAACAAGACAAGCCTCCGGTAAATCGTTCGGGAATGGCATATGGCAAACACGATGTCCTAGGCGCACCAATGCAAATGCAATGCAAAGAAACACACAAGTGTAGTCAAAACGAGATATCATGAGTTCGAGTCAAGTTCTCTAACTCCCCAGCAGAGTCGCCAGAAACTGTAACAAGCCCGCGGGGGACCTCGCTACAGCTCGGACTCGATTTGTGTCACGGTTCTTAATCTTGAACCAAAGAGTCCAAATCCGGCAAATCGTTTTTGGAAAACAGATTTTTGAAAGAAGTGCCAAACATGGACTGCTTTGCCAGATACAGAGTCGCCACCTAAATGTTTTTTAAATGGGAAATTTAGGAAACCCTGACTCGGTGCCAAAGGCCACGTGTCCGTCATCACCAAAGTTGCCTCGGCTCGGGAACTTGGGTACGATTGGGGAAGGTCACTTCGTGAGCACCCCCGCTCGCCCGGTCAAAGACCGGCCTCTACTAACCATGATATCTTATTTTGAAAACATTGTGAGTTCTTATTCCGGTTATTAACCTAGGTTACTATGTGATGCTCGCAGCAAACAAGTATAGACTGAGTCGCCTGAATTGGAACAAAACATTTCATGTTTGTTTGCTTGAAAATGGTTTGATGGTGCTACCCGCAGGTAGACTAAGACGTGGATTTGCCACCCTCAGGTGGGCTTAGAAAACATGATTTTGCCACTATCTAGTGGGCTTAAAACAAACATTTGATGAATTGCTCCAATCCAAGTAACCCAACCTCCACCCACAGGCATTCAGGCAGTTATATCACATAAGCACATAGTTTCATGGTAAGCATGCTATTCATGGCAGCACTCACACGCATGCAAGGATGCTAAAGCATAAAACTCACCGAGTACTCCAAGCCAAAAACAGAAACTAATTAGAAATCATGCATGATCCTAAATACACAGAATTGCCTAATGCAACACATGCCAAAAATGCAACTATAGCAGGCTCGGTTATTCTAAACATGGCATATGGAATGCTGCAGCTAACATGTATTCATCTTGTAATTGAAGTACAATGCAGTTAGTATGATGCGCCGAGCCCGGTGCGTGCAAAACAGATGAATGATGCAAACATGCTGTCATACTGTATGCTAATCGAAATATGCCCTATATCTAACCATCATAAGCGGGTAAATAAAAGGGAAGAAAGACGTGGGGTTGGAAGACATACATCACACTCACCCACACTTATTACAATTATGCCCTCGCGCAGAGGGTCCGAATAAATAATACAGTCCGAATAAAAGAATAATACAGTCCGAATAATACAGTCTACATAATATACAGATCCCTAATTAATTAACAAATTAGCTAAGAAAAACTGTAAACTGGCATGCAAGCTAGGGGGTGCCTTGATTCTGATGAATACTGCATGTTTGGGCTGCCTTGCGCGGAAATCCACTGGGATGCCCCAATTAGCCTCCATTTGTAATGTTTCTCGAAATACGTGCCAGACTCCGAAAAGTTGCTGATTCTCCATTTTGCTGCAACAGAGAGCAAAAAGGGGCATAGCAATGTATTTCACAAATATATGTATGCCTCGATCCTCGTGTCACCAATCACGCATATCGATGCATGATGGTTGAGGAGCCGAATTGTACAACTCAATATAGGATGAATGCATATGAATGCTACAACAAAACCTAACTCCATCATGGATAATCCGGAGTGTCGGTGATTTGGGAATTGAGACCCGTTCCGTCGCTCGGAGTACGAAACTTGCCTCGTTTCCCGTGCCCGGGCTAACTCTTATCCCGAACACGATGCGATATGCATGATATGCATGAAATGTAGCTAATATGTAACCCTAACATACACAATGTCATGGCATGGCATACACGCTATACGAGGTAATATACAACCGGGCATACATAATGCTATGGGTGAAATGGCATACGCAATGCAATAATGGGCTTACACCAACATGAGAGAGCCTCAGCCACACTCACATAGGAGGCCATCAGATGAAAACAAGACACCTCGAAGTGCGCGCCCGCGGGCACGCAAACCGAGAACGAACTCTCAGGCACCGAAATGCCACTCTAATGAGACATGGCAAAGACATGGAATATGATATGCAAACATGCAAAAATCAGTGGCAAGATGAGGGGCAAAACAGCCTCGAAATGAGGCGAAGTAATACCCGATGCATGAAATGATCTCGAAACATGGATTTCAACGCATAAAATGGCCTACAGCTATACCATACATGCATAATTGATACATGACATGAAAAGGAAGAAGCAAGGCAGCCCCGAGACAAGAATTTTTACAGTACAAAACATGGCCAAACAGCAAGCACAAATAGGGCAGAAATGGCATGCAAAGATGACTCCGCAAGGGAGGCAATGAAGAAAATGTTAGATGCAAAGCCCAAATGGAAAAAAAACCTTCTACAATACTAAAGAGGGACCAAAAATATGGACATTTACAGTGGGTGACAAACCTCAACTCAGTATGCAAACATGTTCAAAATGCAATGCAAGAAATAGGCCAACAAGAGGCTATAACATGAAGTAGGCCAAACATTCATCAAACAAGAAAAGACCCTTCATAAAATATATCCAGGGGGTTAAAATATGACCATTTCTAGTTCTGATGATGGCCGAAAACAAAGGCTAGATAAGCCTAAAAAGGCATGCAAAAATGGGGGCCAAAGAGGGGTATAATGGTAGGTATAACATGGAGGCCCCAAACAAGGTTGATCCCTTCTACAATGTTGTAGAGGGACACAAAATAAGCTTTCTCACAGTTCATAACATGCTCCAAAACAATTTAAATATAGGCCAAACAAATCATGCAAATTTACGGTAAATAGGAGAGATTATGAAGCAAGTGCATCATGGGAGGCTCAAACAGTGTTGAGCCCTTCTTAAATGTTGAAGAGGGGCTCAAAATAGGCTCTCTTACAGTTTACATTATGCTCAAAAGCAGATCACACATGGGCTAGAAATTTCATGCAAAATAATGGCATACCAAGGGGCATTGAAGAAAATGCCAAATGGAGGGCTCAAACAGGGTTGAGCCCTTGATCAAACATGAAGAATGGCTCAAAAAAATCCTAGTTTCAGTTAGGGTCGGAGCCCAAAACAGTAAGCAAATAGGCCTAATAGATGAGGCAAGAAAATGCTACAAAAGAGGGAAATGGCAACTTACCCTTGAAGACCACTTCTTTTCTACCTCTTGGCTTGAGGAATGTTGCTTCTAAGCCTCTGAAAAGCTCCCCTTGCTGCTGGAAAAGGAGTGGTGGTGGTGGTGCTTGATGATGATGAAGAAATGGTACCAAAACTTGAGAGTTTGAGAGGAAAATGGATAGATATGTGTATATATCCTCCAAGCAAGTGTTCTAAGCCTTCTAGGAGAGCCAAAGCTGCTGTGTGGATGAAAGGAAAGAGGAGCAAGTGAGTGAAAAAGTGTAGAGAGCTTGGGATTAAGTTCCCTTGTCCCTCAAAAGTCCCCCGAAATCAGATCTTTTGGGAGAAAAAGCTACACAGCTGTAGGGCACACATTCCAAGGAGCATGGCCGGCCTGCTACCTTTCTTGCAGGTGGCTGGCCGGCTACCCCCTATGGCCGGCCGGCCAAGGGTCAAAAATGAAAAGTTGAATTAATGGCCGGCCATAGGAGAAAAGTGTCCTCCCATGTCTCCTGAACACAACCATGTGGTTCAAAGTTAGCAACTCTAAAACAGGAGAGAGAACAAGCCAAATTTAGAAGGGGTTCAAAAGGTTCAACAACAATTACTGGCCGGCCATGGACTTTTAGGGTCCTCCCATGTGTGTACAACACAAATATGTGGTTTGGGCTTGAAGAAAATGCTCCTAGGGTGTTCAACATTGGCCCGGAAGTGAGAAAAACGAGCGTCGGAGGGCGCCGGAAGAGCATAACTGGTTGCTGAGACAATTGCTGGCCTCCCACCCTCCAGTGACCTTCCTTATGATAAAACAGAGGTACCTGCCAAAAATGAACAAAAACCGATGCAAAACGAATGCTCGGGGGCCAAAACACGCAGTTCGGGGTCCCGAAAATAGGCTGTTAAGCATCGAAAGTGGCATTCGGCCACGAAGTGGGTCTCTCGGACCCCAGTGTCCCTCAAAAGGGAGTAAATAAGATGTATGCCAAAAATCGGAGGAATCGGAGATGGTTAGGCGGTCCCGAACCGAGGCACACGGCCTGACGGCTCCGAAAACCGGGAACCGGGCTCCGAAATGGGCAAAATGGCCTACGGCCACGAAATGTAGCCCACGGCCACTGAGAGATGGTCTACGGGACCTCTCCCTCCCTTCAGGAAAAGAAACAGAGAAAACCGAGTCTAGTTCGCAAACCGAGGCAAGGTATAGAAGAGGGTTCGAAAGTCCGGAGGCAGGGCTCGCAGCCGCGACTCTGAGACTTCTGAACGAGCATGATATGCAACATCACCGAGCGCTCAACCGGTGACGTCTGAGTCTTAAGGTCGGTCAAAAATGGGGTGTCTACAGTTGCCCCTCTTTGACAGAACTCGAAAGTCACAAGTGACGGGAGTGAATGTCAAAGCCTAGAGACGACCCATTTTTGACAAGGTCGAAGACTTAGACAATCATACAAGATGAACAGAGATGTGTCCGCAGGCGTGCCCGCAGGCAAAGGGGGCAAAATGCAAAGTGATATGCATGTAGCCAGAGGTAACTTAATGATCATGCAAGTGCAGCAAGCTGTAATGAAGCAAGTATTCGCAAATACATGCAACAGTTTTAAGCAAGAATGCAAAGCAACAACTACATTTCATGCAGTTAGGAATGCGGAGAATTATTCAATTCTCGTCGCGTCTCACACGGAGAAGATACGATACCTGCGCGATTCGTCTGGTCGCACCAGCCTCAAATGAACCGTACATACAATATCGTGCCTGCAAAAGAAAGAAATTCAACAAGAACAATATGCTAACAACATATATTCAATGTGATTCCTGTGATTCCGAAAGTTTGACACACACAGTGTCGGCGAGTGAATGCAACACAATGCAAGAAAGGAACGTGCGTGACAACGCATGCTCGAGCACAGAGGTATGGTACACCAAGAAAACATGCATGACAATGCAAAATGCTCATGAGAATGCAAGTTATGTGCACAACAATGCAAAACGAGCATAAATCAGGGTGCCCGTTTGTTGCGAAACAACGAGTAAGGAAACGCGCATTTCGGCGAAGGCAACTCGATCGCGGCCTCGGGTTCACCTCCCGGAGAGGTTACAACATGCTCAAAAGGGATACACTCTGATTTTGATGAGTAATGATGAGACACATGTCAGAAATTGCAGCTGAAGTTCCGGCGGAGCAATTTCGCGCCAGAAAGTACACTTTTCTTGAACTTTTTCAGGTCCCGGGAACTCCAATCTTCCTCAAAATTTGCAGAGGGCTAGGGGAGGATGTGGAGAACATGGCCGGCCAGGTGGTTGCCCAAGGGGAGGCTGCCGGCCACCTTTCAAAAAGTAAATGGTCGGCCAGCCAGAAAAGGTGCCCAAAACAGGGGGCAGTTTTGTCATTTCGCATCATTTTCTTTATATTCACTTGCCCAATGCCTCCGAGATCACACCCACAGCTGCGAAATCTTCCTCTCCACCTTCCCAAACCATTTTTTCCTTCAGATCTGCACTTTATATGCGCTTTTCAGCCTTCCACGCAAGTTGTTTTCGCAAAAACATTCGATTTTAAGCACTTTGGACCGATTAAATTTTGATTTCGGGGCTTCTTTTCTCATTTTCACCACTGGAGGTAAGTTTGTCTCAATATTTGGAAGATTTTCTCGGGAGTTGACTTTTGTTGACTTTTTCATTTCCCGAGAGTTGACTTTTGTTGACTTTTTCCAATTTTGGCTCATTTTTGCTCCTTTTGCAGATTTTTTGAAATGGCGGGTAATTTCCCTCATGGTGGAGGTCCTCCAGGTGCCGGGGATGATTTCGATATCATGACGCTGCCCCCGAGGGTCCGCCCCTTTATCCCCGAGAGATACGCCCCGGCGGTGCATGTTCTTCCGCGAGCCGTTTTCCGTCATTTCACTGACTTCAATGATCGGGCACCCGGAGATCTACTTCTACGAGAGCCGGAGCATCACCTCTCCTACGAGGCACGAGAGGTATTTTACTTCATTTTCTGTATTTTTCGTGCATTTCATACTTTTGCCATGCTTGAACACACAGTTTAGCCTATGACATAGTACTTTGCTTGCATCCTGAACATGTGGCTTAAACACTTGAATTTCTGAACACTAGGCTCATCGATTGATTGTGAACGCACGGTACACATTAGTTAAGAATTGAACACACGGCTCAAGCACTGATTTGTCGAACACACAGCCCGAATTTGAAGGTGAACACACAGCACACACTAACTAAGAGTAGAACACACAGTCCCAAACTCCGATTTTCTGAACACACAGTTCTAGTTAATGGTGAACACACAGCCCACACTAACTAAAGTGAACACGCAGCCCACTGATTAAGATTTGAACACGCAACTCAAAACACTGATTTTCTGAACACACAGCCCAGATTAAAGCGAACACGCAGCCCACTGATTAAGATTTGAGCACGCACCCCAAAACACTGATTTTCTGAACACACAGCCCAGATTAAAGCGAACACGCAACCCACTGATTAAGATTTGAACACGCAGCCCAAATTGATGGTGAACACACAGTCCACACTAATTAAAGTGAACACGCAGTCCACTGATTAAGATTTGAACACGCAGCCCAAATTGATTTTCTGAACACATAGCCCAGATTAAAGCGAACACGCAGCCCACTGATTAAGATTTGAGCACGCAGCCCAAATTGATTTTCTGAACACACAGCCCAGATTAATGCGAACACGCAGCCCACTGATTAAGATTTGAACACGCAGCCCAAATTGATGGCGAACACACAGCCCACACTAATTAAAGTGAACACGCAGCCCACTGATTAAGATTTGAACACGCAGCCCAAATACTGATTTTCTGAACACACAGCCCAGATTAAAACGAACACGCAGCCCACTGATTAAGATTTAAGCACGCAGCCCAAATTGATTTTCTGAACACATAGCCCAGATTAAAGCGAACACGCAGCCCACTGATTAAGATTTGAACACGCAGCCCAAATTGATGGTGAACACACAGCCTACACTAATTAAAGTGAACACGCAGCCCACTGATTAAGATTTGAACACGCAGCCCAAATTGATTTTCTGAACACACAGCCCAGATTAAAGCGAACACGCAGCCCACTGATTAAGATTTGAACACGCAGCCCAAAACACTGATTTTCTGAACACACAGCCCAGATCACTGATTAAAGTGAACACGCAGCCCACTGATTAAGATTTGAACACGCAGCCCAAATTAATTTTCTGAACACACAGCCCAGATCACTGATTAAAGTGAACACGCAGCCCACTGATTAAGATTTGAACACGCAGCCCAAATACTGATTTTCTGAACACACAGCCCAGATCACTGATTAAAGTGAACACGCAGCCCACTGATTAACATTTGAACACGCAGCCCAAATTAATTTTCTGAACACACAGCCCAGATCACTGATTAAAGTGACACACGCAGCCCACTGATTAAGATTTGAACACGCAGCCCAAATACTGATTTTCTGAACACACAGCCCAGATCACTGATTAAAGTGAACACGCAGCCCACTGATTAAGATTTGAACACGCAGCCTAAATACTGATTTTCTAAACACACAGCCCAGATCACTGATTAAAGTGAACACGCAGCCCACTGATTAAGATTTGAACACGCAGCCCAAATTAATTTTCTAAACACACAGCCCAGATCACTGATTAAAGTGAACACGCAGCCCACTGATTAAGATTTGAACACGCAGCCCAAATACTGATTTGCAGACGGCTCATTCATTTCCTTTGCACACAGCTTATTCATTTCATTTGCACACGGCTTATTCATTCTGATTTTGACACATGCATTCATTCTGAATACAGGTTGGCTCTCGTACCGTGCGAGGATACGGCTCCACTGCTGCGAGAGAGTGGTACGCCGAGCTCCCGGAGGCTGTCCGGGATTTGGTTGATTCAGCAGGGTTCGGGGCCTTCTGCATGGGGTTATCACATTGTCCTTCCAGTAGGACACTGTTAGCCGCTTTGGTGGAGAGATGGTGGGACACCACCAATTCCTTCCATTTTTCCGCCACCGGGGATTGACCATGACCCCGCTAGACTTCGCCGTACTCACCGGTTTAGACATAGGAGGCTGGCCCATTCCTTATGACGAGGATATGGGCGAGTGGGAGGCCGCTTGGGTACATCTGTTGGGGCCCGCCCACCTGTGGACAGAGCTTCTGGGAGAGTCCGGTACACCTGGTTCTCTTCCCGTTTTCGGAGACCGGAGATGGAGCACGAGTCTCCTGAGGAGGCAGAGCAGTACGCCCGAGGTTTCCTTATGTTCCTCTTTGGCACCACTCTGTTTGCTGATAGGGGGAACACTGTTGGGTTGTATCTTTTGAGCGCTCTAGTGGACCTATCGCAGGTCAGTCGGTACGACTGGGGTGGCGCTGGCCTGGCTACCCTCTATTGCTATATGAGCGCGGCCTCTCGCGGGCGGGGAGACTTACTCGGCGGCTATTGGAGAGCCTGGGAGGTACGTTCTGTCCTCTTGATTTACATTTCTGCTCCTCATTACTTGTTTATCGCACACACGGCGCACTTTACATTCTGTATTTTGCCCTCAGCACTTTGTATTTACATTCCGCTCTGCTTTTCTCAGCTATGGGTCTACGTATATTTTCCGACGTTAGCCCCGGAGATGGAGGTGGCAGGGTTTCTTACGACCCCGTTCTCATTGGTATTCGAGGGCCAGCACCGACCAAGACCTCGAGAGACTCTCTTCTACCTGCGACAGTATTTTGACACTGTTCGGACGACAGAGGTATTTCAGAACTCTCAGTTCTTTTCCGTTTTCATCTTTGATTTGCCCTGTATATTCCCGATTTCTGATTGATTTATGCACTGGTTATCCGCAGATTACGTGGCAGCCCTGGGCAGTCTTGGGCGATGGTCTCCGATTTCAGTATGCTGGAGGATCGGGCACTCCCAGTACAGGGTCCTGCTCGAGGGGCCGGTTGGTAGGGCATGGTTCCTGGGGGAACGTTTTTTGTGTCAGGTATGGGGGTACGTTTCTCAGGACCCTCCTGCCGCACCTTCAGCCACTATGCGGACTGCTGATAGACTCTCTACCCAGGAGGTCATTAGTGCTATGCAGGGCACCGATGCTTTGCTATACCTCACGGGTGGGGACTACGCCACTTATCGTCATACATATCTGATGCCTCCCTTGACGGGAGTGCGTGCTCCATCACGGAGGCCTGCTGATGTACCATCTTCGAGCCCGGCTCGTGCTACGGATATCCCTTTTTCCAGCAGGGCTGGCACATCCAGAGGTGGGCGCGGATTCATTCCACCGATCCCACCGACTTTTCATCATCCTGGGTGGCCTGACATGCCGACCGAGTTGACGAGTTGGCGATTCGGGGCTCCTTACCAGGTCTCGCTAGAGCCTCCTCTTCCTGACCACAGATATGTCAGAGACCCTGATTCACCACCGGTATGTTTTACAGCTTTGATTCATCAGTCAGATATTTGGACATTCATTCCTTTACTGATAGTTTTGCATTTGTATCTGTAGCCTCCAGTTGAGTACATGGATGAGATGCTTGGGATGCTGGCCACATTCGAGGGCATGATCCTACGGAGGGAGGCACAGCTAGCCATCATGGGCGTGCAGGTACTGTCCATCTTTCCCGTATTTAGCATATTTCTGATAACATACTGGTTTTGAACATTCTGCTGTATTGATAGGCTGTGTAGAGCACATCTGACACACACCCCACTCACATATTGTACTTGTATCTGCTTTTCATATTTGAACTGATGTATTGAACTCTTCATTTTCAGATGCCTCCTGTATATGCACCGCCGCGGGCCGGGCCACCCGAGCCTTCCCAGAGAGGTCGAGGTGCTGGGCCATCTGGGCCCTTTCGAGGAGCTGGGCCATCCAGGCCTTCTCAGGGAGCAGGGCCATCTAGGCCTGTCCGAGGAGCTCGAGGAGCGGGGTCGTCTCGCAGACGTAGGGCACATGTTATAGAGGCAGAGCCTGATGAGGAGGAGGAGGAGGAGGAGGTCGCAGATCGTGAGTCAGAGACATCTGCTGAGGAGGGGGCTCCGGCCTTGGTTCCGGGAGTGGAGGTGAGGCTGAGGGGGATCCTGAGGATGACAGCTCCGACCCGGATGGTGATGATGGTGCAGAGGTTGTCCCGCAGAAGAGGATGAGGGGGCCTCCTCATTCCCGCTCCCGAGGATATTGATGTTATTTCCTGCTTTATTTTACTTTTTGCTAGTAGTTTGTAGCACTTTGCACATTGTTAGGCAGTTTTATTTTCTGTAAAACTTGTACCTTTATTTTGTTGTAAAACATGATGGAATGAAACAGCTTTTGAAAAGGTGTTTGTATTTGAAACTCTTAGCATCGCATCGCATCATTTTGCACAAAAATGGAATTGAATGGGAATGTGCCTTGTGTATTTACCGGGTCAGGTAATGAACCGACGCAACAAATCAAACAACTCGACTCACTAAGAAATAACAGAATCTTAGCAAGTTTACAACTCGATAAGCAAAATACAACAATGTTAACGACTCGATAAACAAGACATAACAAAATTGCATAAACAAAAGGTAATAACTCAAAACACAAAATGCGACAGCTCGACAAAACTTACAACTCGATAAACAAAGCAACAACTCGATAAGCAAAATACAACAAAACGTACTTCGGACGGACGATCTGGATGATGGAACGCATCCGAAACTGAGAGAAATGGAGGCCTTCGACATCCCCGATGCGTAGAAATGCCTCAAACTTCCTTCCGGAGGGCAAAACAGGACCAATGCATGGCCGGCCACATTTTGCATCTGGGGACTGAAGGGTGGCCGGCCGGCCACTTTTTGAAACAAAGATGGCCGGCCTGCTAGAATAGATGGCCGGCCGGCCACCTCTCCTGCAACTCTCAGAATTGTGACACGTGTCCCCGAATAGTGTTTTACCCCCCTATAAAGCTCCAACTTTGGAACTCTTTCATTTCATCACTGCTTTTGCATAAAAATGGAGGCATTTCTCGTAGAAAATCTCACATCTTGGATCTCTTCTTTAGATGGCTCGGAAAAGTTGAACTTCCGGGGTTTCGGCTTGAATGCACTATTCACGCTGGGCCGGACTTCACTGCATCTTCCTTTCCTCTATGCCGCGGTGAGATTTTGGAACCCAGTGACGCACGTCTTCAGCTTCGGAGGGCAAGAGGTATGTCCCACTTTTGAAGATTTTCAAGTTTTGATAGAATCCGAGCGAGGTGAGGAAATCTTGCCCCAACTCAATTTTGGCCATGCCCAAACCCTAGGGCGGATGTGCGGACTCAACGCACATGATGCTCGATCCCTGATTTGTAACGGAATGTTGGATATCCCAAGCCTGATTTACCGGTTCTCCGATGCTGGTGACCGCAGCGACCATCATTGGCAAGGCTTCCGGCAACACGCCCTCTGTTTATGCATGTTATCTCATTTTCTGTTTGCCTCGAGCTTTGGAGGATCCAGCGTCCGTCTGATTGAAGTGGCCCAAGGCTTGAAAGAAGGAAGGAGTTGCATCGCCATGACATTGGCGGAGACACTGATGGGCTTGGATGCTTTCTACTGTCGGGAGACAACTAGATTTGCAGGGAGTCCACTACTAGTGCAGGTAATGTTTTCCACCCGATCTCGCATATGTATTTGCTCACATCACTCGGCCCTCAGGCTCGGTTTTTCTCACAAAACCTTTCTCTTACTTTTCTCTCATCGTACATCTCTTTATTCTTTATTCTCTCGTTTTTCATCCCTCCCCAGATATGGTTGATGGATAAATTGCAAGTTGTGGACTCTTGCCCTGCTTACTCAGCCCGCGGCTACTTCTTTCGACAACGCCTAGTCGACGCCCTTGATGAGGGATGGTGGTTTGAATGGATGTGCAATTTGTCGGCAGATCGCATTGCGTGGCGCTGTCCTTGGCTCAATCTCCCGGCGATGAGCTACAGCATGTCTCGGCAGGTTGGGATTCGATTGATCGGCTTGACTCACTGCGTATTCTATTTCCCATTCCGTATTCTGCGCCAGTTTGGCCATGATCAGACTTGCCCACCAGAGGGGATAGAGTATCCGGCTACATTTCCAGTTCGAGGCGCACAGCTGGCTCGGCAGGCCGCAGCATGGGGAAATAGAGAGCTCCTGGCCCCTGCTCCCACTTTTAGTTGCACTTTGTCTGACGAGTGCTGGGATTGGCTCAACGAAGAAGCACAGGTTGGGCCTAGGTTGGCATCAGAGGCTTCAACTAGCTCTGGCAGGGGGCGCAGGGACACCTGACTTGACTATGCCCCGGATTTATTGCTTTACTAGTACTTTCAAGTTTTCTTCCTGAGTGTAATAAAAAGCAACTTCAATTGTATGCAAGAGCAAGAGAACTCTGTTTTGAAATCAATGAAATTGAAGGTTGTGGTACTGAAAATTCTCCGCTTTGGTCCAAAAATGGTCTTAGTTGTAAAAAGATTAATTTTGAGCAAAGTCAACTTTTATTAAAACTTTTCAAAACTATTTTCGATATGGATCAGAACTGGACACGCCTGAGATCTGTCACTGAGATGCACAACCCCGGATCCTAGCAACTGGAAAGTTGCCCCTAGTTTGAAAGGTACCGCAGCACTTCGTCGCAACGGAAAGTTGCCCCTAGTCTGAATAGCACTATACCGGAGATCACGATAAATGCTGATGAATAGAGATGACTGAGATGATCAAATGGACAAAGTTGATCGGGGAAAAGATTGTGGCTGAACTTCAAGATGAAGCTGCCTACGTATCCCAAAGATGGGAATCAAGCCTTACGTAGTTCAGGCTTAGGTTCGCTCGGGTATTTTCACTCTCCTTTTGCGCTCTAACTTTTGCCAAGGCCGCCCTTTGCGGGTTTTCAACCTTGCGAGCTCAGTTTTTATAATTTCAAATTTTCTGTGCTCTGAGTTTTGCCTAGGTCGCCCTTTCGGGTTTTCGGCCTAGCGAGCCTCTCAGGGGTAGTATTTCTTCAACTTGTCCATGTTGATCGGTTGGGAAAACTCTAAGCCATCTAGATCCATCAGAACCACAGCTCCACCTGACCAGATTGACTTGATGATGTAGGGACCAGTCCAATTAGGTCTGAACTTGCCCCTTGGGTCGTGGATGGGAGCTCGGTTGTCTTTGAGCACCAAATCTCCTTCCTTTAAATTCCTGGACTTAACCTTCTTGTTGAAAGCCCGGGCAATTCTGCGTTGATAACCTTGGATGTGGTACAGTGCTTTCAGCCTTCTTTCATCGAAAAGCATGAGTTCCTCAAATCTGCTCTGTTGCCAGTCTGCCTCGGCTATTTGACACTCGGCCAATACTCGTAATGACGGAACCTCAATCTCGATAGGTAGAACGGCCTCCATCCCATAAACCAGAGAATACGGAGTCGCCCCAGTAGAAGTTCTGATTGAAGTCCGGTAGCCCCACAGAGCGAACGGCAGCTTATCTGGCCAGTCCCGATAGGTTTCCACCATCTTTTGTAGTATGCGCTTGATATTCTTGTTGGCGGCCTCAACTGCTCCATTGGTTTGCGGCCGGTAGGTAGACGACTTATGAAAAGCCACATTGTATTTCTCCAACAAATCAATCACCTCCTTCTTGAAGTGGGAACCATTGTCTGAAACGATTTCATTTGGGACCCCGTAGCGACAGATGATGTTGTTTCTGATAAATTTTGCGACGTGCGAAGCCTTCAACACCGCATAAGATTGGGCCTCAACCCACTTTGTGAAATAATCTATCGCTACCAAGATGAACTCATGCCCATTCGACCCCTTTGGCGTAACAGCTCCGATTACATCAATTCCCCAGACTGAAAACGGCCATGGCGAAGTCATGTTGTACAGCTTTGGCGGGATGTTCATACGATTTGCATGAATCTGACATTTGTGGCATCGCCGGACGAAACTAATACAATCCTCCTCCATGGTGGACCAGTAATAACCCTGTCTGAGAATCTTCCGTGCCAACATTACCCCATTCATGTGTGCACCACATTCTCCCCCGTGGATGGCTTCCATCAGACGCTTTGACTCTTCGGCATCAACGCACAGTTTATGCATTCCCAGATGACCCGTTTATACAGTTTACCCCCGCAGATGATGAACTGAACTGCCATTCTCTTGATTGCCCTTTTGTCTTTGGCATTTACCCCTGGCGGGTATGCTTCTTTCTCCAAGAAATTCCAGATGTCGTAATACCAGGGGTGTTCGTCCTGAACTTCATCTATGGCTGCAATCGACTCATAGGCAGGTGCAAATTTCTGGTCAATGATGACTGGACGCATTCGGACTCCACACGGGATGTCTATCATAGAAGATAGAGTTGCTAAAGAATCTGCGAACCTGTTGTTCTCTCTTAGTAGATGAGTAAAACTTAGCTTCTCAAACCGAGGAATCAGCAAATCCAAGGTCTGGTGATACATCATCATCTTTTCCTCTTTTACTTTCCAGTCTCCTTTAGCTTGAGACACAACAAGGTTCGAGTCCCCAATGACGTCCAACCGTCTTGCCCCTAGTTCCAGGGCTGCTTCTAGACCAGCAATACATGCCTCGTATTCTGCTTCGTTGTTCGAGACTTTGAATCGGAGTTTGAAGGCTAGAGGGATACGGGAATTGTCGGGTGCTATCAGCAACACTCCTATCCCATACCCGTATTGATTTGACGCTCCGTCAAAGTACATCGTCCAAGTTTCATCGTCGATATGCAGAATTGATTCATCCGGGAACAGGTACTCAACTGCTTCATCCCCCTCAACCGGGTGGTCGGCAAGGAACTCTGCCACTGCTCTTCCTTTCACTGACTTGCGTGTCACGTACGTGAGATCAAATTCGGAGAGCAACAGCAACCAACGAGCTAGCCTACCCGTAAGTGCTGGTTTCTCGAAGAGATATTTGATGGGATCAAGTCGCGAAACCAACATTACAGAGTGAGCTAACAGGTAGTGCCGCAGCTTCCTGGTAGCCCATACCAAAGCTAAGCAAGCCTTTTCCAGCGGTGTATATCGGGTCTCATACTCCAGCATCTTCTTGCTGAGATAGTAGATGGCTCTCTCCACCTTGTCTTCTGATTCTTGTGCAAGCATGCAGCCCATTGTAGTTTCAGTCACTGATAGATACAAAATCAACGGTTTCCCCGGTTCTGGCGGTGACAGCACGGGCGGGTTCTGTAAATATTCTTTAATCTGTTCAAATGCAGCTTGACATCGGCCGTCCCATTGGAACTTCTTTCCTTTCTTCAGGAGACCAAAAAGTGGTTCACAAGTCAAGGTTAATTTTGAGATAAACCGTCTTATGAATTGCACTTTACCCAGAAAGCCTCGCACCTCCTTTTCAGTCCTTGGTGGTGGCATTTCTAAGATGGCCTTGATTTTGGAAGGATCGACCTCGATGCCTCTTTGTGTAATCAGAAACCCCAGCATTTTTCCCGCTGTAACACCAAATGTACATTTCTGAGGGTTTAGCCGCAACCGGAATTCCCTGATCCTTTGGAAAAACTTATGCAAGGCGGTGTAGTGGCCCTCTCTTTCCTTGGACTTGACAATCATGTCGTCCACATACACCTCAACCTCTTTGTGGATCATATCATGTAGTATTGTGGTCGCGGCCCGTTGATAAGTAGCTCCAGCGTTCTTCAACCCAAACGGCATTACCCGGTAGCAGTATGTCCCCCACGGGGTGGTGAATGCAGTCTTTTCTGGTCTTCTGGTGCCATCACTATCTGGTTGTATCCTGAGAAGCCATCCATGAATGAGAGCAAGCATGCCCTGCTGTGAAATCCACCAACTCATCGATGTGCGGTAAGGGAAAGTCGTCCTTCGGACTAGCTTTGTTCAAATCCCTGAAGTCTACACACACCCGGATCCTGCCATCTTTCTTCGGCACCGGAACAATGTTGGCCAACCAAGTCGGATATTCAGATACCAGCAGGAAGCCTGCGTCGATTTGCTTGGTGACCTCTTCCTTAATCTTAAGAGCCCAATCCGGGCGGATCCTTCTGAGTTTCTGCTTGACAGGTCGGGCCTCGGGGTCAAGGGGATCCGATGCTGTACAATCTCAGGATCGATTCCAGGCATGTCTTCGTAGGACCACGCGAAAACATCTTTGAAATCTTTTAATAAAGCGACTAAGCGCTCGCGTTCCTCCGAAGACAACGTGGACCCGATCTGGACCAGCCGCGGGTCCTCCTCAGTACCAATGTTCACGGTAATGATTTCATCCATTAATGGTTTAACAAATCTCTCTTGCTCTTGTTCAATTAAACGTTGTAAAACCGGAGGAACTTCGTCCTCGTCGTTTTCATCAAAGTTTTGAAAGTCTGAATTAATACAATAAATCAAGGGCACAGAGAAATACTCAGAAACCACAGTCACCTGATTCTCATTAAGTTCATCCAAATCATCCACTTCATTTACAACAGACTCAAATGAAAAGGAAAAAGACGACCTAGACAGGACTGTGGCATCCGGGTTAACATCCCCAGGAGTACCAGACTCAGACTCAGTCGAGCTGGAATCTGATTCCGACTCACAAGACTCGGTGGAATCAGATTCCGGCTCACTACCTGACCCGGTGCTGCTGGACAAAAATCCCTCCTCGTATTGCCAAATGAGAGAGGGTGCGATTGATGCATCCAAGATAGCTGCTGGTTGGCTCGCAGCCGTTTCATCCCCAATCATGGAAACAACGAAGTTATTCCCCAAGCACTCTTGGTCGATCAGAGGATCAGAGAGGAGACATGCCAGTGCTACCCCCATTTTAAATTCTGTGCCCTCAGGATCCCCTGCTTTATACTGCTCAGCCTCAGCTGGTGGGTCTGTCTGCTCTGTGGCAACGTCATCCCCGGATAGTTGCAAATCAAAGAAAATTTCGAAGCCTGGTACGCGCTTCTTCTCCGCGTTTAGCCACGGCTCGGGGAAGCCACAAAATGGAAAGTCCTCCCCCTCCCGGACGAAGCGTCCGTTCAGGGTACCCTGGATGGGCCTGTGTATTAAGTCAAAAAGCTTCCCAGCCTGCTTCGCTCTGGCTCTGCCGGCCATTTCCTTTCCTTTCCTCACCCAGTCCTCTTTGGTGGGCAGATAACCCAGTCCAAAGGTATGCGGGTTGTGTGGCACTTCGGCCAACGCAGCGACTCCTTTCCTGCCGCTCCTTCCTAATCCCATCCCGGGAATATGTTGTAGCTTGTTCATGAGGTAGACGGATTGAGCACTAACGTACACACCTTCATTCACAGCCATAATATTCTGTACTACCCGGGCCTCAGCCAAAGTGAATCCTGATAAGAATACATCCTCTGTGCCATGCTCAATTTCCAGGACTGGCGTAGATACCTCTGGAGGCGGATGGATTGATGAGTTTCCGAACACAATGGCTACTCCCTTTCCATAGGGGTATTTCACCATCTGATGTAGAGTGGAAGAGACTGCTTTCACTTGGTGCAGCCACGGCCGCCCCAAGAGTAGGTTGAAGGTCGCGGGAACATCCAAGACATGAAATTCGATGTCGTGTTGTCCTGGACCAACCTTAGTTTGAATCTCGACAGTCCCCATCACTTCCCTGCTCGTATTATCGTAAGCTTTGATCACCTGAGTGGTTGGTATGAAGTCCGCGGGTTTCAACCCGATTGCATACGCTGTTCTGACTGGGCAGACATTAATGGCGGACCTGGTATCAACAAGTACCACCGGTATCCACTTATCTCTACATTCCACGGAAACGTAGAGGGGTCTGTTATGGCTTGTGCCCTTAGGCGGTAATTCTTTGTCTGAAAAGGTTAATGCCGGGGAACCTCCTCCCAGAAAAACCAACCCAACCAGCTGCTCTGGTGTAGTATCAATGGAGAGTTTGGCCTTGTCCATAGCAGATAGGACGGCCTGCCTGTGCACCCTTGATGCCATAAGCAGTCCCCAGATGGAGATATCTGCTTGTATCTTCTTCAATTGCTTGAGCACAGCTTCTTCTTCAATCTGTTTCTCTCTCTGTTTCTCAGCTTCTTTGTCTTTCCCAGATGCCTCAGGTTGGTCCAAGTGTTGGGGCTTGAAATACCGCCCACTTCTGGTCATATGAGCGACCTCGTCAATATACCAGGTATCATCTGGTTGGTTACCTCCCCAGTCCTCATCTGTGTGGGCAAGACATAAGTCATCGTCTTCCCACCACATTCCGTCGGCAGCCGACAGACATCTGTCCGGCTCCGGTATGATCGTGCTCGCAGCATCTTCAGTCTTTATGCCCGCAGCATTTTCTGTTCCCGTGCATACAGCACTTTCGACCCCCACATGGGCCTTAGCTTTTCTGATTCTCTCGGAATCGTCAAACCTTTGTTGTTCCAACTGCGTCAGTACAGCTGGTTGGTCAATATTCCCTGTATTTACAATCCCCAAATTCTGAGCGAAATTCTTAACGCCGGCGCTCTCCGGCGGTGCATTCTGACTCTCGGCCCTTCCGGCCATCACTGATACTCTTGCCCCTGCCGGGCCCTGTTCTGATTGAAATTCTACAACGTCTGGCTGATCATCTAACCATCCGGTAACTTCTGCCGACTCCTCATAGTCGAACCAGTTGATTGCAGCATCCCCTGATTCTTGGTCGTTGAAGAACTGGAAGTTGGCAAAGTCCCCTTCCACTGTTGTCAGATCATCTGCCCCTTGTTCAAGTCTGTCCCCCCGAATCATGCACAGTTCAGCCTTTTCTGGCAGCCCCACACTCAGCTCAGACTGGCCCACTGATAAAATGTACTCGCTTGGATCATAGGCTACTCCAGCTAAATTCCCAGATTGTCCCATCCCAGACTCAGCAATCCTGCTCTCCTCTGAAACCTGCCCTGTTCCATCTTCGGTGGTCACCACCACTGGCTTAGATTGGGTTGTGAAGGCGTCCAACATGCACAAGTCAGTGCAGTCAGGAAGGATCACCTCTGGCTTGGGTAGGTGAGAGGGAGTAATATAGATACTAGGATCGTAGGACACGACCCCAGTTTGGATGAAATTGACTCTGTTGGGAGGAGGGGCTTGGTTGTGTGGTGGGAGAGGATTTGTTGTGACGTTGGGTTTTTCGGGAGGCGCGATCACCTGCTTGTCGATAAGATCCTGGATCTCATGACGCAATCTAAAACAGCGGTCGATGTCATGACCGTGCTGTTGGTGATACGCACAGTACTTTGCTGGGTCATGAGAGGGAGGGAGTGGATTTGGCAATGGCCTCGGCTCTAGGGGTGTCAAATGCTTCTTCCTGATTAACACCCCCAGAGCTTTGGACAGGGGCATATAGAGGGGTGTAAAGGTCCTTTGGCCTCTGGGCTGAAATCTCGGGGCTTGGGTACTGCTCCCGGATGTACTGGAAAAGGGCGTGGCCGCCGCGGGCCTTGAATGGGGAGGGGGAGTGGTGGTGACCATACCGACCTCCGAAGCTCTTGTATTTGCAGCGCCACTCGGGCCTGCGTTGTTATTGTGGTTGAATGTCCTTCGGGGCTACTCCCGGTCCTGGTCGATCAAGCCTTGCCTCATCGCATCCTCGATCTGTACCCCCATCTCGTGTAAATCTGAGAAGGTAGGAAAGGGGAGTACGATCATTTTCTGCATGAGCTTGGGTTGGAGATTGGGCACAATCATCCGGATTTGATCTTTGTCTGTAGGCCTCAAGGTCATCATCGACGCCTTTGCCCTCCATCTAATTACAAAATCGGAGAAGGACTCCTTGGGTTCCTGCCTCATCGTTTCGAGATCACGGGTTGTAATCTCGATCTGTGTATTGTACGAGTACTGTGCAACGAAGGCCTCAGCCATCTCATCCTAGCTTCTTTTCACATCATCTTCTAGCTTCGCGTACCAAATGGCTGCCACACCCGACAAAGTTCGGCCAAACAAGGAAAGCTTTTGTGGTCGGGTTAGGCCCATTGGCCTTAGGATGTCCAAAAATAGCCGGAGATGGACCATAGGATCCCCTGACCCATCAAAACGATCAATCTGTGGCATCTTGAATCTGTCTGGCAATGTTACGGCCACGTCGGTGTACCCATCTTCGATGTCTGGGATGGCCTTCACCCCCTACGATTTCTTGAAAAGCTTCTCCAACTTACTCAGTTTTAGAGCTGTATGATCTACCTCGAACTCGAATGGAGAGTCCGGGTGGTTGGGTGTAAGATTCTTGGACAGTTGCGGCAGAAGCGGGGGCGGAGCCAGCCCCGTTGGGAGGTTGGTGCCCTCTTGGATATTCTGGACATTGGGTAGGGTGTTCTGGGTGTTCGGGAGGGTATTCTGAGGGTTTGGCAGGGTATTCTGACCAGTAGGTGCCTGCTCGGGTAGTGGAGCCGCTGGTGGAGGAGGAGCCTGATGTGAAGCAGACGCTGCATTCTCCTGTTGCAGCCTAGTGATCAGCTCGGCCTGCTGGGCCATGACGGCGGCTTGTTGTTTAGAAAATTCCGCTTGGCGGATGGCATCCTCTTGCATCTGTCTCATGCTCTCTTGCATCTGGTGCATCATCGCCTCTACCCCTGATGTATTCTGCTGTTCCATCTGAATGACCGGTAAATGTATCTCTATGGCAGACACAGAAATCTCAACCTGACTGTTTACTGTCAAAGTAGCCCTCTGTCCCGGTAATCCCTGTTCTGACACACTACGCCTCCTCGGCCTTCTTCTGATAATTGGGGGGAGAGAGTGGAACACTGGATGTCCGTCGACCAGATCCTCGGATCGATTGAGTCGGCGACCTCGTGTCCAAAGTGCTTGGGGAGTATCTACTGGTTCGGAAGCAATCGTGCTAAAAACTGCCCCCTAGCAAAAAGATAATAAAGCAAAAAGGAAATAAATAACCAGATAAAGCATAACAGCTTAAATTAAATACACACAACACACAGTCGGGCATACAACACACAGTTGAAAAGCTGAAAATACACTGTCCTCAATCACTGATCACTATTCCTGTATCACTGTTCCCCAAAACTGAATCCGATATCCGCAGACAACTGATTCTCAGATACTGACTGATGCCCGCAAGCCTGATGCCCAAACTCATATACTGATACGTGCATTCCTGTAGAGACGCACTCTAAAGCACATAACAGATAAGTGAGAGCCAAAACACCCCTATGTTGGGGGTAGGGTTTCCCTGTCCTATTTTGTCAGGAGCTAGGGTTTCACTACGCACGCAGCGGTTTCAAACAACCTATAAACGGGTAAGCAACCTGTCCTAATTTGGAATGGTCACTATGGATCCGAATATGCACTAGGTCGAATGGTCAAAAAGGGTGCCCCAGTAAAACCGGGGTTTGTGTTCCCATGCTGTCAGAGCCCAGAACCGATCAGCCTTATGGACGTGCCTTAACAAGACAAGCCTCCGGCAAATCGTTCGGGAATGGCATATGGAAAACACGATGTCCTAGGCGCACCAATGCAAATGCAATGCAAAGAAACACACAAGTGTAGTCAAAACGAGATATCATGAGTTCGAGTCAAGTTCTCTAACTCCCCAGTAGAGTCGCCAGAAACTGTAACAAGCCCGCGGGGGACCTCGCTACAGCTCAGACTCGATTTGTGTCACGGTTCTTAATCTTGAACCAAAGAGTCCAAATCCGGCAAATCGTTTTTGGAAAACAGATTTTTGAAAGAAGTGCCAAACATGGACTGCTTTGCTAGATACAGAGTCGCCACCTAAATGTTTTTTAAATGGGAAATTTAGGAAACCCTGACTCGGTGCCAAAGGCCACGTGTCCGTCATCACCAAAGTTGCCTCGGCTCAGGAACTTGGGTACGATTGGGGAAGGTCACTTCGTGAGCACCCCCGCTCGCCCGGTCAAAGACCGGCCTCTACTAACCATGATATCTTATTTTGAAAACATTGTGAGTTCTTATTCCGGTTATTAACCTAGGTTACTATGTGATGCTCGCAGCAAACAAGTATAGACTGAGTCGCCTGAATTGGAACAAAACATTTCATGTTTGTTTGCTTGAAAATGGTTTGATGGTGCTGCCGATAAGGCTTTCAATTCGCAATTCGAAATCAAAACATGAACAGATCATTCAATGACAAACAAATAGAATTGCATTCTAAACAACACACTCACACAATTAATTAAGGATTTCAACTTAATCAGTTACTTATCATGCTTAATCACAGATTAGCACTAATCAGAGGTGAGGGTTGTCACAATAAACATCTTTCGTGCTGCATTGTATGTGTTCGAATCGGACGTTAATTCAAACACAAGAAAAATGGGACATTTAAGAGAATATGTATGAGCCTTAGGGTTTTAGTAGGATTGGCAAGTACTTCTTGAAATGGTATCAAAGCCAGTTCTGGTCAGGGGTTCGAGTCTCACTAGGGTAATATCTCTCTTGGGATTAAAGGGGGCAAATTCTCGTGGAAGGTGGGGCCCAAATACTTGACTGGCCCACTCATCACATAAGGGAGGTAATGTGCTGTAAGAGAATATGTATGCGGCTTTACTATCACTTCAGGGTTTTAGTAGGATTGGCAAGTACTTTTTGAAATGTGTCATTTTCCTTGGTCTCCATTGCCCTTGATCATGCATGATAGGGTAGTGGTCATTCGAGTCCTATTTGTGCATTTATCGAAATTGTACAACTTGGATCTTTGGCCATCATGCAATGAAATTGCTTGATTGGTGGTTTTGGATCCAAGTGTGCCACTCCTTTGAGGTTTTGAGATGATAAGAAGGGGTACAGTACAAACAAACCCTCGAAAAAACCTTCATTTTGCTCTGTTTGGTGTTCTATTGCAGTATGGTAACCCAGAGCATCAGTGGCCAGCAATGCCTTATCAATAGCCAGCGAGGCTTCATTTTTGGGCTGGCAGTGCACATTTTTGGCCGGCAAAGGGCTGGCAGCAGCCATCCATGGCCGGCAGGCCACTGATGTAATCTTCAGCAGAGATTTGGTAAGGTGAAGCAGAAAGATTCCGAAGTGTGCTCAACCCTGCAAACAGAGCCTCTCAAGAGCATAACAGAGGTCTTTTCGGGAAGAAAACCGGGCACATACATCTTCCACTTCCTAAGGCGGAGCAGTGGTAGTATAGTTTAATACCTTGCATGATTAGTTTACTAGTTGATTAAAGTGTTGTAATAGTTAGTTAATTAGTCTAGTTATTCATTTGATTTATAATAATTAGTCTAATTAGTTTGAATTAGATTAGTTTGATTAGCTTAACTTAGATTAGCTTAGCTCTTATTCATTCGGACCCTTCTTTGCGAGGGTGTAATGTTGTAATAAGTGTGCGTGCGTGTGTGTATGTCTTGCAACCTCACGTCTTTCTCCCTTTTATTTAATCGCTTTCGATGGTTAGATTAAGGACATGTTCAATTAGCATACCTTATGCTTGCATGTTTGCATCAATTCATTTGTCTTGCATACACCGAGGCTCGGTGCATCATTCAAACTGCATTGCACTTTCAATACTTCTTTGGATACGTATTTTATCGCATGTTGTTCAAATCAATCCATATGCCATAATTAGTAGCTGAGCCTATTAATTGCATACTGCATATGTTGCATTAGACATCTTACATAGTTAGGATCATGCATTTTTCTAACTAGTTTCTATTTTGGCTTGGAGTACTCGGTAAGTTTTTACGCTTTAGCATACGTGCATGAGTGTGATTTCCATATTGCCATGTTTAGCATGCTTGCCATGAGGCTATGTGCTTAAATTCTAAACTGTTTGAATGCCTGTGGATGAAGGCTTGTTGTTTGAATTGGAACAATTCAATAAATATGCGTTTTAAGCCCACTTTGTTGTAGAAAATCTTGTTTTAAGCCCACTATGTTTGGTGGCAAATCCGCATCTTTAAGCCCACTTGAGGGTGGCAAATTCAAACCATTTTAAAAAACAAACATGAGTTGAATTGTTCCAAGTCTTGCAACTAGTCTATACTTGCTTGTGCGCGTCACATAGTAAAGCTAGTTTAATAACCGGAACAAGAACACATAATGTTTATAAAATATCATATCATGATTAGTAGAGGCCAATCTTTGATTAGGCGAGGGGGGTGCTCATTTCAGGACCTTCCCCTCTCATACCCAAGTTCCCGAGCCGAGGCAACTTTGGTGATGACGGACACATAGTTTTTGGCACGAGTCAGGGTTTTTTAAATTTTCCCAAAACAAAATATTTAGGTGATGACTCTGTATCTGGAAAAGCAGTCTAATTTTGGCATTATTTGAATTAAAATCGATTTTTCAAAAAGTTTGCCGAATTTGGACTTTTTGGTAATTATCAGTTTCACATTGCACTTGTGAGACTAGATTCAAAACCGCGGGAGTCTAAACTGTAAGGCTTTCTTTTCAAACCCTTTTCGAAAGGCGGGGTGCGGAAAAAGGCAAGTCCACACCCTCACATGGCCCAACACCATGTTCCGTGCTGCGATATCTTGGCCCACTCATTCGGCACAAATCTCCCTTTCAATTGCCCCTTAATCCCATTCGAGCTGAAAGTGGATGGGATTACTCTTTCGACCGAGCTATCCATTTAGGTCGGTTGTTGAGACTTGTGCCAGTTATCTTGTTATCCATCAATCAGCCGTACTGATAATCCATCACATCGATGTCACATGGCTCTCCCCCATTGGTTCCGTGCAACCCTACAGCTGTCCCCACTATCTCCGAAATTTGAAAGGTTAGCACTTCTTCATCATCACCTATATACCCGCACAAGGTCAAACATCACCCCCACACTATTCACCTCCTCTTTCGTGTAAAACCCTAAACCCTTGAGCTCCTGTCTTTTTCACCGTCGCCGTCACTAGTTCCATTCATGCCGTTTTTTTAACATTTTACGTCTTCGCAAGCACCACAGCAGGGGTTGAGGCTGATTGGGTTTTGACTTGGTACCCAAATTTATAAGTCCTTCTCACTTTCATCATTATTTTTCTTTCTTTTCTTACTATTGTTCTTCGTGTTCTTGCATTTTTCCTTATTTAAGACTGTTGATATGCTGTTAATGCCCCTTCTTTGGGTAAAACTAGTGGATATTCGTAGAAATTAGGCAAACTGGAACCAAAAACACAAATGAGGCCACCGTGCCCCTCATTCTCCTTAGTTTCAGTGCATGAACTTCATATATAGGATGAACAGGACAAGTCCTGGACGAAACCAAACAAAATCCCACTATTAGGCTGAGCTAAAACGAGTTTGTGGTTTTGCCAAGGGGCGGTGAGCACGTTGGAAATTTCTAAGAACATTTAGCCGAGATGAGCGTCCAGAGATTAGGATGAAGGCCCAAAACCGACCTAACATCTTAGGCTCTAACACCGAGTTGAAATTTGAACCGAGTTAAGACTAGATAATGGAAAGCTTTTGTAGCCGAGTTAGGCGCATTTTGATAGCCGCGCACTTGATGTCGTGCTGATACTTGCATTTATTTTTTTAATAATGCAGAACAAACTAGGATCGACCAGGCTCATTCTACATCACTGTCGGTAAAGCTCAAAGACTGAGCAAACAATCACTTGAGCTGCACAATTTTCCTGAGCTACTGTCAATTTTACCTTACAAAATTAGACCGGGATAAATGGAAAAATACCGATTTATGGTTAGCTCGCCTGGAGCTATAGTCGAGTTCTGAAGGGAGTACAGCATCCCAGATGACGTCCATATTGAATTGGCGAAGAAAGGAGATACACCATGGGGCAAATTAGACGCATGTCCCTTCACCGTGGTGTCAATAGTAGAAGGTGGCCTCCACTTCCCGGTTCAGCCCCTAGTTTGCGAATTTTTGAGGCAGACTAGGTTGTGCCCAACCTAAGTCTCTAACAACAAATACAAAATAATAAATGGCGTAGCCACTCTAAACCGGATCCTCAGTTTGAACCTTGGCTTTACCGAGATATTCTATCAATACGTTCTTAGTAAAAATAAAGGAGGCTTCTGCTAGTACTTGAAGGTTAGAAAGGGTCGGGCAAGCTCATAGAGGGCAATCCGGACAAAGAGTTGGACGACAATGATTTTTTGTGGGTGTCTGGAAATTATGAAGACACCGAAGCTCCCATACCGGGCTTGTGCATATGTAAAAATTTTAGGAGCCTTGGTGAGCATCATAGCGCGGTTTAATTTTTTGAATTTGAGTTCTCTTTGCCGATCTAACCCTTGCTTCACTTTTGTAGATTACAAACTCTTGGCGGATGATTACTCCAACGCTAACCGAGAGGCAATAAGGGTTGCTCTACAGCACCTGATTGAGGAACGTGAGGTGCAAAAATTGCTCGACTTCGAACCGAGTTACCGGCATACTGCGCTACGTAAGAACAGGGTCACCAATTTCTTTCGTGCCCCTTCTCCAAAACCATATCCAAATCTCCCGCCGATCAGACTAGTTCCCTTAACCGCCGAGCAAAAGATGACCAAGATCCGCGCTATCAAATCGATGATTGCTGGTGAGCGGAGCGACTCCCAACTGGTAGAAACAACTGGAAGCCAATCCTCCACACCAGCCGTGCAAGACAAAGGACCAGTGTTGGCTCTTGCCAGCGAGTAAGTTGCTGGTCGGTAGAAGAAAAGGCCAAGGCGGGCACAGATCGAGCAGCGCTTGATCGACGAAAATTCAACCGAGCTGTCATCAACTGATCAGGAAGAGTAGACTGATCAACCGCTTATCGAGTAATCCACCCACTCCATTGCCCCTCCAGTTTGGTCACCTGACGGATTCAGTGTATGCGGATAAAGACCATTCGCTCAGTTTTAACATGACCAAGGGTTTACTTCTCCCCGTGGACATGAAGAAGCATGAGGAACTATCCGACCTGAAAGTCCTTCAGTCGATGGCAAAGTCAATTGTTCTGGTAGGCAATCAAGTTGCTTTATTTCAAGTTATTGCTTGGCTTCCCTTACTAACTTCTGCTATACTACAAGCCGCGCAGAAAAATTACCTTGTTCATGAATGCATGATCTCTGTCCGGCAGAGTCTGCGGGAGGCCATTGCTATAAGGCCAAAACGGCCGAGCTGGGGAAGTTGCAAGCTGCTCATGAGTCACTGCCGGCCGAGCGCGAGCTCTTAGCTGAGAAACTTGTGAAGGCCGAGGAAGAGAATGAGAAGGTCGTGCAAGCGGAAAAGGAACAGTATCTGGCCGGGTTGCGCAAGCTCCGTGCTATCCATAAGGTCGAGCTAGAAAAACAAGTTGACGACGCCGAAGATCGGGGCTACGCCAAAGGGGAAAGGGTGTATGAACGACAGGTGGAGGGAACTAAGGACATTTTCTTTTAGTGCGGTTGGAAGGTTGTCGCAGAGAAACTTGACCAGGGGTCAGAATCGGATGT
This sequence comes from Camellia japonica, assembly GCA_030407325.1. NCBI lineage: Eukaryota > Viridiplantae > Streptophyta > Magnoliopsida > Ericales > Theaceae > Camellia > Camellia japonica. The sequence continues at coordinate 107,732,852 of JAPPVO010000036.1, forward strand.
CTTCAACAACCCTCCACCTGCCTTCATTCCTACATACATGCAAGCGTATGCTTCGGCCGTGTAGAAAAAGCTAATCGAAGTGGCCCGTGTGGCTAGAGCCGAAGAAGAGCCCGCTCAACAGGCGGCGAACGCAGTTGCACTACCGACCATTTCGAAGGAGGTGCCGCTGAGCAATAATCAAGGCGAGCTAGATGTTGACGCAGGCCTAGATTCTAGAGTTAAGGCTGCGCAGCAAGTCAATGATGAGGAGGTGGCTGACCCAGAAGACATGGTGAACATAGATTAGGACTTTTTTTTTTTTGATGTAACCAGGCTAGCGATCCCACCTTTTGTAATCAAACTTTTGCAGTAATGAAAATGACCATTTTTTTACTTGTCATGTGCATGTATCTTCATTTTGTCTAATTGTAGTTGTTGCTTTCAATGCGGCCGAGATAAACATTGCGCATGAAGGTAAAATTCCTGTTATGCTGAGCTGATTTCTTTTCAAATGCGCATAAAAGTAAAATTCCTTTTCAAAATTGGGGAAGCCCTGAGCAAAAATTCAGCTCGATTTAAGGTAAAATTAATCCATGAATTGTTCAAAGCGGAAACTATTTGGAAGGCGAGCAAAACCAACTCGAAGTAATGAGCGAACTCAGCTCGGTATCACCTCAAAAGTCATTCTCCCAAGCGAGCAAAATCCGTTTAGGATAACGAGCAATGTTAGCTCGGTTCCTAACCTTAATTTGGACAAAACATAATTGTTTGAGCGGGTGAGCAAAGTCAGCTCAGAACAAGCAGTCACAGTTGGGGAAAACACCAATTGTTTGAGTGGGTGAGCAAAGTCAGCCCAACAGTCACAGTTGGAGAAAACACCAACTGTTTGAGCGGCAGGCAAAGTCAGCCTAGATTTAACATAGTCAGTTTGGTCTCAAATTGTGAGTTAGCCAAAACACCGGCTGATGTGAAGGTGAGCAAAAATCAACTCGGTTTACATGGAGAAACTAGGGATGTCACCAGCTTTTTGTCACAGCGAGCGAAAATCAACTCGGCTAGAGTAGAGCTAAGTTAGGTCAGGTTCGTACCTTAGGCATTTCATAAGACAACTTTTTGTACGGCGAGCCATTGAAACCAAAGGTGAAATGCCCCTAGTATCCAGCAGCTCAAATACGAACACTTCTAATATATGGAAAAAATGATACATAGACAAATCATAGGGTTTTTTCCATTACGTATTAAACATTACCTACAATGCCAATAGGCCAAATTTGAATACAAAGGAAGAGGGATTACATGTCATAAGTAAAACAGTTTGACATTGGCCACGTTCCATGGTCTTAGGATAGCTTTGTCATCCAAGTCCTCCAGATGGTATGCCCCTTTGCCGGCCAAGCTTACTATCTTGTACGGTCCTTCCCAGTTTGCACCTAATTTGCCTTCTCCAGGGACCAATGTGTTGCCCATCACTTTCCTCAAGACCCAGTACCCAACTTTGAACAGACGTGGATATACGATCTTATTGTATTTCTTGGAGAGCTCTTGTTGATAGGCCGCAATGTGAATTAGCGCCCTTTCCCTTCTTTCTTCAACCAGGTCCAACTCCAAGGCGATAGCTTCACCATTCAAGTCGGGCTCAAAATTTTCAGATCGGATAGTTGGTATACCGATCTCTAGAGGTATGACCGCCTCCATACCATACGCCACGGCAAATAAGGTTTCTCCTGTCGAACGCCTTGGGGTAGTACGGTATGCCCACAACACATTGGGGAGCTCCTCGGTCCACCTTCCTTTAGCTTTCTCAAGCCTTTTCTTCAGGCCATCCAGGATAGTTCTGCTTGGCCGTTTGATTGAGGGTAGGCCGGCGTCGAGTTATAGAATTCAATCTTTAGTTCTTCGCAAAATCCATAGAAGAGCTTTCCATCAAACTGCATACCATTATTCAAGATAAGGGCATTTGGGACGCCGAAGCAAGTGATGACATTTTGCCATACAAACTTCTTCACATCTCTCTCTTTGATGGTAGCCAATGGCTCGACCTCTACCCACTTGGTGAAGTAGTCAGTGGCTACGATAAAGAATTTGCAGTTCCCTGGAGCAGTTGGTAGTGGTCCCACAATGTCTAGTCCCCATAGTGCAAACGACCAAGGGCTAGTTAAGGGGAACAATTCTCTGGCCGACTGGTGGATTGGGTTAGCAAATTTTTGACACTTCTCGCACCTGCGGACATACTTATGTGCATCAACTTACATGCACGGCCACTAATAGCATTGGGAAATTGCTTGGTATGCTAGCGATCTGCCCCCAATGTGGCTGCCACACATGCCTTCATGAATTTCGAAAAGGAAAGTGTCAACCTTCCTGGGGTGGATACATTTTAGGTATGGTCCAGTGAAGGATTTCTTGTATAGGGCGCCGGATAGAGAAATCCAAAACCACTCAGAATTAGCCCTTACCTTGTTAGCTTCATTCTTTTCGGTGGGCAAGACTCGGTCTCTTGGGAAGATGATGATGAAATCCATCCAGGACGGTCCCAAGTCAGTGCAAATCACTTTGGATGCCTCTGGTTCCTCAATGTTAGGTCTGGGTAAGAATTCAATCATCAACGAATCAGGAAAGGTAGTCTGCATACACGTCAAACTGGCCAGCTCGTCTGTCTTACTATTTGCTTCTCGTCAGATCTGCTCTATCATTATCGCAACGAATTTCTTAATCTTAGCACGCATCAATGCTTGATACTTAGCTATCCTTTCATCCTTGGCCTCATATTCCCCTAAGACCTGATTGACTACCAGTTTGGAGTCGCTGAATACCATAAGCTCTGATGCCTTCATCCTTAGAGCGCTTTTTAGATCGGCGATGAGGGCTTCATATTCCGCCTCATTGTTGGACGTTGGAAATCCAAGCGTGATAGCATGTTCAATAGTTATCCTATCTGGTGAGGTCAATACCACTCCTAGCCCAACGCCATGTCTATTGGAGGCTCCATTGACAAAGAGTTTTCATATCTTGCCGATGAACAATTTCCAACAGTCGGATGGGTTTTAAGAGTTTCTCAAATCCAAGGCACTGGTCGGTTCTGAGCGCAGCTCATCCTCATGCGCACTCGTTTTGTCGGTTGGTAAGTCGACTTGCTCTTGCTTCATTAGTCTGATGTTATCTTGTCATTCTATTGCTTATTCATCACTCCTTTTTTGTGTAAACGAAACCATGGACTGTGCAAAATCCGCACTAGCCAAATCAATAGGATAAATGGGGTGAGTGCAAAGGGCAAATTCCGCCACAAAGTCGGCAAGGACTTGAGCTTTGATAACTATACGTGGCTAGAACTTGATGTTGTACTGCCCCAGCTCTATAGCCCACTTCAAAATTCTGCCGGTAAAATTGGCCTTCTCAAAGAGCACCGTAAGTGGGAATTCAGTTAGCATTACTATCGTATGGGCGTGGAAATAGTGCGCCAACTTTCTGGAGGCCATAATGAGGGCCAGGGCTAATTTTTCAAGTGGCAGATATCTTAAGTTGGCTAAAAGCAACGTCTTACTGACGTAAAAGATAGGGAGGTGTTGAATCCCCTTAGCTCGGACGAGAACCGCACTTACCGCATGCTGAGAAGCTACTAAGTATAGATAGAGCTCTTCGCCTAGCCGTGGTGTGACCAGGATTGGGGCGGAAGAGAGATATGTATTCAGGTTTGCCCAAGTGCGGTCGCATTCTACATCCCATAAAAACTTGGCCTTCAAAGTCCTAAAAAAGGGCCTGCAATGATCTAATGACCGGTTAATAAATCTGTTCAGCGCGGTTGCCATTTCGGCAAGATGTTGCACGTCCTTTGTGGAATTTGGTCGTTCCAGCTCTTGGATTGCCCTGATCTGTGAAGGATCGGCCTCAATTCCTCGGTTGGTAACTAGAAAGCCCAAAAATTTTCCAGTTCCCACTCCGAAAGCACACTTGGATGCATTCAATCACAACTTGTGGTGTTCGAGGATGGCGAACATTTCAGCTAGGTCGGTGAGGTGTTGAGACTTGTCTTTGCTCTTCACCACCATGTCGTTAATGTAAGCCTCCATAGTGTGACCCAACAGAGAGGTAAACATTTTGGTCACCATTCTTTGAAAGGTTGCCCTGGCATTCTTGAGGCCAAATAGCATGACCTTGTAGCAGTACAGGCCTCTGGGCGTAGTAAAGGATGTGATCTCTCTGTCTGGCTCACACATGGCTATTTGGTGGTAGCTGTGGTATGCATCTAGGAAGCTAAACCTTTGGTGACCAGCGGTAAAGTCCACCAGCTGGTCAATTCTGGGGAGTAGAAAGCTATCCTTTGGGCAGGTATGGTTGACCGTTTTGTAATCGACGCACACCCGCCATTTTTCATTCTTTTTCGGCACCACCACCATGTTAGAGATCCATCTAGGGTATTGCACATCTTTTATCTCCCCAGCTTCCAACAATTTTTTGACCTCCTCCGCCACCACCTCGGCATGGTGTAAGGCTGAGCACCGAGTTCTCTGAATGACCGGTTATGCATTGGAAAAGACATTTAACTGGTAGCAAATGAAGCTAAGGTCGACACCAGGCATATCGTAAGGCGTCCACACAAAGGCTTCAATGTTGGAAACCAAAAAATTTACATAATCCAACCACGCGGCGCTGGACAAAGATGATCCCAAGAGAAAGAACTTGTTCGGATCATTCTCATCAATGCGAACTTCCACCAAATCTTCAACTGATTTCTCTTTATCTTTTCTTCCCACATCTTCCAGGACTTCCTTTCCTTTTGGCCCTTCTATCATTTGGACAAAGTCTTTGGCAACCGAGCTGCCATTTATTGTGATGAAGCATTACTTTGCCATTACTTGGTCTCTCCAAACCTCTTCGATTTGCCTGGCTGGAGCAAGAAACCGCATGACCTGGTGATAAGTCGATGCTACTGCTTGCATGGCATACAACCAGCCTCTTCCCAAGATCAGGTTGTAGGTCAATGAGACCTTCAACACCCAAAACTCCACTTGCTTTGTGACTGACCCAGCCTTGACCGGCAATATAATCTTCCCGAACGGCCATTCTGGTTGAGAGTTGAAGCCGACCAAATGAGACGTTGCTTGAGCCAGGTCTTTGTCCTCCAACTTCATCTACTTGAATGCATCGTAGTACATGATCTCGACCGAACTCCTCTAGTCGATCAATATTCTTTTAATGTCGAAGTCCTTGACGCAAACTGTCACAACTAAGGTGTCATTGTGAGGTGTTTGGATTCTTTCCAAATCCTTACTTGAAAAGGTCAAGATGTCTTTTATCACAGTCTTCCATTTCTTCACTGTGGGCTGAACAGAGAGCACTTTCCTCATGTGCTCTGCCTTCTTAATCATCCCCCTAAGCTCGCATACCCGAGCCATTCAATGATTCCGTGAATGACGTTGATAACTCCTTAAGGTGCTGCATCCAGGACGACTAGCCCATTTGACTCGGCTTGCCCTTGTGGAGCGGCCCTCATACCTCCTTCTATGTACTAGTCTAAGTGCCCTACTGCGACTAGTTCTTCCAAGTGTTGTTTCAATGGCATGCAGTCCTCTGTTCGGTGCCCCCTTTCTTCATGAAAGGCGCAGCGGTATCTTGAATTAAAGCCCCTTTGTGCATCTCCCAGTTTTGCTGGCCATCAGACATATGGCTCGCCCCTAAGCTCACTGAGGATGCGATAAATTGGGATTTTGAAGACCGTCGTGATTCTAGTCCATGCTTTCAACTTTCTCTTAGCGTCATCCTTTTCGTTGCGTGGGGCATTAGTCCAGTCATTCCCGCGGCCTTTATTTTTGTCATTGAGGCCAATGCCGCGGTGTTGTTCTCTAGCTCGGTTATTGGGGTTGCTATCCTTCTGCCCCATTGAGTGAACCTTTCCAGCCACACGTTTGTCCGCCGTAATCGGATTTGCCTTCTCGGCTGGGGTAATGGTGGCGGCATCTTCTTCAACTCGGATGTGGTCGTTGATCCGCTGCATCAACGATTCCATGGTTGTGGATTGGTGCATTGTGTGCGAGTCTTGCAGTCTATGTCTGACTGGTAAGCCTTGCTTGTATTGGGCAATTGCCAGATTAGTGGGGCAATCTAGAATCTTGTTGTAGGTCTCCCAATACTTGTCGTTGTACGCCTTTAAATCACTACCCAATTCCATCTTGATACCCAGGAGGTGATCGACCTCCTTCGGTGTTCTAGTGTTGGTCTTGAACCTGGTGACAAAGGCTTCCGCTAGTTGTTGCCACCCCTTGATACTCTCTTCCGGGAGCCTTTCGAACTACTTCAAGCCCAGTTCTCCTAAACTTGCTGGGAATATGAGACACATCAAGGCATCATTGCACCGATAGCCAACCATTACTTGCCGGTAATGACTAACGTGCGTGTGCGGATGCGTCTTGTCGTCGTACAGCGTGAACTTAAGTTGGTGAAATCCGGCAGGGAGTGGTGTGCTCTCGATCTCTGGAGACAATGGGGTAACGGTAAGTCTTGCCAGCTCTCTGTCCATCGATGCTGGAGACACCGCTCTAGGTGGAGGCATGGCCACTTCCTCACTGTGGTGGATTATAGGACTCAGCCTTTACAGTGTCGGCACTATTTGGGCTTTTTTACAGCGTGCTCATTCCTCCAAGACATCCCTCAGGTCCCCTGAACGGACGAAGTGAGAGTATCTCGACGTCATCGAATGAATGTGAGGGGCGATAGCTGCTATCTTGCGTGAATGATCTCTGCACCGGTGGGTCGGAGTCGCCAACGCCGTAACTTCTGGTGATGGAGAGGGAGGGCGTGCTGCGCTGGTGCTGGTTGCCTGAGCAATGGGGTTCGGTGCGCTTACCGTGGTTTCCCACTCTAGCCACATCCTTACCTTTGATTTGTCGTTTCAGCGCCTCCATCTCAACCGTCATCTTCCGTATAAGGGCGTCCTGGTCTCTAAGTTTGTGCTCCAGGTGCTGAGAGTGCGACTCCCCTCGTCGGTGACGCCCATCAGGACTTCGTAAGTGGTTAGTGCTTCTCGCGTATCTCTAGGTAGCTCTCTAGAGGAGGTCTCCAGGCCTGCCATGGATGGAATGGTGGAAGGGCCATCTCTCATCCGGACCGACTCTGGTATGATGCCGTCGACGACGTATAACGGTGTTTCGTCAATGTTTGCCATGGAAAACGATTGAAAAAGCTTAGAGAACAAGGTTTGTCTATTAATGGCTTCCTACAAACGGTGCCAATTATACAGGGAGGAAATATTTGTCGCTCTCCGTACTTCTTGTATCTAAGCCTCGTGTGACGTCACTTAACTTGAGAATAGAAAGACGGTGAGCTGCCCGGCAGTGTGCTGCTGGATAAACCCTCCGACGATCAAGTTAGCACATTCGGAGAAGAAGAGAGAAGGAAGAACACTTTCTAGAGAGAGAAAGTATATCAAAAGTAGCTTACCTCTAACGGTGCATGCTCGTGCTTTTCAAGGCTGGTCATGCAGCCTCAGAGATTGTGGGCGTACTAGCTCTGTCGTCCTTCTCTAGACAGGCGATTGTGCTCCTCTCTACATTTCATATACGTATAGAGACCAAAACCTCCAAGCAGTGTTTGTCGCACCGCCAAATGGTATTGACGCATAACAGGAGTGGATTCCCCTCTTCTTATCATTGGTCCATGTAGGATATTAAACCGAGCTATTACTTGGTGAAACATAAACATTAAGACGGATAGGCATTGCCGAGCAAAACCAAACCAGCCCATCAGAACCGACTAGACGCGGGGTGTACCGTTCGACATCTCGGCCTCACACAGCAATCCCATGGGCCATCTCAATCCCCACGTCAGTCTGAACCGTCCATAGTTCGGCCCAACGCATCCGTGCGGATCTAACCAAGTATCCGGTTCAGCGTGATACTAACTCAACTAAACACCTACGTGCCTCCATATGCCGGGCGACCTTCAGCCCGACCCAACGTAATAGGCCGAAGCGTTGTGTTGGTGCAGTTCAGCCAGGCACAGCGTCTTTGGCCCTCACATAGCCCAACACCATGTTTCGTGCTGCCATATTTCGGCCCACTCGTTCGGCACAAATCTCCCTCTCAATTTCCATTTTCAGAATTCATTTTTTAGAAAATTTTACTTTTTCGTTTTTCGTATTTTTTCGTTTTCACTGATTTTTTAAAAATATTTTAAGAATTTTTTTAAATTTTTAGACACATCTACCGTAAATACACTTAAAAAGTATAATATTTGTGAAAAAAACTTTTAAAAAATCACTAAATATCAAAAATACAAAAAATACGAAAATTCAGTACATTTTTCATATTTTTGTGTATTTATTAATTTTTTAAAATATTTTTTTACAAATATTTTACTATTTAAATACATCTAAGTAAAATACATATAAAAAAGTGAAAAAAAAAACTTAAAATTTTAAAAATATTCACTAAAAACAAAAAAATACGAAAAATAAAAAACTCAATTTTCAAAAAATTGAATTCAGAAAATTGAAACCAAATACACTGATTTTTTTTAAAAAAATTGAAAAAATTGAATTATTTTTTTGTATAAAACTGAAAATTTTGTATTTATAAAGGAGTATGATGATAGAACATTAATGTGTAAAACTAAAAAAATTAAAAAGAAAAAAAATCGATAATGTTTTCAGTTTTAAAATTGAAAAAAATTGTTAATGTTCTCGATTTTATTGGATAGTTGAATCAAACTAATAAATAAAAGGGCAAAAATGTTTAATCTCATACTTTATTTTTTTATCAGTTAGTGAAACAATTACCTAAAACATTACTATGTCAAATTGATAATGTTCTTAGTTTTAAAAATTAGAAAAAATTGATAATATTCTCAGTTTTACTAAATAAGACTTAGTGGTTCAAAAAATTTAAAATATGACCTAAACTATTATAACATTTGTAAATAAGATTTTTAGATACTTAACTCTATAAATAATAAACAAATACAAATAAAATTTTGAATTTTTTAAGAAAACTCCAACATTTCCTTGGTAGTTGCTCATTTAAAAAAAAAAAAATCTTTACATAGGTAAGTTTCACTATTTTTTTTTTTTGAATTACGTATTGGAGAAAAACTCAAATTTTTTGATAGACACACAATGATTTGGAGATGGAGAAAATTGATCTGCTCAATAAAGGGCTGCTTCATAGAATTTGATCTCTGGAATCACAACTTTTGGAGAGAGAAATAATAAAGACAGGAAAAACATGTTACATAGATATAGGTCTATTTATTTAAGATGATCTGGTGTTGTTTGGTATTGGTTAATATAGTCAACTTTTTTAGTCTGAGACTTTTTTAACTTAACTTTTTTAGTTTTGTTTGGTTTTTGTTTTGAGAATTTTTTGACTTTTGTAAGAGAAAAAGTGTAATGATTATGGGTAAAAAGTGATATTTTGTCTTATTGGCTCATATAGCTTATTTTGACTTTTTGTACTTTTAAATCCCAAAATGTTAGCCAAACAAGCACTAAATAAGTATATTTTCTAATTTTTTTATGAAAAAATATACAGAAAAATGGAGAGGTAATGTAACCTAAAAAAGATTTTAAAAAATAAAAAATATATTTATATAGTGTACCCCTAATCGAGCCCCTTTTTTGATTTTTTTAATCACATTACCTCTTTATTTTTTTTTACATATTTTTTTAGAAAAAGCCAAAAAGACTAAAAAGTCAGCTTTTAACATACTTCTCAAAATATACCTATATATACGTACATATAATGGAAAGAACTTGAGATTTTTGAAACTCTATCTCATTAGTCGTTCGTTGCTGTTCATCTTCAATCATCCGTTATCGTTTGCAGTGCACTCTCTAAATTCGAACTTGATTGGGTAAGTGAAATATAGATAAATACATACCAACAAAAAAAGGCAGAAAGAGAAAATAAAACTCAAAACAATGTCATTTTGAGGACACTAATTGAGCCACCGCAAATGATTTGAACTCCATATAACCCAACCACAAATAACCATTCTAATTGAGAAAACATAGCATAAGTTTTATACGACAATAAGGCCTTGGCAAGTGAGCATTTTGTTTTCTTAGATGAGCCACCCAATGTTCTTCATTCTGCACTAGTTGCAGACATGGTGGCTGCTAGTTCTAGGAGGGACTGAGTTCCCTTTGTTGCTATGTCTGTATTAAACTCTATCTGTTTAACCTTCATTTGAATCAAAAAAAAAAAAAAAGTGATGATTTTAGTCAAAAAGTAAAAAAAATTATTAAAAAAATTAAAAAGCCAACAATCTATACAAAAAAGTCAAAGATTCTTTTTTTTCTTTATTTTTTGCATATCTTTTCATAAAAAATTAAAAAGTCATTCCAAACATATCAGTTTTTTTACATCATATTTTAGTCAAAAAGTTACTAAAAAAATATGTTCTCAAATGAGGCTTAAGTTTGTAGTCCTAGATTAATCCATGTAGAAAATTTTGAATGAGTGATTGTGTAATGAAGATTAATTTATGTAATGTGAAATTTATATAGAATAAGAGCTTGTTTGGCCTACACTAAAAAGTGCATTTTTTTTTGAATTCGGATCCTCCGTTGCCTTTTCCTGCGGTCCAACCCTGTCGCCCTTCAAAACGACGTCGTTTTGGAGGGTTTTTTTTTTTTTCTTTTTTCTTGTCTTCTTCTTTTTTCTTTTTCACTGATAACTCTCTCTCTTTCACTGATAACTCTCTCTCTCTCTCTTTCCTCATTACAATCATCGACCCAAACCACCCCTCTTCGGCACCCCCATGCCCGTCCAACCCATGAAATCCATCGCCGCCGTCGCCATCTAATTCCCAGTCTGACTTGTATACCGGAAGAGACTACTGTCTGTGAGCCTGGTTTGCTCGGATCTGCCTTCTGCTCCTCCCCCTCTGGTTTGCAGATCCCCCTTCTTCTCCCCTCTTCTCCTCCTCTTCTTCCCCCCTCTGGTTTCTGTCTTTTTTTTTTTTTTTTTTTTTTTTACAATCTTGATTATTGATTTTCGATTTTTTTTTTACAGTCTTCTTCCTCCTCTTGATTTTTTTTTTTTTTTTGTTCTCTTTACAGTCTTGATTTTCGATTTTGATTTGCCTATCAGAGTTTATATTTTTCACTTCTTGGTCATGATCCATCTGAAAATCTTGACTCTCAAACCCAGAAACTATCATGATTTGTTTTCCACTTCCACTCTCTCTCTCTCTCTCTCTCTCTCTCTCTCCCCCAAAGAATTTCTATGAGAATTGTGGGTTTCTATGTGATTTTGAAGAAAATTTTGATTAGAAAGGGTTGTAGATTTTGTGGGTTGTAGATTTTGTGGATTTTGTGGGTTTCGAATCTTTGTTTTGTGTGAAATAATCAATTAAATGTTTTGAGGGAGGGAGAGAGAGTGTTATCAGTGAGAAGAATAAGAAGTTTTTGGTTCAGTTCGGCTTCATCACAGTGAGAAAAAGAAGAAGAAAAAAAAAACCCTCCAAAACGATGTCGTTTTGAAGGGCGACAAGGTTGGGCGACAAGGTTGGACCGCAGGAAAGGGTGACGAAGGATCCGGATTCTTTTTTTTTTTTTTCCCATATATACACTTATTTAGGTCACATTAATTAACATTTATCAACCTCTCATCTCTATTTTTCTACCTACTTTCTCTACTTTTCTACACATTATTTTATAAAAAGTCAAAAAACACATTTATTTAAAACATCTCAAACATTTCCTAAATCTGAACAAAGATGAGTTGGTAGTACTAATAGATGATGTGACATCGTTTGTATAGTTTTAGATATTTGTAACTTGTATAACAAATGTGATCAACAATAATATCATAACATTAGTTGGTACACAAGTGTGTAAATTAATTGGTACATGTAGCACCACCGTAATTGTAAAAAATCCCAGGGATGTTAGTGCAATTATCTAAAAATATACATAAACGGGATGATTTGGTCGCAGAATCTTTTAGACGCAAGTCCAAACACACCCTCCTATCCTCAGAGACTGAAGCCATGAGCTTGCAATGTTGCTTGGGATTGGGAGGGACGGCCTTCCAGACCCTCAAACTCGCAGCAATTCCATCATCTTACTCTTCCATTTTCAGACCCCTCTCCAAAACCCTAACCCTAGACCTCCTTCTCCATCCCCACCATTCTCCCGGAAGACCCTCACTTCCACTTTTCGCCAGAGCTCTCTCAGCCCCAGCCATCCAAACCACAATTCCCGAAGATAAAGGTCATTCAAAACCCTAATTCAGTTTTGGTCATTGGTGGAAGTCAAATTGTGTTATTGTTTCAATTTTGTTGTTTTTTATTCGTTGTTTGTGTTTTGAATTTGTTGTTATTGTTGTTGTTGTTGTTTTTTTTTTGTTTTTCAGGTGTGAAACCTCAATGGAAAGCGTCCATAGATTTCAAGTGGATTCGGGACAATAGAGTCGATGTTGCTGCTAACATTAGGAATCGGAATTCCAATGCTGACTTGGAACTGGTTCTTCAACTGTATGAGAGATTGTTAAATGTTCAGAAGGTTAGGGTTTTATTACATCTCCATTGGTTTCAGGGTATTTTAATTGTTGGGCAGTCTGTTTTGTTGATTGTTGAGTATATCATTGTTTGGATTTCTTTTATTGTCAAGGACATTGCAATAAGGACAAAAATATTGAAAATTTGAAATGAAGTGATAACTAAAACCTTGCCAGAAAATCATAGTTTTACCATCATATGATAACTTTCAATTGAAACGAGAAAGAACTTTTTAGACTCTGCAAAGTTAAGAAGAGCCTCAATTAACCACCATGGTTTAATGTCAAAATTGTCACTAAATCAATTGGAAGAGCATTGTGATAAAAATTAAGCTTTCTTCTTTGTGTGAGTTTGATAAGACTTGTTGAAGATGCTTTTCAATGTACTTACATGAACATGACAAGTTGTGTGTATTGTGGAGATGCTTTGTTTTCACGTGATATATAGAGAGTTCTATACCAGTTGCATGCTAACCTATGCAAGTCTAAAATTTATCTTGTTAATGAGCCGTACTCATAAGAATGTGCAAAAATTTCTTAAATTTGTGCATCAGTGACTGACGCAGTTTTCAGACTTCGAGCCTTACACCTTGTGAGAATTTCTCCTTTTTGAACCCTACAATTGTTTGATGCATTTTCAAGAAGCTTTGGCCTAAGTTGAGTCAATGAGCATTGAAATTGTATTCGAGTCCACTACCTCGAGGCCTAGACTAAATGGGATGGATTTCAGACAAATTTCTGTTGATGAGGAGTTGTGGTTAGAACACCCTTTCTTGGAGGAGGAGATGATTGGGGCTTTGAAGTTTCTTTATGGGGATAAGGTGCTAGGTTCGGTTGGGATGACTACTCTCTTCCAACAGTGCTGGGGGTTGTTAGGGAGGACGTCATGGGTGTGTTTTCATCATTTCATGAGTCATATGATGCTTTGAGAGGAGCTTGAATGCTTTGTTCGTGGCCTTAATTCCTAAGAAATGGGGTGGATATGAGGGGGTTTTGGCCTATTAGTCTTATTGGTGAAGTTGCTTGCTTTGAGATTGAAGGAATTTTTTCCAAAGGTGGTCTCGGAGTTCTAGAATGCATTTGTAGGGTAGCCAAATTTTTATATGTGGTGTATCCTTTCCTACTTCAAAGTTCATCTTGATCCCCTTAATGATTTTTGTATATGGGTGGCTCCCTTTAGTGCTTTATTTATTTATTTTTTATAATTATTATTTTTTAAATAAATAGTTTTTTACTTATCACTAAAAAGCAGATGCACAAAACTAATGTCTGATCAATGAAAAAAACAGTTTGCTCCTCTCTCTGTGTGTGTGTGTGGCTGTGGTAGCCTTAAAATCATGTCTGAACCTTACAAATGTATGTGGCCTTTTTAGTTTCAAAGAGAAAACCTATTAAAAGAAGTTTTATACCTGGAGATATTCTTTTGTTGAAATCATGTTGGTTTATAGCACAATTTTTGTTTGTTGGTCTAAAATGCTGCTTGCACACTGCACAACATCAGCAAAACAGACTGGTTTATTCTCAATTGTAGCTAATTGTCACTCACAGATAGCAGGAAGTTGAAAGGCTTCGTGCTGAAAGAAATGTGGTTGCGAACAAGATGAAAGGAAAACTGGAACCCTCTGAGCGTCAAAAGCTAATAGAAGAAGGTATAGCTTTTGAAGTTGACATCATTCTTTCAACCATTTGGTTTAGATCGTCTTATTCAGTCCTCTGATATACTTTTTCAGGAAAGAGTCTGAAGGAAGGACTTATTACTCTGGAAGAAGACTTGCTTAAACTTACAGATGAGCTTCAGCAGGAAGCACAACGTATACCAAATATGACCCATCCAGATGTTCCAGTAGGAGGGGAAGATTGTTCTGTATTGAGAAAAATGGTATTTCTCTCCCCAACCCCTAAATGATGATTGCCTTTTTGTGGATTTTTTCCTTTTCTTTTCATGGTACTTGGATTTTTGTAGGTTGGGAGTCCTCGGGAGTTTGGCTTCCCTATTAAAGATCACTTTCAACTTGGGAAAGATCTAGATCTCATTGATTTTGATGCTGCTGCAGAGGTATTTCTTCTGTTCAACTAAGGTATTCAACAACCTTAGCTTGTCAGTATAGAGGCTTGAGAGTTGTTATACAGTGCGTGTTCAATGTGAATTAGCATTTTATATCTGAAAGTTTGGTAATAGTGTTTTTCTATCCAAATGATGTGAAATATTCCAGGCTAATAGTGTTGTTCTATCCAAATGATATGAAATGTTCCCTGGGTAAATATTTCCAAGATTAAGTCGAATGGAGAGGAAAGAATATCAACTTGAATGCAACCACAACAAGGTGTCTTGTTGCTGTTCAATTAGATAGTCAACTTCTATGTCACCATACATGTAAAAGAGAGTACACAGAAGCTCACCCAAATTCCCCATTCCATCTACACCCGTGGTTGATAATGTATACTTTTACAACTTGTAATACTGACAGGTGGTTGTGGGTCACTGAAATAGGTCAATGATAAAGACAAATGGATTAATATTTCTTGCATAAATTCATTCGGACTTTATTCTTTCATTTCCCTTGAAGTAGAATTTTGAGTGGGTCAGAAAGGAATTTACTAATCTGATCTTCATTGGATTCTGTTAAACCTTATGTTTCCCTAGACATTTCCATCTACTGCATTATTGACTCTCATATGTGTGTGGAACACTTTTTCTATAGCTGGTGATATTGGGTGGTTCTCCACAATGTAGGCTATATTTGACTTCAGACCTTGGTTTTCTACCTTATTAATGAGGAATATGCTGCTCTGGCTTCCAAGCGAAATAGAAAAGGGGGAAAAAAAAAAAAGCTTCAATTATATTTGATGTTACTTGTTCATGGTTTTGCAGGTCAGCGGGTCAAAATTCTACTACCTGAAGAATGAAGCAGTTCTACTAGAGATGGCACTTGTAAACTGGACAATCTCAGAAGTCATGAGAAGGGGCTTTACACCTCTTACAACCCCGGAAATTGTGAGGTCTTCTGTTGTTGAAAAATGTGGCTTCCAACCTCGTGGAGAAAATACCCAGGTTTGTGGACATCGTGCTATGATTTATAACTGCCTCTTCTGAACACATTTATAAACCAGGTCATCAGATATCAAGTCGATGACAATTTTCCATTTGAACTGGTTTGTCCATGAATGCAACACTTCACTGAGTCAGTGTCAGCTATGTCATGGTTTTCGCTTTAAACTAGTGAGAACTGGCTAGATCATTCATTGAACGAGTGTGAATCTGTGACCGCTAGTTGAACCAACCACGTCAATTCATTTTGGATTTTTATTTGTATACTTACATAAATCCATTATGAATATAACCAGTGGTCAAACCATTTTACACCCACCTATTGCCCTCACTGCTCTAGCCTTGTCTGGTTTTAAGATGGATATGAACTCAACTTAATTTTTTTTTAGATTTCATTTGTCCTATATTTTCTTCTGCTTTTCACTAATCCTGCATGTTTGTTATTGGGAATGGAAGCTGCTGAGGGCATATGAGACCCTTCTATTTTTTTGCCCTTCTTCTTTTGAGTTTTTGCTTCACAGAATTGAAGTCCCCAACATGTTTAACCGTGACATGACAATGCTTTTTTGCTTGTGTAGTTTGGGCTGCGTCATTTTTTTGGGTGGGAGATGGATTTTAGGCTTTGTGATTAGTAGATAATTGATCTTTCAATAGCCATGGACAATTTAAATTGATTGCAATTGGTTTAGCTATCTTGTTGATATTTTTTCCAACCACTACAGGTTTATTCTGTAGAGGGTAGTGATCAATGCCTTATTGGCACTGCAGAGATTCCAGTGGGGGGAATTCATATGGATTCTATTCTCACAGAATCGTCGTTACCGTTAAAGTATGCAGCTTTCTCCCATTGCTTTCGTACTGAAGCTGGTGCTGCAGGCGCGGCAACAAGGTAAATTATCTGCAATTAACTACGTCAAGGGAAACTACTTGAAACCAATAACTCATCAATTCAATTTATGTGGGTGTTGCTATGTTCGATGCACTTGAACCAAAACCAATATAATTTTGTCATCAACCTTTAATTTATTTAGATAAATATCATTGAACCTTTTGTGGTTTTTTTTTTTTTTTTTAAATGTTTTGGGGGATTGATGTGATAGGCTCTATGATCATTGCATTGAAATGAATGCATGCCTTTTTTTTTGTGTGCGCCTATATTGATTAGAAATGAATGACGTACCTCCTGCATTGATCTATGCCAATAAACATGGAGGATAATATATTATGTAGGAAATTAATGTATTGATCTTATTGATTGATACAAATATACACAATGTGTTTACACTATTGATTGATATCAATATACATTTTTGTGTGTATTGTGTATTGTGTCTTTACAATGGAGAGAATGATCTCTCTTTTATAGGGAGAATGAGTTACAAATGGAGGAATTAAATTAACCTAAAATGGAGCACTAAACAACTTAATGGAGCATTAGGGTTAATGGAGCATTAGGGTAAATGGAGCACTTGCTTCTTGTGGAGCACTAATGGAGTGGAGTAGGTAGGTGGTAGTAGGTGGTAGTGGTAGGTGGAGTAAGTTATAGGTTTTTACATTCAACAGCCCCCCTCAAACTCAAGGGGGTTAGGAACTAACCAACTTGAGTTTGGAGAGAGTAACAAAACAGGAAAAATAAAATGACAAATAAAATAAAAGTGGATAGGAGACACTGTATGGTCGTGTCAGACCGTTGTAGAAGACAGTTTATGGGGTCATGTCGGACCGTTGTAGAAGATAGTTTATGGGGTCATATCGGACCGATGTAGAAAACAGTTTATGGGGTCATGTCGGACCGTTGTAGAAAACAGTTTACTGGGTCATGTCGGACCGTTGTAGAAAACAGTTTACGGGGTCATGTCGGACCGTTGTAGAAAAGAACCGAAATCAATGTCGGAACAGTTTACCGAGTCTTGTCGGACCCTTATAAGAGCTAACCGGAATCAATGTCGGGACAGTTTACAGAGTCTTGTCGGACCCATATAGAAGCTAACCGGAATCATAGTCGGGACAGTTTACAGAGTCTTGTCGGACCCATATAGAAGCTAACCGGAATCAAAGTCGGGACAGTTTACAGAGTCTTGTCGGACCCACAAAAGGCGTGCCCAATCTTATTAAAAGGCGTGCCATCAAAAGGTGTGCCCGACAGCCATCAAAAGTCGAGCCATCAAAAGGTGTGCCCGACATCCATCAAAAGTCGAGTCATCAAAAGGCGCGCCGATTTGTCGTCTGGCGTGGAGAGGCGCGTGATACGCGTGTCTGCCTTGCCTATTTAAACCAAGGCGAGGCAGCCGCTTATGCAGAACAAAACATCTGCTGAAAACTCTGAAAAACCTCTTCATTTTGCTGAGAGATATACTCTGTAACACTTCTGCCCAGAAAATATGGCTTCTTCTTCCCGTTCCGCTACCCAGAACATAGCCTCTTCTTCCCGGGGTCTTACTCTCTTTCCCGACCTCAATGAGTGCACAAGAGAGATAACCGGGGCAGTTGCCCTGGAACCGCAACCAAGTGCCCTTGGACCAAGCCCCCCTGGTTTTGCACCGCTGAACTATCCGATGGTGGCTGTTGAGCAGATAATGGCTGCTCAATCTGATATTGAGGCCAATTATTATACATTAAGGTCATGCGTTGAGACCATGACGGCGGTTAACAACCTGTCGCACCGGCTTCAGAGTAGAACAAATGAGGTACAGCAGGTAAAAGCCCAACTGGCTCTGCTCCAGCGCATGTATACGGATGCCCGAGCAGAGATATGTATGCTGAAGGCAGAAAACAAGGAACTGAAGCGGAAGGCCACCGTGATGCTCAGATTTGGAGGGCCGCCATATGTGACGGTTGAGGAGCAACGGGAAGTGAACGTGCTCGGCGGCGAGGGAAATACGGAGGCAGCACCGGCAAGGGCCGCCCAAGACAAAGGCAAAAAAAAGAGGACAGCCGAAGAGGCGAAAAAATGAGGCCGGTTTTTGTTGTGGTGGTAGTAGGTTGTGGTTGGAGATTGTTTGTTTGTTTGTTTTGTTTTTTTTTTTTTTTTTTTTTTTTATGTAAAATGGTGATCGAGTTTGATCCCTGGCATGAATAAAATAAAGTTGGTGTGCAAATAGAACTATGTAACTGCAACTACGAACATAATCGCAACTAGAAACATTCAACATCCAAAAGGCTGACCGGCTCGCCAAAAAAAGAATCCCAAACTTCTCAAAACATGGGTTTAGAGAAGCAACAGAACCATACCTGCCACAGTAATGTCTGTACCCACGATCTAACATTTTTGGCCTTTGTGAGAAACCATAGCTAGTCCAGCAACATCTTTCCTCTTAAGAGACAACTTTGGAGACATCCCTGCTTGATCTGTTGTATTTCATGTGGCTCTTGACAAGCTGCCCAGCGGCAATGGCAGACATCAAGGAGAGCTCCCCCGCCAAAAACGAACCAGCTACTATTGTCGCCAAAAGCCTGGAGTTTGATCCTGGGTACTCTTTGCTTGCACCCTTCACACCAAGAAGGTTCAGACAAGCTGATTGAGATGCAAGTTGAGTCCCACCTCCAACTGTTCCTACCTCAATGGAAGGCATGGTCATTGAAATGTGAAGGTCCTTCCCGTCATTGACGGCTTCCATCATAGTTATGCAGTGGGAACTCTCGATATTTTGTGCTGGAACCTGACCAGTGGCTATAAAAATTGCAGAGACTATATTGGCAACATGGGCATTGAAACCACCAAGAGCACCAGCAACAGCAGATCCAGCAAGGTTCTTAAGCATGTTCAGCTCTACAAGTGCAGGAACAGTGGTTTTCAATACCTTCCTAACTACCTCCTCAGTGATGATTGCCTCACAAACAACTGACTTTCCACGCCCTTCAATCAGTGTGATGGAAACCCAGAACAGAAAAGAAAGGACTTGGATGCAAATGAGGTTTGTAGAAGTGAAATGAAGGACAACAAATACTACTGCACCAACAGCAGCAACAACAAGAGCAAGATCAAGAAGAATAATTTGTGGCAACGGAGTGAAGGTATGTGTAGAGGTCCGGCGGGCGGCCAAGACGAGGCTGCCGCCCGCCGGTGAAGCGAATTTATTAGGTTCTTAAACCCGCTCTGATACCATGTAGGAAATTAATGTATTGATCTTATTGATTGATACAAATATACACAATGTGTTTACACTATTGATTGATATCAATATACATTTTTGTGTGTATTGTGTATTGTGTCTTTACAATGGAGAGAATGATCTCTCTTTTATAGGGAGAATGAGTTACAAATGGAGGAATTAAATTAACCTAAAATGGAGCACTAAACAACTTAATGGAGCATTAGGGTTAATGGAGCATTAGGGTAAATGGAGCACTTGCTTCTTGTGGAGCACTAATGGAGTGGAGTAGGTAGGTGGTAGTAGGTGGTAGTGGTAGGTGGAGTAAGTTATAGGTTTTTACATTCAACATATTAATATCCTTGTATACTTTTTATTATATTACAAGTGCTGTTTTGTGCATTTTGAATGCAATGGCCTGATAGAATTCTAGATGTTTGAATGCTCTAGCATAACTGATGGATATTCTTTATTTTTTTGCCGCATTGGGGATACCAAGTTCTGCTTTATATTTGCTGTCTCTGAATAACCATGCTTGAGGAGCACTTCTTCCTATAATTTGTCTGGTTTTCTGTATGAATTATCAAAGATCACTTGGTCACAATGATTTTGTTTTGGCATAATCATTTACTCTATAGGACTTACGTGGTGGAGGGACATGCATTACTAAGCAAATGCCATTTATCCACTTATGGTGGTCTATTATCCTAGCTTTCTTTTCTTTGGCTTCACCTGCAAGTTGTTCCCTCAAAGACTTGTGATAGTCCTACTGATCTGTAAACAAATAAGTAAAGGATAAAAATGCAGATAATGAAAACGATAGCTTATAGTCCTACTAATATATGGATCGAATTTTGTTTCTGCTTAGCTTTAGTTCTGCATCATATTGATACATTTGGTTACTGTTGTGGAGTAGGGGCCTTTATCGAGTCCACCAGTTCAGCAAGGTGGAGATGTTCATCCTTTGCCGACCTGAAGAAAGTGATTCTCACCATGAAGAATTAATTGGAATTGAAGAGCACCTGTTCTCATCACTTGGCTTTCATTTTAAGTGAGTATTGACAACCCTTTGTATACATTCGTAAATATATACATGTTCATTTGGGTGGCTTTGTTTTATATCAATGCGTTCCACCAATCGTAACATTAAGCTTCTTGGCAGAACTATAGATATGGCTTCAGGGGATTTAGGTGCACCTGCTTATCGGAAATTTGATGTGGAGGCATGGATGCCGGGTTTAGGACGTTTTGGTGAGGTATGCTAGTATTATGTGTGTTTCTGTGTGTGCAACATGTGTGTCCTTTGCTGATATACCTTTTCACTATAGGGGCTGTTTGGTGCAGCTTATGGAGTTGCTTGTTTTTTTTTTTTTTTTGTTTTGTGTGGTGTCCGAGTGTTTGGTGTAATTCTTGCTTATAGTTCAAGAGACAGAAATAGTTTAAATAATCTAAAAAAATTGATTATTGGAAAGCAGGGGAAGAGATGCTTTTAGTTTCTGGTGTCCAATTAACAACTTTCAGCTTGTTAGAAGTTGCATCAAATAGGCCCGTAGTATTTGAACTTGAGAATTTATGCCAATAACGCAATTGGGATTTGTTTTCCAATTCAAGTTCTGCATGTTTTACTTATTTTTTATGAGCAGAGCATCGGGCAAGGTTGTTTCAGTTCCAAAGAGTGTTACTACCTTTGAACCATGTTGAATGAGCAGGAATTCAGCTTGTGCCCTAAATTATTTTCCCATAGTAAACATTTTGGGTCTGGAAATCTTCTAATTCCATGTGTTATATTATATTTTGAACAGATATCAAGTGCATCAAATTGTACCGACTACCAAAGTCGCCGACTAGGAATCCGGTACCGCCCTGAAGCATCATCAACAAATCCCAAGAAGGGTAAAGGTAATCTTGCTCCGACACAGTTTGTGCACACATTAAATGCCACGGCCTGTGCTGTTCCGCGGATGATCGTTTGTTTGCTCGAGAATTATCAACAAGAAGATGGTTCCATCGTAATCCCTGAGCCATTAAAACCCTTTATGGGTGGGCTTGAGGTCATTACTCCAAAGTCCAGATAGAAAAATGGGATATAAGATTTATTTTTGGTATTATAGATATTATTTTTTAGTGTATTGGTATCAGAAAGGTGGAAAGTTGAGCTTGTTGACTGAACAACAATTTCCTTTCAAATTTTGAGTTAAGTACGTTGAATTTTGATTTTCTCCTTCTGAAAATTTTGTATTGATAATTTTTGTTTTTGTTTTTTCTTGTTGAAATCTGGTTTTAGGCAGATTGAATTCAGAAAAGAAGAGAGAATGGAAGTGCGTTTGGTAACTGATTTTGTTGTAAAAATGACCATAAATTTTGAAAATTTTCAATTTTTTGAAAACAAAAACATATGTTTTCACTTGTTATGAAAACAGTTTTCATTATCTGGCAAGCCCCCTCCGACGACGACCCTGGGCTTTCCCCCTCCACTCACTCACCAGACATGTTTTCATTTGTTTTTTGAAATCTGGTGTTATACAGACTGAGTTCAGAAAAGGACAGGAGAGAGAATGGAAGTGCTTTTGGTAACTGTTTTTGTTGTAAAAAATGACAATTTGAAATTTGTTGAAAACAAAAACCAATGGGTAGGTTTGGTTTGTGTTTCTGAAAAAAATTTCAGAAATTTTCTCTACAAACAAATTTCAGAAATTTTCTCTACCAAACAAATTTTCTCAAAAAAATTTCCCAAAACACACAAACCAAACAAGTTTTCCAAACAAATCTCTCTCACACACACATCAAATCAATCACTTTTTCCAAAACTCTCTCTCAAAACAATTTTCCAAAACAAATTTCCCAAAAAACCAAACCAAACATGTTTTCGTACTTTTTATCTCTAAAACACATCTCTCAAACACAAACCAAACATACCCAATGTTTTCACTTGTTATGAAAACAATTTTCAATTGCTGGCAACCCCTCTCGTCTACATTTGTCCCTCCGTCATGGAAAATTATACAATAATCTCGGAAGTATTATGTGACTATTCTCTCTCACCAATTACTATTTATTATGTCTTCTCATATTTCTCAATCACTCAAATACAAATAGTTAATACTTCACATTATCCACTAATCACACTACCATAGAACACCAATTATCATAAAACACTATGTGACTGTTCTCTCGGACTACAGAATAATCACTCGTCCACCAGACTTTTTTAAATATATATTTTAAATTTTAATTTTCTTTTGAAAGCACATATGTATTGAATATGCTATTTATTTGTTTTTTTTTTTTTTGGAAAAAAAATAAATGTCTCCGGTTTATGGTAAATGAAAAACATAATTATATAAAATTGACAACATTACCAAAATGCTACCATGAACCAAATTTTTTTTAAAAAAATTCATAATTTCATGTGAGATTTGTTGTTGGTTCCTTGAATCTCAATTATGAAGGAAAATGCTGTTATACATCAGCTATACACCTTAAAAGAAACAAATATTTCACTCTGGCACGCAAAAATATAATTAAAATTCCGCGGGTAATACTTGGATTTGATGCCAAATGAGCTTCTCTCTAAACCTTTAAAACTCCAGATACCTCTTTTTTCCTTGTAAAAATTGATAATCATCTTGTAGGGGTAAGTACTGCTTCAAGCTTCATAGACAACCATATGGTGCCATCCTATAATTTCAACTTGCTGAAATCAACTCTTTGAACAGGATATGTGTATGCCTCATAATTGATTTGTTGCCCCAAAGCACTTAATTTTGTGAGGGTAGTTATTAGGTCAACCTGAAAAGAATCAATCAAATCCCATGGACAAGTTATTAGAATGAAATGTCAACAAAGCCGCTTAGAATAACATACATTACTTGAATTCACCTGCATATTATGGAAGGTTGAAGTCAAAAAAACAAAATCCAGTTCTTTCATTTTAGTCCTTGATTTTAAATTTGTATCAGTTACATTCTTAAACTTCACACATTAATTCAATGTATTCTAATCTCCTAATTGCCATGTAAAGAATAGACCAAAAAATGCTTACATCTGCCTCACATCAGGTATTGATGGGCACTATAGAACATTTTAGTGTGACTATGTATTTGGCTCCAAGTGATTTTAGGGTTTTAACAAAGCAAACCACAAGTAAATTTTTATTTTTATTTTTGGGGATTGAATGGATTGACTGGCGATTTATTTAGGTAGAAAATGGGATAAATTCCTCCCAATACCATTTAAATGCCACCAAATGTGAGACTGACGTAAGCTTCTGTTTTTCTAGAAGACGATAAGGAAAATGAACATTGGATTAATGTGTGAAATTTAGGGATGTAATTGATACAAATTAAAAATAAAGGATGAAAATGAAATATGTGGTACACTTTAGGGACCATTTGTGCAAGTTACCCAAGGTACTCACAATCTATGTCAACTAGAACATGGATCGTTTCGGTACGTGGAACGGGAACGGGAACGGGAACGAGGTACGCCACATGCTCTAAAATATGATACGATAGGGATAAACTTGTATATATTACACTTAAGAATTTACAGTACTTCTAGAATAACTATTGGACATCCAATAATATATATATATATATATATTTTTCATTTTTGATGTTTTTGTTTTGTCAAAACTTAAGTCACCTTAGATTTTAATTCATTATATTTGATTTTTTTAGAGGTAACATTTAAAGAAATATATTAGAAAAAGCTTTAGGGATCGCTTCGGATCACTAAATTTATTGTTTTGGAACGAAAGTGTATCATGTTTCGAAACGAGCGAAACAATACGTAATTCGCTAGGGTATTAGCGCTTTCTAGTAACATAGCTTACAATTTTCTTTTTCTTACCTAAAATAGTAGTTATCATTTATTTCCTTATCTATTCTTTATCCATTTCTCTTGAAATTCATGAAAGAAGAAGAGAAAGAATGACACTAACCTCGTAGTCAGTTTCAGAGACAGTTTCTCGGCTTCTTTGATATTTCTCAACCCATGGAGCAACATCTCGATCTGTGGCCAATAAGGTCTCAGTGGCCATTTGATCAGGACCCAAGAATGCAGACATAACAGCTAGCTGGCCACCAAAAATGGAAAACGAATAATTTAAAAGAAAACTGGGTTGGTGAGCACTTTCTATGAATATTTCACAACAAATAATTGATTTGGTATAAGCGGATAAAAATAACCAAGATAAAAGCTGAGTCCGTGGGAGTTGAAGTTGCAAAAACTTGTTAAGAAAAGCTAATAAATCTAGTAGTAGCACTTAAGCTCGATCTTTCATTAGCAACATGGCTCAATGGAGTGGCCTAACAGATGCTGTTGATAGATTTTCCTTTTGATCATGCAATGTCTAACTAAAATGAAAACACAACCAAACAAGTCTTTAGTTTTTTTTTTTTATTCCTTCTGATTACAAATTTAACTATGAGTGTCGTTCGGGGCTTCTCCAGACAATGGTGTTTTCAGTTTCCAACACTAAATTCTCGAGCACTAAGTGAATGCTGTACTGAAACAAGGTCATGCCATGCAACTTTGATGTCATGATAATTGAAATACCTGGCGGGGACCAAAGCCTATGGCCAAGAACTTATCTTTCATTTCCTGAACACTTGCTTTCGCCCACAGGGGAACCCTCCCTTCTGGATCTGGCTCTTGAGCATCTGACCTCCCAAATTGCTTGTCAAACAAGCCCCACTGTAGTTACAAAAAGCAATTGTATCCATTACATCCACCTCCCCTAATAATTTTGGAATAACTGATCACAAAATTGGACACAAAATATATATGGCTGAATATGGTTTTTCAAAAGTAGATCTCATTAACAAATCATGTAAATTCTTTGACCAGTTTCTGAGTTCGTAGCAAATTTGCTAATTTGAGTTAAGTGAGGTAAAGCATAATGGATACCACATATGAAATGTGTATACACAGAGACTCCTTAATAGGCAAATAGACTAATTTGAATAGATTCAACTCCTAAAACTATCTTGTGAACGATTTGTATACACAAGAAACTAACCTGCCCATTTGAACCATATGCAGTGTATAGTAAGCTTCCTTTCTCTTCATTTCCACCACATTTACGGATGGCAGAAGCTAGAAATGTAGACTTTAAGGCACTTTGTGCTGCATTGAACAAAGAAAATTGGGTCAGAAGCTTTTAATCACCTAATTCAAAAAAAATGAATCCACTGTCTTTCACAGAATTTCAGAAAAAAATATTTTCCTTCATGGAAACTAAAATGAGGATACACACTTGTGTTAATAAAGTACCTTGTTTGTTCACAGTTTCATTTTATATTATTGTTTTTGGAATTGGTTACAATTTACACGAGAACTTATGTACCAAAAAAGTACAACATAAGTGACACATAGGCATTCAGCAAGACAAGCAAAGTTTATATTTTGCATCCTAACCTAAGTCTGGGCTCTGTATATTGGGTGCGTTGACTATTAAATCATGAGTAATGAGTTATAACGATGAACTACCTCTTACATATAAGCCATTGCAGCATATTACGTGTACAATCATTCACATAATTCTATTACACTTCCCAACCATACCCTAGGCCTATTTGGTGTAGCTTTTCTCAAGCTGAAAGTTGATAATAAGAAAACAAAAACTAAAAACACCTCTCTCCCAGCTTTAAGATAATCAGTTTTTTCCAGCTTATTTAATCTATTTCTGTCTCATAAGTTATAAGCAGAGTCGAAAAGCTGCAACAAACAGGGAGCATTCAGCTTCAAGATTATCAGTTTTTTCCAGCTTATTTAGACTTGGTTTGGCATAATAAAAAAAAGTCAAAAAGTCACTATCCTATTTAAGTCACATCATCTTATTTCAGTCATATCACCTCTCTACCACATCACTTCAAACCCAACCCCAACCCATACCCAACCTATATTTCATAAAAAGTCAAAAAGTGCACTTATTTAGTTTGTCCCAAACAACCCCTTAATCTATTTCTGTCTCATAAGCTATAAGCAGAATCGACAAGCTGCAACAAATAGGGAGAACTCCATGTGCAATCGTGCACACACTATAGTCTATTCTTTCCAGCTTATTTAATCTATTTCTGTCTCATAAGCTATAAGCAGAACCGACAAGCTGCAACAAACAGGGAGAAGTCCATGTGCAATCGTGCACACACTATAGTCTATTCATCTACCATAAATTTGAGGATGAACATATTGGTAAAAACAAATGATTTATAGAGTACACTCCACATAAATACGATGACTGATTCCAGAGTATCTGAGCAAGTTAATGGCCATGTAGGTAGTGTACAGGACAAACTTGGTGATAAGTATGACATGCAACCTGCAAATTGGATGAGATCCGCAAATGAAATAGGACCACCCTTGGAATATGAATCTATTTCCTTCTTTGCTTCCTCCAATAAATTCATTGCGGCAGAGAGCCCCTTATTCTCTGGTCTCCTAATCTCTGAGCTTCAAGCAAGAAAATATAATTGACAAGAAAAAAAAAAAAAAAAAAAATCAAGGTAACATTTCAGCAACGACTTAAAAACTTCTAACCGAAAAAATAAGAAGCAAGAAGTGAAAACAGTTCAGCCAAAAGACGCAAATAAAAGGAAACTCCGAAGCGTAAACCAACTAAATCCAGGATCCAAAACCTCAATACAATTTTGACAATTTAACATAATTTTCATATTCCACAATCTTTTTTTACCACATTTAATACATCTGCTTATCATCATTGACACTGAAAGAGTAGGGTCATTTTGTGAATTGGCATCAAAAAACCCTAAAAAATAAGCAGGAACAAAACATAATAGATGAATCATCTTTGGTTTGGTGAAAATCTTCACTGTACATGAAATACCAATCCTGATTTTTGATGGAATGCAGAATTTCATTCTTTTACTTTATTCTTTAATACTACATACTTATGCGTGGTAATGCTATATGTTAGAAGTACCTGAAACGTACAGATCCATTTGGGCCACCAGATTTTGTGGCCTGAAAAACTCAATTAGAATCATATGAGCTTTCTTGATATGTAATGTTTAGGAATAATATAAATTTCTACTTCCATCTCAAACTGTCAACAAGTAAAACTCTTTCTCACCTTATCATAAGTCATAGCATCATTCATCGCCAAAGTCAATAAGGATGGAACAAGATCTGGGTTTGCCTGAAATCGGCACATCAAGAATCAATGAAGCATTGTAGGTTTTAAATCTGTAAAATTGGGTCTAAATATGCATTACATTAAGATCAATTTCATTAAGCATGATGGCGGGATTTACCTTTATAGCTGTAAAAAGGGTCCCCTTCACACTTGCTGTCAAAGAAAATATGTTAATTCAATAGACACCGTCAATGTTAAATGTACATAACTATTTGGTATCATTTTCATTTTTCATGTTTTCAGAAACAAAAGCAATGAAAAGTTCAAAGTCATCCATCACTTCCAAAATTTTTCTAAAATTTGAAAACAACTATTTGGTGTTTCCTAAAACTGGGTTGCTTTCAGAACTTTTTTTCTGGAAACACTTTACCTAACAAGTTTTCTGTGTTTTTCGAAAAATGAAAACAAAGAATAGAAAACAAAAATGACACCAACAGTTTGGAGTACTTACACTGAAACTCAGAACGCTGTCTGCGCTGTATTAGATCAGCAGCATTAGCCTCTTCAACAAATGAGCCTGAGCTTGCTATTATTTCCTAGGGAGAGACAACAACTGGCAGAAACTTATCATCACATCACTCCAGCTCATGGAATTGTTAATTTATCCAGATATCGATCTATGAAGAAATACACTCATTTAACTGCTTCAAGTGAGTGAAAAAATCACATATTGAGGTTAGATTATTAAAATTTAGTAATCAAATTATTAGCTTTCTGCCCAGGAATATTTTTCTCAACATACTTGGTTTTGGAGTCTATCCACTTGAACTGTTGAATAGCTTGATATAGATTGTTGGACCAATTTCCTATCAACTTGAGCTTTTGGGACAATTAGTAACTTAACAAGAACAATGCTTTCGTTAAATAAAATTAAATCTCAATAATGAAGCAAAAATTGCGAGTTTAGGCCCTAATGCCAGGCAAGTATGTATATCCCTTAAAGAAAGTAGATTGACAGGTGGGCTGGGCACAAGCTACACAATTTGGGAAAGAACGTCATTTTTATGGCATGGTATGTAATTTTGAAGTTGCGCATTGAATCTTCCTAACTTGTATTTAATATCTGTACAAATAGTCCAAGATTTCAATTTAGTTAAACTTGGTAGAATGAAATTAGGCAGTTCATTTAAGCCCGCATGTTTATTGGATGCCATTCTAGTTGTAATCTTTGTATTGTTTGGGAGAAATTACACTGTTCGTGGAGATAGTTGTGGTTTTTTCCTCAACTATTTATTTCTCCTCCCTTGCATTCAGCTATTTCCCATTTTGTATTCAGAATTAAATTCAAATTTCTCAACGTAAGTGGCAACATTTCAAAAATAAAAATTCTTAGTGCACTAAATTAGAACATAGAAAATTGTGTATCTAGGATTTATTTCAAGTGTGACCCACTCCACACCGAGAATGAATATCAACCACACAATGTGCTTTCTGTGCACTTTCCTGTGTTCTATTTGTGATAGCATTTCTATTTCAAAAATGCATCTTCTAAGTTGTGAAGCACTTGGTAAAATAAGTTTTGTTTTTAAGTTTTATCGCATGAATAATTCAATTAGCTATTGAGTTTGATCAATACCCATTTCAAGAATTCATAATCACTTGAATATAGGCATCCTCTTGAGCTTAAATAAACTAAAAATTCATAAGAGGAGAAATTTCAAATACTAATAGCTAGCAATTTTAGGTATTAGACCAAGCTAATCGGTTGGAAAAGAAAAAGAAAAAGAAAAAGAAAAAGAAAGAAGAGTATGGATAGGTCTTACCATGCCAAGGGTAGCCCCAAAACATTTAAGAATGTCTCTTCGACCAAATTGATCCTCACTACCATTGTCAGCTTCAATTTTACAGCGAACTGTACTCTGTTTACACAGGACATGTTTACAACGTAGTCATTACCAATTTTCTTGAAAACCCCGAATAAATTGGTTGCGCAATATTCAAACAAAGAATGTTTGAACAAGAACCACAAGCAATTTCTTAAATAAAGCATGCATATAAAGAATGGTACTGAGTCACATTAAATACATGTTGTTATATAGCATAAGGGCAATGGACTTACAGCATGAATTGGGTATTTGGAGACAGCAACAGATGTGGTGTTGGTGGTGGGAGATGGGAGAGGAGCAAGTGCAAGCAAGGAAGGTACAGTTGAGATAAAAGAGACTATCCCCATTTCCTACACTAGTTTCTCTATCTCTCTCTTTCTTCTAGAAAATTTCAACAGAGAGAGAGAGAGAGAGAGAGAGAGAGAGAGAGGGAGAGGGAGAGGGAGAGAGAGAGAGTATATGGAAGGGTGTTCACAGGCTACTGGGTAGGTAATTTTGGTTTGTGTATGTGGAGTGTGGGAATGGGTTGGTGATATTGTGTTATCCTATTCCTATCCTTCCAGGGACTTCTGTTCAACTGATTAATAGACCCGACTGAAACATCCTTTTAACCATATAAAAAATGGGTACCCGCCCGTTGGTCACATGAATCTCCTTGTTCCTTGTGATGGTCATGGGTTGACTCTTAGGAATGGAGTAAGTTGAATGTGTTTCTAAATTTTTAAAATAATGTTGTATGTATCAATTGATATATTAATTAGTGTATTAACGGAAGATATGATATAATTTTAGAAATTTTGAGTTTGCATAAATGGTATAATAGTTGGGGTCATAATTTTGATATAGTAATGTTCTAGCATATGTTGGTATACTAATTGATATATAAATTGATGCATGTAATACCACTAGGGCTGCAAATAAACAGAGCCGTTCGTGAACAGGCTCGAGCTCGACTCGGTAAAAGCTCGTTCGAACTCGGTTCGTTAATTTTTTTTTACGTTCGAGCTCGAGCTCGTTAAATTTTTAATAAACAAAGCCAAACATTCCAAAGCTCGGCTCGTAAGCTCGGCTCGTTAGCTAGCTTGTTTAATATTTATTATTTATATATTAAATAATATAAAAATATGTATAAAAAATAAGAGAAATATGCTATTTATATATTTAAAAAATATAAAATGTAAATAATAGTTAACTATAAATAGTACATTTATATAATAGTGGTAGTAGATATTATTATTTTAGTAAAATATGAACTTTGTTTTAGTATGTTTATTTATATTGTATATATAATTGTATAATTAAAGTTTTAATTGTAACTTTAGTCTCACATGCAAGTATGAATTTATAAATTTTTTGGCTTGTTAAGGCTCGTGAACAGGCTCGAGCTCGGTTCGTTAAATTTTTATTCAGTTCGAGCTCGTTAAAATCTTAATAAACAAGCCCAAACATACTGAAGCTCGGCTCGGCTCGGCTCGTTTGCAGCCCTAAATACCACCAAAATTTTTATGATCAACTTACATGAGTAGTTCAGTTATCAAAGGTCCTTGGAACAAATAGTGTTAGTGGGTAAGGGTATAAATCTGGCCCTACCCGGTTCATGTCAGGCCTCGCGGACTCCCATGAAAATTCGAGTCAGACCGGGCGGGGCCAGACTGGTCCACGGGCCCAAAAAATGAAGCCCAGGTCCAGGCCCAGACCCAAACCCAGGGATATTCTGACCTTGGGCAAGCCGAGCCTCAGGGCGACCCAGTGGGCCTAGGCCTGGCCTTGAGCTTGGGGAGCCTTAACATTTTTTCTTGTTTTTTAAAATTTTTTCTACCAAAATTCTATTATTTTCTATTAAAAAAGACACTGGACCTCGGGTGGACCAAGTTTCGAACCGGGCCTTGAGTAGGCCTTGAAGGGGGCCGATGGGTTAGGCCACGGGCTAGGTCAAGCAAGCTGGGCTGGGCTTTAAAATGATGGCCCAAGCCTAGGGGCTTGAGTTGAGCTTTGGCCCGGGCCCAAACAAACCGGCCCACCCCTAGATTTCGGGCCACCCACAGGTCACATGTCATTTTTACACTCTTGTTAGTGAGTAATTGCACGTATTCACATTTTTTAGGAAATTTTTAAAAATAATGGGTTAGCTTTTTTATTGTTTTTTTTAAAAAAATTAATTTTAATTTTTTTTTTTGACAAACTCCTTTAATTTTGTGGCTTCTCCCATATCAAAAATATGTTAAGTTAATAAACATTCACATAAAATATTCTTTTGAATAAGAATTGTGGAAAATGTGCTTAAGGATGATGCGTCCATACATATGTGAGTGAATAGGAATATGAATAGAAAAGTGACATCTTTCTTGTGAGCTATAATAAAAAAAAAAGGGGATAAATTACACTGATACCTCCTAAGGTTTATATTTATTATAATTCCTTCCTCACCTTTTAAAAATTATATCTTCTTCTCTGAGATTTAAAGTTTCATTACAGATTCTCTCTTCAGCAATTTAATTTTTTTAAATACCAATTTTACCCTCATTGGGTAAATTACATTGACACCCCTTACATTTTAGAAATTACAATCCCCTCCCTAAGGTTTAAAGTAGCATTACTAATTGCCCCCTCGGTTAGTATTAGTTGGAAAAAAAATTAATTGAAAAAAAAAATTGGAAAAAAATTTATTTGGAAAAAAAAATTAATTGAAAAAAAATTTTGTTAGTAAAATTTTTAAATTTCTGTTTAAAAACCAACGTAAGCTTATTTTTTGAATTTACTTTTTTTTCTCAAATTTACAAACTGAGACAACTATTTATAAATCAAAAAAAATTATCAAACAAGTTTTTATGACAGTTTTTAAAATTTTTGTAAATATAAATTGAAAACTGGAAACAAACTGGTTACCAAACAGGTTTCAGATGATAAAAATTTCGTAAAATTAACAAATAATTAAATAAGTTACCAACGTAAGAAATGACTTATCAAAAGATTCTTAGGCTATGTATGGTTTGATTTAAATTTTTTTTTTAAATTAAAAATTAATTTGGTTAAGAAATAAAAAATAAAAAATAATTATCATTTTTATATAATTTTTATCTTTCGAGTGGTTAGAAATAATTTTTTACAAATTAAATTGAAACAGCCATACTTATGTATATAACCTACCCAAAAGTTAAAAAGATAATTATTTTTTTCCCTTAAATGATAATTATTTTTTATTTTTTATTTCTTAACTAAATTAATTTTTAATTTTTAAAAAAAAATTTCTAAAAATCAAACCATACATAGCCTAAGAATTTTTTGATAAGTCATTTCTTACGTTGGTAACTTATTTAATTATTTGTTAATTTTTCGACATTTTTACCATCTGAGACCTGTTTGGTAACTATTTTGTTTTCAGTTTTCAATTTATATTTACAAAAATTTTAAAAATTGTCATAAAAACTTGTTTGATAATTTTTTTGGTTTATATATGGTTGTCTCAGTTTGTAAATTTGAGGAAAAAACGTAAATTCAAAAAATGAGTTACGTTGGTTTTAAAAGAAAAATTTTAAAATTTTACTAACAAAATTTTTTTTCAATTAATTTTTTTTTTCAATGAATTTTTTTTCTCCAACTAATACTAACTGAGAGGGCAATTGGTAATGCTACTTTAAATCTTAGGGAGCGGATTGTAATTTCTAAAATATGAGGGGTGTCAATGTAATTTACCCCGTGAGGGCAAAATTGGTATTTAAAAAAATTAAATTGTTGAGGGAGAGAATCTGTAATGAAACTTTAAATCTTAGGGAAGAAATGTAATTTTCAAAAAGTGAGGGGCAACCTATAATAAATATAAACCTTAGAGGGTGTCAGTGTAATTTATCCTAAAAAAAAGGGTCAGGCATTTTAAACACTTTTTTTTTTTTGTTGTTTATGACATTGCCCTATCTCTTAATAAAGGGTTTGAAACCCAAGTTTACCTTTCTATTAGTGAATAGGAATAGAAAAGTGACATCTTTATAGTGCGCCAAAAAAAAAAAAAAAAAAAAAAAAAGTTAGGGCATACACATTCATTTGGGTTGCACTTAATCTTTGAACACTTTTTTATTGTTTATGACGATTGTGACGCACTCAAAATAAACCCATAATATACACAATATTGACATGCATTGGTAAAAGAAAACAAAACATTATTTCATTCATCAGAGTATTCTTATTAAAAGACATTACATGTAACATCGAAAATAAATGCCCTACGGCTTACAGCTTTCCAAGCCAACACTTGGACACAAAAGTCTGAGTACTAACTCAATTACACATTAAGCCCTTGGCTTGAGTTTACATGTAATATCAAAGTAAAACAAAGTAACAACTAACTAAACAGAGTCTTCAACTCCAGATCCTCCCAAGCTAAGTCATTGGAGGTAGCATATCACCAGGACCTGAAAATGATGTTCCCATATATAGGGTGAGCCACAGCCCAGCAGAAATATACTAAACCAAATATAAGAATTGACTAAAGCAATAGCATTCGATAGATGGTGTACGGGAAAGAAATACACCTTCTCGTATAATCTTGTTGATCAAGTCTGCGCTCCTCCGTACGTCGTCGTTCTACTACCTGAAAACACAAACGTGAGCTAGCCGGCGGGTGTGTGCCGGAAACCTCTCCGATGCCTAAGTCAGTAAGCTTGACAAATAGACAAAAGCTCTATGTATTCAGGGAGCAAAGTTGCATTACCTCTCCAAAGGTGATATTGGTGAGCTTTTATAGGTTTCGTGTGGCACAATCCTAGTAGGACTCTTACTCCTCCATGTAGAGTCCTCCTAGGATTCATACTCCTGGAAGATAACGCTTATCCTTCAACACCCCCCTCACTGCTTAAACCAAGTGAGATGGTTTTACTTCGGAAAGATATTACATAACCGAAATAGTATTTCCCGGTCAGACCGGCTGTACGACCGAGCTAACCCATAGCTCGGATTCGCCTTCCAATGTTCTTACTTCGGCTCCTCATGCCGAGGTCGAGTTAGCCGTACCATGCCTCGACCGGTCTAACGATTACATCGGTTCTTCGTAACCCTTCTCCTACCTCGGCCTCACATGCAAAGGTCGAGCTATCCGTAGAAGAATTAAGCCGAGCTAACCTTTACTTAGGTCCTAAAACAGGCCCAACTTACCTCGGTTCAAACAGAGCGACCGAGCTAACCAACAATAAAGGCCGAATAAAGGCCGAACTAAGCCCACTTACACCGGTGGCAATCTCTTACTTTGGACTGGACTACCGTATGGCCCATCTTCTAAGCCTTCTTAACACGGCCCATAGTGCGGCCCACTATTCCAACTCGGCCCAATTTAACTGTATAAATTACCCTCTCAATTGCCCCTTAATTCCATCTACACAGTATGATAGGGATTACCTGTCTTATCAGCCGAGCTAAACTATCTTTTAGCCTCTCCAGCCGAGCTAAAATCTTTTGACTTTTCCAGCAGAGCTAAAAACCCTTTAGTTCCTCCAAGCTGATCCAGCCGAGTTAAAACCTTTCAATCTCTCCGGCCGAGCTTATTTCACACCGGGCTCTGCTTGTCCGGTCACAACGTCTTTTCAATTTGCAGAAACTGAACCGCTTAATATTCCGTACACACGTGGCATGCTCCCATTGGCTGAAGGCAGCTGTCAACGCCGTCTTCGTATTTCGTAATTTTTTGAACAGTCTCGCGTTTTTCACCCTTCCACCTAAACAAGCCCAACTCTTGTTATTTTGGATTACCCCCATCTTAACACTGTTCATCTTCTCTCTCTCTAGCCCTATTGCTCTCCAACTCTTGCAACGGTGAAGCTTCCATCGAGTTCTTCATTACTACCGTTGGTTTTCACCCCAGTTCTTGCCTCTTCATCTGGTAAGTAAATCCATGTCGCTCGCTTAGTTTTTTGTACTTTTATACTTTGCAATCCATAACTTCTTATTTTTGTTTTCAAAAAACACATTTCTGCTTCCATTTGTGTTGTTTCTGAAAAACTTAGTCATAGAACACTTCGAACACACCTAACATTCTGTAGAACATTTGATTTTGATCCATAATCATGAAGCAACCGAACTATCAAACTGTTTACTGCTACATATAGATTTAGGCAGACTAGAACCGAACTAGAGCTCGTGCACACAACAGTAGTTCCAATAGGTCACCATCTGATTCACATTAGCCGAAATAAAAACGCACCGAAATAAAATCTTGGCCACGACCGAGCTGAGCCCTCGGGGGCTAAGCCAGCTTTCTCAGTTCCTAAACCGAACTCAGAAAGCTGCCCCTTGAGGCCCAACCGGAGTAACAAACCCATAGGCGAACCGAGATAAACAAACCTCCTGTCGAGCGGAGATAACACACACCTTGTTCTAACCGAGGTAGATCCTGTAGTACCCTATGTAGCCGAAGTAAGACTCTCTTTCTTGCTTTGTTTTGTAGCACGGTCAACGATCTGTGCTTAACACCTTGTTTTTCTACTCTGCAGACTTAGGTCGCCCAAGCCATCCTCTTGAGCGCTCCACCGAGCTTCTGAGCACAACTTCCCAACCGAACTAACTTATTCTTTATTTATCCAATAAATGGGGAAGTATAGATTTTTAGTAGAAACCCCAGGAGGCCTAGCCGAATTCCGCAAGGACTACAATATTCCTGCCGATGTCAACCTTACCTTAGCCGAACAAGACGTTGACCCATGGGGCAACAAAGGCTTTGTCCCCTTCACCATTCAGTCAATAATAGAAACCGGACTACGATTTCCAGTCCAACCACTCATCTGTGAGTTTCTTAGGCAAACCAGACTATGCCCAACCCAACTCTCCACCAACACTTACCGAATTATAATGGGAATAGCCGAACTGAACCGCCAAACCGGTCTCAAACTAGGCTTAGCCGAAATATTGCACCAATACTCCATAGGATCAAAAGACGACGGTTGGTGCTATTATTTGAGAATACGCCGTAGCCGAGAGAAAATAGTTAAGGATACACCGGACAAGGACCTAAATGATGATGATTTCTTCTGGGTGTCTGGGAATTTTGAGGACCACCAGGCCCAGATCCCAGGCCAAAGTATAAACTGGAACAAATGAATTCCTGGTACACTTACTTCGGTTTTCCATGCATGCTTATTTTTTACTTCGGTTTCTACTTTTGTACCGGGCTAACAGTTGTCTTCTTTTGCAGATAAAGCCCATCTCCTATCGAATTACGGCTACCCCAACCTAGGTATTCTTCGCGCCGCACTGCGGGTTAAGGAGAGAAGTTGGATCAAGCTGTTAGATTTTGAGCCGACGTACAGATATAGCGGTCGCCGAAAAGCCAAGGTGGTTGACTTCCTCCTTGAAAATGCACCAGAACCGGACTCGACCTTGCCCCAGATCAACCTTGTGCCCCTCACAGCCGAACAAGAAATGGCTAAAAGAAACAGACTGAAGGCAATGCTAACTGCAACGACCCCAGCCGAAGTACCACAAGCCGGCCAGACCACTGAGGCCGTGGTGGCCCTTCCATCCCAACAGCCATCTTCCTCTCGCCGAAACAAGCGTGCCCGGACTAGCCAAACCAAGCCACGACTTGTTGATGAGGACGAGACCGTTCTGCCACCCAGCCCTCCTCCAAGCCCTCAGCAAAGCCTCCAACCGGAGCAGTCCGACCGAACTGCCTCCTCCTCCAAATGGGCTCCTTCCCTCGCCTTCAACGACCGAGATATCACTGCTTCTGATTCGGTGGTCTCAGAGAAGGACCACTTGATGGCTTTCACCCTGGCCAAAAGTGTGTGCCTTCCCAAGGACATGGAGCACCATTACAAGCAGCTCAACACCGAGTTGAAGTCAATCCGGTCTTCCACTAAGTCCATGATCCTGGTAAATAGCTTTTACCTTCTATGTAATTTTTTTCCACTTTCAGTCCGGCTAAAGTTACTTCTCCTTTGCAGGCCATCCAGAAAAATCAAGTTACCCACAAAAGGGTTATGGAACTTAGGAGGAATACAAGGGAGGCCATGGCTGAGGTTGAGTAAAAAACAGCCGAACTAGAAGAGGCCAAAAAACAAATGGCCGAACTACGAGCAGAGAATGGTCGGCTGACCGAGCTAGCTAATTCGGTCGAAGTCGAGAAGCAGAAGGTTGCCACCGAGGCGAAAGACAAATATCTACGCATTTTGGCAAAGATTGAAAAGAAAAAAGACACCGAGATAGCCCAATTGAAGGTGACCATTAAGGAAGCCGGAAAACAAGGCTTTAAGGAGGCCGAAGATGCATATACCCTCCAGTGCAACGCAGCCAAGGATTTATTCTTCAAATGTGGCTGGAGGAGTGCGGTGGAGCAACTCGGTTGTACGCCTGACACCGAGGTCTACAATGCTCCACCGTGTTCTATTCCGGCCTCGCTTTCGCAATATGCTGCCGATCTACAGAGGCAATTCCTCGAAGGTTCTGATGATGAAGAAGATGATGAAGATGATGACGAAAATGAGCCAACTCTCACCCCGGTCGTCAATGACCAACAGCAAAATAATCAAACAGTTCGGTTGGAGCCAGTCATTGAAGACCTAACGGACGAGTTGCAACCAACTGAGACCGAGGTTCAGGCTGAGACCGAGCTCCCAGTTCAAACCGTGCTCCCGACCGACACCGGACTCCGAACAGATGCTGATGTTGATTTTGATGAACTCTTCCGTTGATTTTTTTTTTCTTTCCTTTCTTTTGAACTTGTAACCGGGCTGCGGCCCCTCAATTGTACTTGCTTTTGACTTCAATGAAAAAATCTTCTTCGACTCTTATTCCGGTTTTGTGTATGTATGTTTGCACTTGTGATGATTTTTCCATGTACTTATTTGCTCAACTGTGATCTCGGTTTTAGCTGTCTAACTTACTAGCCAACCACTCTTCAGCCGATATAGCTACTTCGGCTGGAGAGTATCCAGTGTTGGTTTTAACCCAGCCAACCATTCTTCAGCCGATATACTTACTTCGGCTGAAGAGTACAAAGTGTTGGTTTAATCCAGCCAACCGCTCTTCAGCCATACACTTACTTCGGCTGAAGAGTACAAAGAGTTGGTTTAATCCAGCCAACCACTCTTCAGCCATACACTTACTTCGGCTGAAGAGTTCAAAGTGTTGGTTTAATCCAGCCAACCACTCTTCAGCCATACACTTACTTCGGCTGAAGAGTACAAAGAGTTGGTTTAATCCAGCCAACCACTCTTCAGCCATACACTTACTTCGGCTGAAGAGTACAAAGAGTTGGTTTAATCTAGCCAACCTCTAAGTCAGTTTTTCCAGCCAACTTAGAATAAAACGTCCTGCAGCCTGGATCCTTATCCTAGTCTTAAGAGGGGTGTTAGTTTAATCCAGCCAACCTCTAAGTCAGTTTTTCCAGCCAACTTAGAATACATTGTTTGGTTATTTCGACCAAACGTCTTGCAGCCTGGATCCTTATCCTGGGCTTAGGAAGGGTTCATAGTTGGTTATTCCGGCCAACTATGTTTACAATGCTCCTAACTTGCCAAAGGTACTGTCTACTGAAAACAATTATACTGAAAAAGAATCGACTTGTTTTATTGAGAAAGTAAAAAATTACACATACTTAAAAGGGAAAAAGCTAAAAATAAAAGAACTTGAGATTTGCTGTGTTCCATGGCCTGGGAATTGCTTTGCCGTCCTCATCTTCCAAGTGGTATGCCCCTTTGCCTGCTAATCCGACCACTTTGTAAGGTCCTTCCCAGTTAGGTCCTAGCTTGCCATCTCCTGGAACCAAGGTATTTCCCATCACTTTGCGCAGCACCAATCTCCGATCTTGAATTGCCTTGGATGCACTGTTTTGTTATACTTTCTGGACAACTCTTGTTGGTAGGAGGCGATGTGAACCAATGCTCTGTCTCTTCTTTCTTCCGCAAGATCAAGCTCTAATGTTATGGCTTCGCTATTTAAGTCTGGATCAAAGTTCTCGCTTCGAATTGTGGGGAGGCCAACTTCTAAAGGGATGATTGCTTCCATGCCATAGGCTAGGGAGAATGGTGTTTCTCCCGTTGATCGTCGAGGCGTGGTGCGGTAAGCCCATAAAACATGGGGGAGCTCTTCTGCCCACTTGCCTTTGGCTCTTTCTAACCTTTTCTTCAATCCATCCAAGACTACCTTGTTTGACGCCTCTGCCTGTCCATTTGCTTGGGGATATGCCGGTGTGGAATTGTAGAACTCTATCTTGTACTCTTCACAAAAGCCTCTGAAAATTCTGCCGTCGAACTGGGTGCCGTTGTCTGAGATCAGTGCCTTTGGTATGCCAAAGCGAGTGATGATATTCTGCCATACAAACTTCTTCACATCTTTTTTCTTGATTGACGCTAAGGCTTCTGCTTCTACCCACTTTGTAAAGTAGTCGGTTGCGGCAAGAAAGAACTTCCTGTTGCCAGGAGCTGTTGGAAGTGGGCCTACTATGTCTAATCCCCACATTGCGAAGGGCCATAGGCTAGTTAGAGATAGGAGTTCTCTGGCAGGTTGGTGTATTTGGTGTGCGAATTTTTGACACTTTTCGCACTTCTTAACATACTTCTCTGAATCCGCTTGCATGTATGGCCACCAATATCCTTGTGAAATTGCTTTGTATGCCAATGATCTTCCTCCTTGATGGCTGCCACATACACCCTCATGTATTTCAAACAGGAATGCTTCCACTTTGCTAGGGTGAACACACTTTAAGTAAGGTCCTGAAAACGACTTCTTGTACAATGCCAAGGATGGAGAGAGCCAGAATCGTTGCGACTTTGCTCTTATTCTGTTGGCTTCTTTCTTTTCTTCCGGTAAGGTGCCATCTTTCAGGAATAATATGATGGGATCCATCTAAGAAGGGCCTAGATCGGCGCAACATACCTCTACTGCTTCTGTGTCTTCAATGCTTGGCCTAGGCAAATAGTCGATTAGTAGTGGGTGAGGGATGGAGGTATCCGCCATTGAGGCGAAGCCTGCGAGTTCGTCTGCTCTGTTATTTTCTTCTCTGCCGATCTGTTCTATCCTCACCACTTCAAACTTCTTTATCTCTGTTCTGACCAATTCTTGGTACTTGGCCATTCTATCATCCTTTTCCTCGTAGTCGCCAGATATTTGGTTTACCACCAACTGTGAGTCGCTGTAAACCATTAGCTCGGTGGCCTTCATGTAGAAAGCTGACTTGAGGCCTGCCAGAAGCGCTTCATACTCCGCTTCGTTGTATGATGCTGGGAAGCCAAGGTTGATTGCCTGCTCCACTACTAGGCCGTCTGGAGAGATGAGGACTATGCCAAGCCCTGCCCCATGCCGGTTGGATGCTCCATCCACGAAGAGCTTCCACATCTCTCCAACGAACAATTTCCAGTAGGTGAAGGGATCAGATGATGCCTTGGGATCTTCCATGATGCTGGTGTCTTCTTCAGAGTCCATGCTCGTTGTCTGCCCCTTGCTTTCTGTTTGCACCAAGTCTTTATTTGTTGGCGAGTCCTGACTTGGTGTAGCATGGTCTGTTTCTTCCTTCCTTTCTTTACTCTGGTCTGCCTTGGGGCCTGACTGAGTAACCAGTACTAGGGGTTGCGTTATTCCGACGTCAACTTCCATCCCTAGTTCGGTTGTTTTAGTTAGGTCGACTGGGCAGATGTGATGACTTCCTGGTGTGAATTCTGCGACAAAATCTGCCAATGCTTGCGCTTTTATTGCGGTCCTAGGTTGGAACTTGATGTCGTATTGTCCCACCTCTACTGCCCACTTCAGAATTCGCCCAGAGAAGTTTGCTCTTTCAAATAAAGCCTTTAATGGGAAGGCTGTGAGAACAACTATGGTGTGGGCGTGGAAGTAATGCGATAACTTCCTTGAGGCCATCATCAAGGCCAGTGCCAGTTTCTCGAGTGGTAGGTACCTTGTTTCGGCGCCCAGTAATGTCTTGCTGACATAGTAAATGGGCAAGTGTTGGATTCCTTCTGCGCGGACCAACACTACGCTGATTGCATGCTGGGAAACTGCGAGGTACAAGAACAGTTCTTCTCCAGGAGTTGGGGTTACAAGTAGTGGTGGAGAAGACATGCATTCCTTCAAGCTTTCCAGAGCTCGGTTGCATTCGTCGTCCCACTCAAACTTGGCTTTCAGAGCATGGAAGAATGGTCATAGTCTATCTGACGACCGACTTATGAATCGATTGAATGCAGCTGCCATGCCGGTGAGATGCTGTACTTCTTTGACTGAGTTTGGTCTCTCCAGATCTTGAATAGCCTTGATCTGAGAGGGGTTTGCCTCTATACCCCGGTTGGTCACCAGGAAGCCCAGGAATTTGCCAGATCCTACTCCGAATGCACACTTCGACGCGTTGAGGCGTAACTTATGCTTCTTCAGGATCTCAAACATCTCACCTAGGTCCTTGAGATGGTCATTCTCATCCTTGCTCTTGACCACCATGTCGTCGATGTAGGCTTCCATTGTCTTGCCTAACAATGGTTCAAATATCTTGGTGACCATCCTCTGGAATGTTGCTCCTGCGTTCTTTAGGCCAAAGGGCATGACCTTGTAGCAGTATAGTCCTCTTGAAGTGGTGAAGGATGTGACCTCCTGGTCTGGTTTGTGCATGGCAATTTGGTGGTAGTCTCTGTATGCGTCCAGAAAACTAAGTCGGTTGTGCCCTGCTGTTAAGTCTACCAATTGATCTATCCTTGGTAGAGGAAAGCTATCTTTTGGGCACGCCTTGTTGACCGTTTTGTAGTCGACGCAAACACGCCACTTGCCATTCTTCTTTGGCACTACGACGGTGTTGGAGATCCATCTTGGGTAGTGCACCTCTCTGATTGCCCCTGCCTCCAGCAGGTTTCCTACTTCTTCTGCCACTATTTCGGCGTGGTGGAGTGCCGATCTGCGGGTGCGCTGAATGATTGGTCTGGCAGAAGGGTGGACGTTGAGTTGGTGACAGATGAAGTTGGGATCAATGCCTGGCATGTCGTATGGGGTCCAGGCGAACACTTCGATGTTGGAGGTCAAAAATTCCAAGACCTCCAATCTCTCAGTGCTGGACAACGACGAACCAAGCAAAAAGAACTTATCCGGGTTCTTTTCATCTATTCTGACCTCCACCAAGTCCTCCACTGCTTTCTGACTAGCCGCTTTGCCAACATCTGCGAATAGTTCATTGCTCTCAGGTTCTTCCACCAAATGAACGTATCCTTTGGCAGCGCGGCTGCCGTTTACTGTGACAAAGCACTGTTTCGACATGATCTGATCTCCATAAACTTCTTCTATTACTCCGGTGTCATTTGGGAACCGCATCACTTGGTGGTAGGAGGACGCCACCGAGCGCATGGCATGCAGCCATGTTCTGCCCAAGATAATGTTGTAGGTGGAGGGGACCTTCAACACCCAGAACTCCACTTGCTTCGTCACACTCCCTGCTTTGACTGGGAGGATAATTTTGCCGACGGGCCATTCTGGCATGGAGTTGAATCCGATAAGGGGAGATACGGCAGGCGCCAAGTCTTTATCTTGCAACTTTAGTTGTTTGAAGGTTTCATAGTACATGATTTCACACGAACTACCTTGGTCAATCAGAATCCACTTGACGTCAAAATCCTTGACTCGAAGAGTGACGACCAAGGCATCGTTGTGAGGGCAATAAATCCTTGCCAAGTCTTTATCCGAAAAAGACATGACAATTGTGGCCTCTGTCTTTCCCTTTTTGACGACTGGTTGGGCACTTAGCACCTCTCTGAAGTGCTCAACCTTTTTGATTGAACCTCTGAGCTCGCATACACGCTCAGGTTCAAAGACTCCATGTATTACGTTGATGACGCCTTGAGGTGGGGCGTCGTTCGGCATTCCATTGGGCATATTCTGGTCCTGGGGGGCTGGCTGTGCCCCTCCCTCTATGTACTTGTCCAGGTGACCTGCTGCCACCAACTCTTCCAGATGCTGCCTCAATGGCGTGCAATTCTCAGTGCGGTGCCCCTTTTCTTTGTGGAAGGTGCACCTCGATCTGTCGTCGTAGTCCTTCTGAGCTTCGCCTAACTTGGCTGGCCACTTGACGAAGGGTTCGTCTTGAATCTCGCTAAGTATGCGGTAGATCGGTTTCTTGAAGACCGTGGTTATGGCGGTGCGGACTCTCAGCCATCTCTTATCCTGGTCTTCTCCATTGTCTCTTTTGCCACGACCGTTTCTGTTCGGTCGGTCCACCGCGTTGACCTTTGCTGAGGCCTTCTTTTCTGGTACTGCGGTTGCGCCAGTTTTTACTTTGGCACGTGCGCTATCCTCTTCCACCCTGATGTGCTGATGCACTCTCTCCATCAGGGCCTCCATGGTAAGGGGCGGTGTCATGGTGATAGAGTCCCTCAGTCTGTTCCCGACTGGAAGGCCTCTTTTGTATTGCGCAATGGCGAGATTGGTTGGGCAGTCCCCAATCTGGTTGAATGTCTCCCAGTAGCGACTGTTGTATGATCTTAGGGTCTCCTTGTCGCCTATGTCGATGGAGAGTAGCTGGTCGATCTCCACCGGAGTTTTAGTGTTTGTTCGGAACCTTGTCACGAATGCCTCCGCCAATTGCGCCTAGGAGGCTATGCTGCCTTCTGGAAGTTTCTCAAACCAAGTCAGGCCTAGGTCGCCCAGGCTTGAAGGGAATAGGATGCACATCAAGGCCTCATTCCGCCGGTATACAGCCATGACCTGGCGAAAGTGGCTTAAGTGTGAGTAGGGGTCCGTCTTCCCCTCATATGTTGTGAATTTGGGCTGTAGGAAGCCTGACGGCAGTGGTGCATTCTCTATTGCCGGGACGAATGGTGAGGTCTGCAGCCTCGC
This sequence comes from Camellia japonica, assembly GCA_030407325.1. NCBI lineage: Eukaryota > Viridiplantae > Streptophyta > Magnoliopsida > Ericales > Theaceae > Camellia > Camellia japonica. The sequence goes on from JAPPVO010000036.1 coordinate 107,777,230, forward strand.
CAACGCCTTGTCCGTTGGTTCGTAAGCGGGGCGCGGTATTGGCATTCCAACCTCGACGCTTCCGTGCGTCCGAGAAGCCAACCGCTGTAAGGCAGAAACTCTGTGTGGATCTCGTGCCCTGGCGTCCTCCCTCCGTCGTGCCTTTTCTTCTAGCACGGTTCGTAGGTCGGATGATCTGGGCAACTCTGTCTGCCTAGACCTTGTCTAGTGCGTATGCGAGGGCCAATATGTGCTTCCCTCAGTGTTTGACCTCTCAGATCTCGTCCTCTCAGACCTGGAGTGACGAGTTCTGGAGGACCTGGATCCGGATTGGGTATCGCCTGTCCTGAGGCTTTTGCTTTCCGCTTGAAAGGGTGTAGTATTCCGACTACGACTTTCCGAGTGGCGAGGGGGCGTCTTGTTTGTGCGCCCCTTTCCTGTCGCCACTCCTTTTCCCTTCACCTGGCGCTTCAGAGATTCCATGTCCGCTGCCATCTGACGGATCAGTTTGTCTTGTTCCCTGACGCGATCCTCCAAAGCTTGGGGATCAACCCTGCGCCTTTGCCTTTCTGGGCTTTGCGAACGAGAGTGATGGGGGCTGTTATTCCGTCTTCGTCCCCTTGCGTCCCTCCTGGAATTTTGTCTTTGTGGTTCCAGGTTCGCCATGTGAGTGACCAAGGGTAGGCCTTCGCACCTTGCACCCCCTTCAGGAGTTAGTCCGTCAACGGCGGACTGTGGTAATTCTTCGTTGTTCGCCATTGATTTTTGGGAGGAAAAGCTTGATCAAGAGGTTGTTCTTGTCTGACTTCCCACAGACGGCGCCAATTGTACGGGAAAGAAATACACCTTCTCGTATAATCTTGTTGATCAAGTCTGCGCTCCTCCGTACGTCGTCGTTCTACTACCTGAAAACACAAACGTGAGCTAGCCGGCGGGTGTGTGCCGGAAACCTCTCCGATGCCTAAGTCAGTAAGCTTGACAAATAGACAAAAGCTCTATATATTCAGGAAGCAAAGTTGCATTACCTCTCCAAAGGTGATATGGGTGAGCTTTTATAGGTTTCGTGTGGCACAATCCTAGTAGGACTCTTACTCCTCCATGTAGAGTCCTCCTAGGATTCATACTCCTGGAAGATAACGCTTATCCTCCAACACCCCCCTCACTGCTTAAACCAAGTGAGATGGTTTTACTTCGGAAAGATATTACATAACCGAAATAGTATTTCCCGGTCAGACCGGCTGTACGACCGAGCTAACCCATAGCTCGGATTCGCCTTCCCATGTTCTTACTTCGGCTCCTCATGCCGAGATCGAGTTAGCCGTACCATGCCTCGACCGGTCTAACGATTACATCGGTTCTTCGTAACCCTTCTCCTACCTCGGCCTCACATGCAAAGGCCGAGCTATCCGTAGAAGAATTAAGCCAAGCTAACCTTTACTTAGGTCCTAAAACAGGCCCAACTTACCTCGGTTCAAACAGAGCGACCGAGCTAACCAACAATAAAGGCCGAACTAAGCCCACTTACACCGGTGGCAATCTCTTACTTCGGACCGGACTACCGTATGGCCCATCTTCTAAGCCTTCTTAACACGGCCCACAGTGCGGCCCACTATCCCAGCTCGGCCCAATTTAACTGTATAAATTACCTTCTCAGATGGTTAACACTTACAAATCCATTATATCATTATACAGTTTCATGACAATAATGTCCATGACATGTTTCACTTTCCATTTATACAGACATGGCTCAGAACCTGGCCAAACACTAATAATGAGACTACATCTCATATTAATATTACTTTTGATATTTACAACTAAATGAGGCTAAGGCTCATAATAAAACACTTCCATCAATTGATAAGTACACATGTTTGCCGTACTAAAATACTTCCATACATCAATAAGTACACAGATTTGCTGTACTAATAGAGTCCATCCCCTTTCTCCTCCCAAACAGGTTTGAGAGTCCATCCCCTATCTTCCCTCAAACTATGGAGTACATCCCCTATCTCCTCCCAAACAATATGCATATACAATGTATTTAACACTTGTCATATACAATATTCAATCAATACACATATGTGCTGTATTAATTCAACTGTCATATTCAATGACCTGTTCAAAGTGATTAGTTTCAGTTTTCCCTAACCAGCATGCAATGTCTACAACAATCATGACTATCCTCCACCGATAGCCTAAAGCAGTTATTTCTAAACAGAAAATAAATGCATCAACAGATATAAACTCAACATTTTCATAGGTGAGTGATTAAACTATCCAACTACACCATTTAGTCCACAAATTTCTCAATTCCATGAATTAAACTTAGGGCTGGTTTGGCTTATACTAAATAAGTCAAAAAGTCAAAAAATCACTATCTTATTTAAGTCACATCATCCTATTTAAATCACATCACCTCTCTAACACATCACATCAAACCCAACCCAAACCCACCAATAAGTCAAAAAGTGCACTTTTTTAGGACATCCCAAACCAACCCTTAATTCCACATTATTCCCAAAATTAATTATACAAATTAATTTATTACAACAATTAGGGCTTTTCCCCCTTTCCTCAAAATCAACCCTAAGGTTCAATTTTATCAATGTAACACTATCAATGTCATTTTTCATGACTCATAAACTTATGGTATTTGATAGATGAAAAACCTCCTTTTTAAATTGTGAATCAAACCCTAACTTTTCCCAAAATTTCCAAACGGCACCAACATATCAAAATGACCAAAACTTATAATATGGAGTAGGGTATCCATACCTCGAAGTGAAGAACTCAAATGGAGAAGATGGCGAAAACCCAAGGTGCTCCAAATTGTCACGACCCAAACCCGGCCCTATGAGTTTAGTACCGTAACCGGCTAGTAATCCGAGATTACCGAAGGCCTGCTTAACAGTAATACAGTATAACAGAGTTCAGGGCCTGGCGGAAGCCAATACAGTAAATAACTAGTGTCCATTGAGCTGTGAAAATCTGTATGCCAAAATATTTTTCATGCATTCATACAGTTCAAAACAGTACGGTCTATACAATCATATACAAACATTCAGTACGGGGACCTAATCCCTCGTTAACAGTACAGTAAGCATTCAGTCTATACGATCCGTTCGGTCATTACGAAACAGCGAGTCAGTACAAAAAGGGGAAATACTAAAACACCCCTAAGCCTTAGCATAACAGGCTCGGAACCTCGCAGTGAGGCACATTGGCTGGCTTGACAAAACTGGGACTCTACCCCGACGCCTCTAGCTTTGATCCGGTGCCTGTACACCTACATATATATATGAGCAGTGAGCTAAAGCCCAGTGAATAACATAATGTATAAAGAGGTTAAGAATGTAATGTCTTTACAGTAATGAAAACAGTTCATTAAACAGTATTCCAGTCTTTCAATCAGAACAGTTATACAGTCTTATGTGGTACATCTATTAGCATAACAGTAAACAGTAGGTCTTAAAGACCGAACAGTAATGATGGCCAGTCATTCAGTAAACAGTATGATTCCACAAGGGAACCGACAGAGATCTCTGTAACAGTACAGTCAGTAACAGTAGGTGCTAAGGATGCCACAGTACAGTTCAGAAATAAAGGACATACATTCATTCAGTAAATAATTACATTTCAGTAAACAGTTCAGTTGATAATCAGATAACCATTTTTGAACATATCTTTATACAACTGTTACTCACAGTGCTCTGAGCTATCAGTAGCTAGCGCGTCTCCTCAGAATGCCAACCCTATACAGTCAACAGATAGAACACACACTAAGTTTCACAGTCGGAAGGGTGATAATTTAAATCCCTAAATTTCCTCGGTGTGGTTCTACATTTATATCCTCAATAAGATGTCTTAAACTAGGCCTAAGAATGCCTAGAATGGGATGAGGATGCAAAAATACACTTAGAAAACATTTTCAGAAATTTCAGTGAAACAGGGTCCCGCTCGAGCGCAGGTTCCCCGCTCGAGCGGACAAGCAAACAATGGTACCCGCTCGAGCGTCCACTTAGCCGCTCGAGCGAATCAAAAAGTACTGGATAGGTGAAATCTCCGCTCGACGCCCGCTCGAGCGTGTCACTCAGTCCTCCGCTCGAGCGCAACTTCTTCCGCTCGAGCGGACTGATGTACAGTGCAAGATGCTGGGAGCTTGATTTCCCCGCTCGAGCGGCACTTCCTCCGCTCGAGCGGAAGGCAGAAATCTGGAAAACCCAGATTCGACCTCCAAGCTCAAAACCAAGTTTTCAAACACCAAAATCGATCCTCTTGGGCCCATTTTCTGGAAAACTCATTAAAACACATAATGTTACTTGATTCCAAGTTCAATTTGTACAATCAAAGCCCAAGGGAAGTTTAATTAAGCCCATTTCCAAACCAATTTTCAAGAACATGTAAGAACAACATTCAAACATGACATGCATGCATTCAAACCAAATCAAGGCTCCAATGTGATGCTCTAATGAGCTCAATACTTTGAAAACAAGATGAAAACATGGATTTGTACATGATTATGAACATGCATGTGGTATTTAATCATGAAATCAACTCCAAACTCACTAAATTCAACATGCATGCAACAATTAGACTTCAATCTAATATGCTAAGCTTAAAACATGACTTAGCTCTACTATGAGGCATGAATCATGCAAGAACAAGTTTAAACTCAACAATGAGGAGGTCAATGGTCTACCTCAAGTCTTGTATTCAAGGTCTATGGGCTCAATTTGCAACCACACTTCAATTTCTTCAAGATTTCAAGCCAAAACGACAAGAACAATTCTCTCCTCTCTAACTCTCCTCTAAATTCGGCTGTGATGCTCAAATGTGGCTGATGAAATGAGTTGGTTCAAGTGTAATATGGAATAAAAGTGTTGACATAGTGGGCCACTAAGAGTGGCAATTTGGTAGATAAGCCTAAGTTTGCAATTAGCTCAATTTAATCTAATTTAATCATTCCTAATCAATTTTCAGATAAATATACCATTAAATCACAAATATTCTACTAATCCCAAAACCCTAAACGGTTCCTAATTCGGCCGCCGATAAGGCCTTCAATTAGCAGTTTAAACATATGAATTCAAACAGATAATCAATCAATCAAACAGATGCAATATGCAATTCAATAGATAAACTCATTCAACTTCAGTTTCGATTTCAATCAGTCCATTCAGTACTTCAGTTAATTCAATTATCAGTCATTATCAGTTCAGTTTAGCAGTAACCAGTAGCTAATTCAGTAGTTTATCGGTAATCAGGACGAGGGTTGTTACAGTCTCCCCTCCTTATAAGGAGTTTAGTCCTCTAAACTCGAGTTACCTTCATTCTGGAAGAAAACAGGATTCAGCGGGAACAAATCAGGATATCGCCTAGCCATGTCATCTTCCCTTTCCCAAGTGGCATACACGCCACCATGGTTCTGCCAATCAACTTTCACTAGCGGGATCTCTTTGTTTCTCAGTTTCTTGATCCGTCGGTTTACAATCTGTATAGGCCGTTCCTCGTAAGTGTAGTCATCACTCAACACTACTCGAGTAGGCTCAATCACATGAAACGGATCTCGAAGGTAGTCTCTCAACATCGAAATGTGGAAGACGTTATGCATGTGCTCCATTTCAGGAGGAAGTGCGACTTGATACGCCACCGGATTGATTTTCTCAATAATCTGATACGGTCCGACGTACCTCGGCGCTAACTTGCCTTTGACTCCAAAACGAGTCTGGCCTTTCATTGGTGTCACTTTCACAAACACGTGATCACCCACTTCATACTCTCTGTCCCGTCTTCTGACGTCCGCATAACTTTTCTGTCTACTCTGTGCGGTTTTCAGTCTCTGTTGTATCAGCTTTATCTTCTCAGTCGTTTCATAAACAATCTCGGGCCCAAGCAACGGCCCATCTCCAACTTCTGCCCAGCAAATTGGAGATCTACACTTTCTGCCATACAATGCCTCGAAAGGCGCCATACCAATACTCGAATGGTAGCTGTTGTTGTAGGCGAATTCAGCCAACGGCAAATGACTTTCCCAGTTTCCTTGGAAATCAAGGACACACATTCTCAGTAGATCCTCTAAAGTCTGGATGGTCCTTTCTGACTGTCCATCTGTCTGAGGATGATAGGCACTACTCAGCCTCAATTCAGTACCCAGTGCAGTCTGTAGGCTTTGCCAAAACCTCGATGTAAACTTCGAATCCCTGTCAGAAACAATAGACACAGGCACTCCGTGCAATCTAACAATTTCATCAATATAGATAACAGCCAATTTATCCGCATTATAGATTGTCTTGACAGGTAAGAAGTGTGCAGATTTAGTCAGTCTATCAACAATAACCCAAATTGAATCCATACCTTTTCTGGAGCGAGGTAATCCAACGATAAAATCCATCGTGATATGCTCCCATTTCCATTCTGGTATGGGTAAGGGTTGCAGTAATCCGGCAGGTCGCTGGTGTTCCGCTTTAACTTGTTGACAATGGAGACACTTGGACACAAATTCAGCGATCTCTTTCTTCATTCCTGGCCACCAGAAATTCTGTTTCAGGTCTCGATACATTTTCGTATTCCCGGGATGAATCGAAAACTTCGAATTGTGGCCTTCTTGCAGAACTCTTCTTTTCAATTCAGAATCATTCGGTACACACAGTCTTTCTTGAAATTTCAGTACATTGTTGTCAAATTTGAACCCCGGTCTCGGTTTTGAATCTTTCTCTTCGATGATTTTCTTCAAGTAATCATCCAGTTGCTGTTTCTCTTTAACTTCTTCAATCAATGCTGGTTGAGCAGTAATGACAGCTAAGGTTCCACCTTGTTCCTTCAAAACAATTTCAATCTCAGACTTTTCAAGGTCACAAAGCAACTCCTTCTGTCCAGTCAGCAAACAGGCTAAGTTCCCAATCGATTTTCGGCTCAAAGCATCGGCAACGGTATTGGCTTTTCCCGGGTGATACAGAATCTGTAGGTCATAATCTTTGATCAGTTCAAGCCATCTCCGCTGTCTCATATTCAGTTCTTTCTGTGTGAAGAAGTATTTCAAACTCTTGTGGTCGGTATATACTTCACATGTTGCCCCATACAAATAGTGACGCCAAATTTTCAATGCAAAAACCACTGCAGCAAGTTCCAGATCATGGGTTGGGTAATTCTTTTCATGCGGTCTCAACTGTCGGGAAGCATAGGCAATAACTCTCCCATTCTGCATTAAAACACATCCCAAACCCTTATGAGAAGCATCACTAAAAACAGTGTAACCATCTGTACCTGAGGGTAGAGTAAGGACCGGTGCAGTTACAAGTCGAGTTTTCAACTCTTGGAACGCTGTTTCCCTCTGGTCAGTCCAGTCAAATGATATCCCCTTCTGTGTCAACTGAGTCAGTGGTAAGGCAATCTTGGAGAAATCTTTGACAAATCTTCTGTAATATCCAGCCAATCCCAAAAAGCTTCGGACTTCGGTTACATTCGTTGGTCTAGGCCAGTTCACTACAGCTTCAATTTTCTGCGGATCAACAGAAATTCCATTTTGCTAACAACATGCCCCAAAAACATAACATGATCAAGCCAAAACTCACATTTAGACAGTTTAGCATACAGTTTCTGTTCTCTTAAGGTTTGTAGGGCAAGTCTCAGATGGTGCTCATGCTCTTCAACAGTCTTAGAATAAATCAGTATGTCATCAATAAATACTACAATGAAATCATCAAGGTATGGTTTAAAAATTCTGTTCATAAGGTCCATAAATGCAGCAGGGGCATTCGTGACTCCAAATGGCATAACTAAAAATTCATAATGGCCATACCTCGTTCTAAAAGCAGTTTTATCAATGTCTTCTGGTTTCACTTTCAGTTGGTGATACCCCGATCTGAGGTCAATCTTGGAAAACACTTGTGCACCCTGTAACTGATCAAATAAATCATCAATACGTGGCAATGGGTATTTATTTTTCACAGTTACCTTGTTCAATTCGCGGTAATCAATGCACAGTCTCAGTGAGCCGTCTTTCTTCTTTACAAACAAAACAGGTGCACCCCACGGTGAAGTGCTGGGTCTGATAAACTTCTTGTCTAACAGTTCCTGCAATTGCACTTTCAATTCCTTCAGTTCAGTTGGGGCCATTCTGTAAGGAGCTTTAGATATTGGTTGTGTACCCGGAACTACATCAACAGTAAATTCAATTTCCCTGTCAATCAAATCCCCTGGTAGATCATCTGGAAATACATCTGGGAATTCTCTAACTATAGGAGTGCAATTCACATCAGTTTTAACATCATTATTAGCAGATACAGTCAGTACAGAACACAGATATCCTTTACACCCCTTCCTAATCAGTTTGACAGCTTTCACAGAAGAAACCAGGTATGGAGGAGGCACTACTCCAACCCCATCAAATACAAATTCAGGTAAACCCGGTGGACGGAAAACAACTTGCTTGGTCACACAATCGATAGTAGCATGATATTTTTGTAACCAATCCATCCCCAATATTACATCAAAATGATCAATGTTTAACGGCAGTAAATCAATAAACAAATGCATATCCCCAACAATAATTCACAAGCAGGATACATATATGCACATGTCATGGATCCCCCAATAGGTGATGATACCGCTAACAAGTAATTCATAGGTTCTAAGGGTCTATTCAATTTTCGTGAGAAGGCATGCGACACATAAGAATGTGTAGACCCCGAATCAATCAATACATATGCATTTTGAGCACAAATAGAGAGGATACCTGACACAACGGTTTCAGTATTTTGCACGTCTCCCGGTACTAGGGCGAACACTCGGCCCTGCCTCACAGGCTCTTTCCCGGTAGCTTTGGGGTTAGGCTTTGGTGCTACATTTGCTGCTGCTGCGCTCGGTGCAGCTTTACTACTAACTGGTGGAGCAGAAGGGCAGTCTTTAATCCTGTGGCCCACCTTGCCACATCTGAAACAGGCTCCCGTTATGTTGTGACAAACTCCTTTGTGCTTGTTGCCACATGTAGAGCAGGGTGGAATGAATCCACTCCCTTGGCTGGGGCTAGTTGTTGACCCCGTGTTCTGTTTCTTGTTTGCAGGGTTATGCTTGCCTTTCTTGAATTTGAAACCCTGTCTTTTACCATGCCATTCCGTTGTTGGTGTTTCCGTTTTCAGTGCTTCAATATTTGATTCAGCCATCAAGGCCCTGTCAAGAACACCCACATAAGTTGGCAATTTCAACATGTTAACGCGGTCAAGGATAGCAACATTCAGGCCGCCTTCAAATCTCCTGGCCTTCTTGTATTCAGTATCCACCATATGTGGTGCATACCGAGCAAGTCCGGTAAACTTTGTTTCATATTCAGCAACTGACATCGTGCCCTGTTTTAACTGTTCAAATTCAGTGACCTTCCTGTCCCTAACACACTGAGGGAAGTACTTTTCGAAGAAGGCTACTTTAAACTGAGCCCAAGTCATAACTGTATTATCATCACGAGTAAGCATCCACCACCTTCTCGCCTCTTCTTGCAAGGTGAAGGTAGCTAAGCACGGAAACACTTCAAATAACTTTTCAGTCTCGAGTACCCAAGCTTCAGCTTTCAACGGTTCCAAGCCTCCCTGAAAGGATGGCGGTTTCAACTTGCTGAACTTCTGGGTAAGAGCAATAATATCCCCCTCATTTGCATTCACATTTTGCACATTCACATTTTGGTCCGGCTGTACCGGAGGAGGAGGTGGGGGCTGTTGGTTCTGTTGTTGGTCGAGCCTTTCAGTTATTCGTTCCAACATTCGTTCCAGTCTGGCCATTCTGGCCTCAGATGATTCAGGTTCATTAGCAGCATTTGCATTATCCATTCTTCTAAAACCAATTATGACAGTTTCAATCATAAGCAGTTATAACAGTTATCATTATAAGCGGTTTAACAATTTAACATATAATCAGTCAGTCATAAGCACACACTTTTCAAATTCATGAGATGCCCTAATTGCTTTTCTAGGACACCCTATAGCTCATTTGGACACGTGTGTGCGGTATAACTCGTGGTTAAGCATCGCTCTGATACCACTCTGTCACGACCCAAACCCGGCCCTATGAGTTTAGTACCGTAACCGGCCAGTAATCCGAGATTACCGAAGGCCTGCTTAACAGTAATACAGTATAACAGAGTTCAGGGCCTGGCGGAAGCCAATACAGTAAATAACTAGTGTCCATTGAGCTGTGAAAATCTGTATGCCAAAATATTTTTCATGCATTCATACAGTTCAAAACAGTACGGTCTATACAATCATATACAAACATTCAGTACGGGGACCTAATCCCTCGTTAACAGTACAGTAAGCATTCAGTCTATACGATCCGTTCGGTCATTACGAAACAGCGAGTCAGTACAAAAAGGGGAAATACTAAAAAACCCCTAAGCCTTAGCATAACAGGCTCGGAACCTCGCAGTGAGGCACATTGGCTGGCTTGACAAAACTGGGACTCTACCCCGACGCCTCTAGCTTTGATCCGGTGCCTGTACACCTACATATATATATGAGCAGTGAGCTAAAGCCCAGTGAATAACATAATGTATAAAGAGGTTAAGAATGTAATGTCCTTACAGTAATGAAAACAGTTCATTAAACAGTATTCCAGTCTTTCAATCAGAACAGTTATACAGTCTTATGTGGTGCATCCATTAGCATAACAGTAAACAGTAGGTCTTAAAGACCGAACAGTAATGATGGCCAGTCATTCAGTAAACAGTATGATTCCACAAGGGAACCGACAGAGATCTCTGTAACAGTACAGTCAGTAACAGTAGGTGCTAAGGATGCCACAGTACAGTTCAGAAATAAAGGACATACATTCATTCAATAAATAATTACATTTCAGTAAACAGTTCAGTTGATAATCAGATAACCATTTTTGAACATATCTTTATACAACTGTTACTCACAGTGCTCTGAGCTATCAGTAGCTAGCGCGTCTCCTCAGAATGCCAACCCTATACAGTCAACAGATAGAACACACACTAAGTTTCACAGTCGGAAGGGTGATAATTTAAATCCCTAAATTTCCTCGGTGTGGTTCTACATTTATATCCTCAATAAGATGTCTTAAACTAGGCCTAAGAATGCCTAGAATGGGATGAGGATGCAAAAATACACTTAGAAAACATTTTCAGAAATTTCAGTGAAACAGGGTCCCGCTCGAGCGCAGGTTCCCCCGCTCGAGCGGACAAGCAAACAATGGTACCCGCTCGAGCGTCCACTTAGCCGCTCGAGCGGATCAAAAAGTACTGGATAGGTGAAATCTCCGCTCGACGCCCGCTCGAGCGTGTCACCCAGTCCTCCGCTCGAGCGCAACTTCTTCCGCTCGAGCGGACTGATGTACAGTGCGAGATGCTGGGAGCTCGATTTCCCCGCTCGAGCGGCACTTCCTCCGCTCGAGCGGAAGGCAGAAATCTGGAAAACCCAGATTCGACCTCCAAGCTCAAAACCAAGTTTTCAAACACCAAAATCGATCCTCTTGGGCCCATTTTCTGGAAAACTCATTAAAACACATAATGTTACTTGATTCCAAGTTCAATTTGTAAAATCAAAGCCCAAGGGAAGTTTAATTAAGCCCATTTCCAAACCAATTTTCAAGAACATGTAAGAACAACATTCAAACATGGCATGCATGCATTCAAACCAAATCAAGGCTCCAATGTGATGCTCTAATGAGCTCAATACTTTGAAAACAAGATGAAAACATGGATTTGTACATGATTATGAACATGCATGTGGTATTTAATCATGAAATCAACTCCAAACTCACTAAATTCAACATGCATGCAACAATTAGACTTCAATCTAATATGCTAAGCTTAAAACATGACTTAGCTCTACTATGAGGCATGAATCATGCAAGAACAAGTTTAAACTCAACAATGAGGAGGTCAATGGTCTACCTCAAGTCTTGTATTCAAGGTCTATGGGCTCAATTTGCAACCACACTTCAATTTCTTCAAGATTTCAAGCCAAAACGACAAGAACAATTCTCTCTCTCTCTAACTCTCCTCTAAATTCGGCTGTGATGCTCAAATGTGGCTGATGAAATGAGTTGGTTCAAGTGTAGTATGGAATAAAAGTGTTGACATAGTGGGCCACTAGGAGTGGCAATTTGGTAGATAAGCCTAAGTTTGCAATTAGCTCAATTTAATCTAATTTAATCATTCCTAATCAATTTTCAGATAACTATACCATTAAATCACAAATATTCCGCTAATTCCAAAACTCTAAACGGTTCCTAATTCGGCCGCCGATAAGGCCTTCAATTAGCAGCTTAAACATATGAATTCAAACAGATAATCAATCAATCAAACAGATGCAATACGCAATTCAATAGATAAACTCATTCAACTTCAGTTTCGATTTCAGTCAGTTCGTTCAGTACTTCAGTTAATTCAATTATCAGTCATTATCAGTTCAGTTTAGCAGTAACTAGTAGCTAATTCAGTAGTTTATCGGTAATCAGGACGAGGGTTGTTACACAAATCCACTATTGCTCAGATTAAAACGAAGCCCAAGTCACCCTCTATCTTTTATATAAAGAGCTTAGGGTAGAAACACACTAAAAGGAGATGAAACCCTAGAGAGAAGGTGTGTAGGGAGAGAGAGAAGACGGTTCTAGGGTTTTAAAATCAAAAGGGAGATGAAAAAGTAATCCAAAAAGTCGGATCTCGATTTTATATAAGAGTCGCCCTGCTCGAGCGTGGAGCCCCCCGCTCGAGCGTCACTCACAGACTCCCGCTCGAGCGTCAAAAATCCCGCTCGAGCGGCGGATACACACTCCCAGAACTTTTTGCTGAACCAGGTCGCCGCTCGAGCGTAAAACTCCCCGCTCGAGCGTCACACACAAACTCACTCCATTTCTTAATAAAGGAACTTTGGAGCCAAGCTTACCTTATTATTAGAGAAATGAAAGAATTTTTTCACATAATTGACGCTTAATTATTAGAGAAATGAGAGTAATCTTTCACACAATTAACGCTTCGCTCTATTATTGACTCCTATTCTACTCTATTATTTCCTTCTACTTTTGGAGTGGATTGCATTAAATTTATATACTTGAATGACATTATTAGTTTTAACCATATAAACTGGGTAATAATATTCAAATTTTACTTTTAGGTTTTTCATACTGCATTTTTTGTTTCTTAACCTCTTATAGTTCGTACTTCATTTTTCATTTCTTAACCTCTTATGGAGAGAGAGAGTGTGAGAGGCAATTGAAATGTGTATATTGTTACTCTACACACTATAAGTTTGTTACTTCTTAACTTGATAACTCTTCAATTCTAACCATATAATTTGCATTATGTTGCATATTAATTAGACATCAGGGTGAAGATTGGCAATATGTTTATGTCATAGTTGGGGATGAAGGTAGACACTCATTGTTTAAGGACAAATTATGTTACAATAACTTATTCTAAAAAGGGTAATTCAATTATTTAGCATTACCTTGAAATAGGTTATCTCACCCTGAAAAATTTCTAAGATTAGTTAATCACATGTGACAATCTGAACAAAACATGACATTATTTGTCTAATCCAACCCCCTTGTCCACAAACCTCCTTGAAGGGTCATATATGGGTGATTCTATTCAGACAAAAAAAAAGTTTCCCACTTTACCTACCTGCACAAGACTTCCTAATGTACAAGTATTACAATGCATATTATGGATGCAATGAGAAATTTATTGTGTAAATAGAAACTCCCATTATATATTAGGCAGGATCTCCTCCTATTTCTCATAATGTGTGAAAGATTCATAATCAATCCTTGCATATGAACACTCTTTTACAGTAGCTGAAGTTGTTATGGGAAGGATAGACAGAACCCAAGAGCACTCGTTTCACCATCATCATAAAGACTCGAGGAGTGTCACCATCGTCAGTCAAATTCAGATGAAGATCCAGTAAGTAGTGTCAACCACCAAGCACGACTAAGAGGAGTCTAGTTGATTTTCTATTGCGAGTGGTTCCAAACAATGTTGAGAAAACCAGCCATTCTGGAGAACACTCATCTTCTCTGGTTGTAGCTTTTGTTTGATCTAAAGACCAACCGACAATCATGACATTGTCAGTGCCTCGACACCAAGCCTGAAAATTTCCATAATTTGATACCGGAAATCAACACAAACGATTCAAAATTGCGCATTTACTATAAGACGGAATCAGATGCTCTGAAAATGATGTGAAAAGAATGAATTCATTCTATTTTTATTGCATTGAATGCCCATGAATGGAATGATATATCAACAGAGCACATTATTGTAACAACAGCACTAATCGTATTACTCAACAGAGCACATTATTGTAACAACAGCACTAAGTATCACCTCCGTCAATGAATCTCCTCCTCTCCCGCGCTAAAAATTGGACTAACTTCGCGGCCTAAATAATCCTGCCTTCATAATTGAAGGGGAAGCCTCGTTCTACTCAACTTGTCAGCCACCAAAATATTCTTAGGATATAAACGTTCTGCAACACTAATTTCCAACAGTGGCAGCACTGGCTTCTTGAGCTTCAATAAATTATAAGAAATGCCAATTGACTGGCCTGTGGACATTTTTACAACGGGAATTTGTTCTGCTACTCTGATCTACCTGATACTGATAGATGTGTTGAATGCCAACTGTTGGAAATCAAGCTATTGATATTATAATACTACCAGTTGTATGCTGTTAATATATTAATGTATAGTTAATATAATATGTTGATATCATATGTTATATAATAATGTATACAGCTGCTAGATGATAGGATTCCTTTGCTTTTGCTTTTCTTTTTCTTTTCTTCTTTCGTCTTGCTTTCGGCCGCATGACCTTCTTTTCATTTTTCTATTTCATCTGTATCATAATGCTGTCTTGTATCGACTCCTATATAATGGAGCTTCCATTTGGTTTCAATAGATATTGAATTATAGAGCATTAGCTTTTCCAATCACTCTCTCAATATATCTTTCATGGTATCAGAGCGGGTGTAATCTTGTCTCATCATTTTCGCCTCTTCAGTCAGTATTCGAGTTTTCTGTTTTAATTTTTGTCTCTCTCTTCTACTCAAATCTATCCTTCTATTTCATGCCTAAATACGGTCCAGCTTTTGGAATGGCTATCGACTCATCCTCCTCTTCTTCTGATATTATCATCTCATCATCTTTATCCTCTCATCAAATGGAAACCTCTCATCTTCCGATCACCGCCCATAAACTAAATGGGCAAAATTATTTGCAATGGTCTCAATCCATATTAATGTTTATACGGGGAAAGGAGAAAGATGACTACATCACCGGAGCCTCAGCGCTACCAGAAACCACAGCATCAACCTACAAAAGGTGGATAGCTGAAAATAATATGGTCATGTCGTAGCTCATCAACTCTATGACCACTGACATTGGCGAAAACTTTCTGTCATTTGATACTGCCAAAGAGATCTGGGACATGGCAAAAGAAACGTTTTCGGACAAGGAAAACACATCTGAAATCATCCAGCTTGAAAGCTCCCTCCACGATTTACGTCAAGACAATCTTACGGTAACTGAATATTTCAATACCCTTACTCGTCTATGGCGTCAACTTGATACATTTGAGGTTCATAACTGGCAGTGTGTTGCTGATGGTTTGTTGTATAAAAAGATTGTCGAAGGAAAGCGTGTGTTTAAATTCTTGTTAGGATTGAACACAAATCTTGATGAAATCAGAGGAAGAATTATGGGAGTAAAACCGCTACCTAGCCTTAGAGAGGCATTCTCTGAAGTCCGTCGCGAAGAAAGTCAGAAAAAACTCATAATGGGATCCCATCAACAACTGAATATGGCAGAAAGCTCGGCTCTTAAGACTCAATTCGCTCCTATTGACAACCGTCAGAAAAATAAATGAGGTAGGCCTTGGTGTGATCATTGCAGAAAGCCGGGTCACTCGAAAGAAACTTGCTGGAAGATTCATGGAAAGCCAGCAGATTGGAAGCCACGTCAGCCTCTTGAGAAAGAATGACGAGGTAATCATGTAGGTACAAATGAACGATCACCACTACCTGAAGCAAGCCCTTTCACCAAGGAGCAAATGGAGATGCTCCAGAAACTACTACAGTCACAATCTGGTTCGTCTTCCAACCACATCATTGGATCCGGAACCTTGGCTCACAAAGGTAATTCTTTGAACGCCTTTACTGTTGGTAAGAAATGTAAAAAACATTGGATTGTGGACTCAAGAGCATCTGATCATATGACGGGAGATGCAACAATTTTTGATACATATAGCTCATGTCAAAATAATTTAACGGTCCGAATAGCAGATGGTTCACTATCAAAGGTTGCCGGTACAGGTTCAGTTGTGCTGTCTAGGAATCTTATTCTCAACTCTGTTCTCCTTGTTCCTGACTTGGACTGTAATTTATTGTCAATTAGTAAACTCACTAAGGAAAAGATGTGTGTTACTAATTTTTTCTCCACTCATTGTGAATTTCAGGATTTGGATTCGGGGAAGACGATTGGCAATGCTGAGGAATGCTCTGGACTCTACATCCTTAAGGAACGCCACTATCCACAGGAACAACCTCAAACGGCAATTCGTGGTAGTTCTTTTTCGGTTTCATGTCAAAATAACGATAGAGCAATTATGTTGTGGCACTATCGCTTAGGTCATCCTAATGTTATGTATCTCAAGCATTTATTTCCTTCATTATTTAAAACTCCAAAACCTTTTGATTGTGAAATCTGTCAATTGTCTAAGCATGTACGGTCCCATTTTCCCATTCAATCCTATAAAGCGTCTCGTCCATTCTCACTAATTCATAGTGATATCTGGGGTCCATCAAGAATAAAAAATGTAACTGGTACTAGGTGGTTTGTCTCATTCATAGATGATCATACTAGATTAACCTGGGTCTTCCTCATGAAAGACAAATCTGAAACGAGCCAAATCTTCAAAAATTTTCAAATTATGATTCAGACACAATTCCAGTCAAAAATCCAAATTCTAAAGTCTGATAATGCTCGGGACTATTTCAACTCCATTCTAGGAGAATTTTTAGCAAAAGAAGGGATAGTTCACTTAAGTTCATGTGTTGACACCCCACAACAAAACGGCATCGCTGAACGGAAAAATCGGCATTTGTTAGATGTTGCTAGATCGCTAATGTTTTCCACAAATGTTCCACAATTCTTCTGGGGGGAAGCTGTTCTTACACAGCCTACCTTATCAATAGGATGCCATCTAAGGTACTACAATTCCAAACTCCTTGTCAACTTCTCCTAAAACCTTTCCCACTACTCGCCTCATCTCCACCATCCCACCCAAAATTTTCGGGTGCTCTGTCTTTGTTCATATCCATCAACAGTATCGAAGTAAACTTGATCCCAGGTCGCTCAAGTGTGTCTTCATTGGGTATTCGTCACATCAAAAAGGGTATAAGTGTTACTCTCCGGTCACCAGGAAATTCTACACTTCCATGGATGTCACATTTTTTGAAACCCAGTCTTACTACCCTAAAATCGATATTCAGGGGGAGACTCCAACCCAGGAATATCAATTTTGGACCCTTGAGTCATTTAGTGAGCCATCCATCACCACCAAAAATCCCACACCTCCTGAGTCATTGAATCAATCTTTACCTGCCGAAAATTCCGAGTTCATTGTTGACTTGCGGGATAATGAGCACATCCAAGAGGAAACGGAGGAAGGAGCACTTTCTCAACAATCCCATGAGGCTGAACCGGGTTCTAATCCAAGCAACATTCCAGGTGACAATGTTCCTCCCACAGATAGTACTGATAATTCTGAGTTAGAAAATAGCATTCTTAATATGCCCATAGCTTGGAGAAAAGGAGTTAGATCATGTACTCAGCATCCCATTGGGAACTTTATTTCTTATGATAAGCTATCACCTTCGTTTCGTGCCTTCACTTCTAGCATCACGGAGATACCCATTCCTCGGAATATTCAGGAAGCTTTCAAGTATCCGAAGTGGAAGGCGGCAGTCAATGAGGAAGTTAAGGCTCTGAAAAAGAATGGTACTTGGGAAATTACTGATCGTCCAAGAGGTAAGAAACCAGTTGGGTGTAAGTGGATTTTCACAGTAAAGCACAAGGCAGATGGCAATGTAGAACGTTATAAAAGCTCGATTGGTCGCCAAAGGATTCTCCCAATCCTATGGCATTGACTATCAAGAAACCTTTGCTCCAGTTGCCAAGCTCAACACTGTTCGTGTACTTTTATCCTTGGCAGCTAATCTCGATTGGTCACTTCACCAACTTGATGTGAAAAATGCCTTCCTCAATGGTGACTTAGAGGAAGAAGTTTACATGGACATTCCTGCTGGACTTGAGACGACATCAAATTTCAACAAAGTTTGCAGACTCCAAAAATCCTTGTATGGTCTCAAACAATCTCCCAGGGCCTGGTTTGAACGGTTCACTAAGGCAGTGAAAGGGTACGGTTTTGTTCAATGTCAATCCGATCATACATTATTTGTGAAGCACTCCCTAGGAGGGAAATTGGCAATTATCATTGTTTATGTGGATGACATAATTTTAACAGGTGATCATGAAGAGGAAATTGGCTTACTTAAAAAATTCCTAACAAAGGAATTTGAGATTAAAGATCTTGGAAACCTTAAGTACTTTCTTGGAATGGAGATTGCTAGGTCAAAGAAAGGTATAGTAGTCTCACAGCGTAAATACGTTCTAGACTTACTAAATGAAACAGGGATGCTAGGATGCAAGCCGGCAGAAACACCTATGGACACAACTATCAAACTGGAAGAAAGTGACGGTAGTGCACCAAGTGATAAAGGGAGATATCAACGTCTTGTGGGAAAACTCATTTATCTTTCTCATACAAGGCCAGACATCGGCTTCTCTATTAGTGTGGTTAGTCAATTCATGAATAATCCAACCGAAAAACATATGACTGCTGTGACCAGAATATTGAGGTACCTAAAAAGGACACCGGGAAAGGGTCTCTTCTTCCAAAGAACAACAAATAGAAAAATTGAGATTTTTTTAGATGCAGATTGGGCAGGTTTAGTGACTGATCGAAGATCAACTTCTGGCTATTGTTGGTTTGTTTGGGGGAACGCGGTTACATGGCGAAGCAAGAAACAGTCAGTGGTAGCCCGTAGTAGTGCTGAGGCAGAATTTCGTGCTATGGCACTAGTTATCTGTGAGGGAATCTGGTTGAACAGGCTGTTAGAAGAATTACGGGTTCCATCTGAGCATCCCATGTTTTTATACTGCGACAACCAAGCCGCCATCAATATAGCTAAGAATCCGGTTCATCATGATCGCACTAAACACGTGGAGATAGATCGACACTTTATCAAGGAAAAGATTGAAGAAGGAGTTTTTCAAGTCAGCTACACTCCAACAAACTGTCAAAAGGTTGACATTCTCACAAAAGCTCTTGCTCGAGTAAACTTCGAAGATCTGACAAAAAAATTGGGAATGATTAACATCTACAACGTAGCTTGAGGGGGAGTGTTGGAAATCAAGCTATTGATATTATAATACTACCAGTTGTATGCTGTTAATATATTAATGTATAGTTAATATAATATGCTGATATCATATGTTATATAATAATGTATACAGCTGCTAGATGATAGGATTCCTTTGCTTTTGCTTTTCTTTTTCTTTTCTTCTTTCGGCTTGCTTTCGGCCGCATGGCCTTCTTTTCATTTTTCTATTTCATCTGTATCATAATGCTGTCTTGTATCGACTCCTATATAATGGAGCTTCCATTTGGTTTCAATAGATATTGAATTACAGAGCATTAGCTCTTCCAATCACTCTCTCAATATATCTTTCACCAACGTTTCCTTTTGACATAAACAATCGGGTAAAGGGTTCATATAAAACGCTTCTTCTGACCGAAACCTATCCGTGCCCTTGGTTCCAGAAATGGGGCCTTTTCTCTTCCTTGGGGAGCCTTGCCTGTGAAACCAACAAAAAAGAAGCAAGGAAAAATCTTAGTAACAATGGTCACCATGTGGTTCGCCATATTATAAAGGGCATGTTTGGTTGTGTTTTCGCTTAATGCTTTTTTAATTTCATTTTTCAATGTACACAAAAAAATTGTTTGATAAACTGTTTTCAAATAATGTTTTTGGGAGAATTTTCCTAAAACAATCCACTTAAAGAAAGAATCAAAAAAGTTAATTTCAAGAAACCGTTTTTGCACAAAAATGAAAACGATATGAAAATGATGGGTATTTTTGAACTTTTCATTATTTTGTTTCTAAGAACACGAAAAATGAAAGGAAAAAAAAAAGCAGCCCCAAATAACTGATTCCTCCAACCCATTCAGCTAAAGTCCATCACTAGTAGAAATTTATTATCCTTCTCCCCAACTATCAACAATGGGAGTGCACAAGAAAAGATTACAAGCCTATATTTATAAGCAGAATAAACATCATTGCAAGAGCCTCAACTATGTTACATGGACTCTAGTACAAGTGCTGGGCGTCCAACCTCAAATTTAAGGGTAAGTGGACTTGGCAAAAAAAAAGTCATATTTTTATATTTTCAAATTAGTATGCAATTTTTAGTGTTATATGTAACATACAATGTCAAAAAAGGATATTTTACTCATTTTATAGCAATTATAAACAATACATATATCTGATGATAGTGTTAAATATAAATTATTTAAGAGACATCCGATGTGAAGTATAAGACAAATCCCACACCCTTATCTATGTGCTAGATGTCCGACATGGGTATTTAATTGAAGAGTCCATATAACATAGACCCCAACAGTATTTACAAAAAAAATAATAATATAACAGACCCCAACAATGGGAGTCTAGTACAAAAATTTTCCAATAAAATAAATCACCATAACCAGAGATTTTGTAGGAGATCCATGTTCTACAAAATAAAACCTTACAATAGAATAACAAGTTACTTGGACCAAAATAATTTTCTTGAGGAAAACAATCAGGGACATTACACCTAGAAGAACCATTTGTAATTGTCATTGATTTATGTCACAAAGAACAATAAATGCATAAAATTATCATATTTGTACAAAAGGGCTGTGGTTAAGGGATCTTTACATTCACATACCGTCTTCTGTGGATTTCGATAATGCGAGTGGAAAGTTTTTTTCCTTCTCTCATTGTTCCCTGGTATATTTTGTCAAAAAGTTGGACAAGGGCTTTCCTGAAGATCAAGAAAAATAAAGAGAAATACTTCAAGAATTGTTGAGAGAATGAATAGTACATTTAAGTTACTGAAACCTGGATGGGCTCTGAAAGATCAATTATCTTGCCTGTCGGGAGAAATGGTCTTCCTATGTCCCAAGAAACAACGATGACCCTCAACTGCCCTTGCCATGTTTCCAGAGTATGAAGGAATAAATATATCACTCTCAACTGACACAATGTAGTCCAGAGCAGCCATTTGAGATGAGTGATTGACAAAAGGCTCTAGCTCCTCTGGTGATGCCAGTTTTTCCTGTAAAATCAACAATAAATATAAATTTCTCTATGCTAGCTACCAAACAACATCTAGAACTTTAGATTTTATTAGATAAGCCCTCACTTCATCTCGTCAAATCTTAAAAAATCGAAACCTAGTGCATGATGCTCCTGCTAAACCAGGGTCAAACGTGCAAAGGGAGAGAGAATAAAGAACTGCTAGTACTTAAAGATAAAGCCCAGCTTTTGACTTCAAACTGCACAAGTTCATTTCAAGTACTGAGTGCCCAAAAGTTGAATGTATTGTCATTTTATTAATTGGGATCTTGTCATTGACTCTTATTCTATGTGCCATTCAGACATTTGAGCTTGTTGTCTTTTATGCTCTCTGTATTTAGGGGCACTTTGCATTGTTTATGACCAATGATGTATCCATTAAAGTGAAAATTTGATTTGCAGAATTTATACCTCCAAATTACTCTGTTCAACCCACACTTGAAATCAAAACTCAAAGAAATGAGAAGAAAAACTAGAGATACATACAGTCATTGTTTTACAGAATTTCTAATGGCTGACTATGTGTACTTTAGCCTTATAAATCATGGTGAAGGCTCTACCCCATACCAACATTCTTGTTATTTTCTCCGTTCTCACATTTTATCTGTCTGTACGGTAAACTTTGCAGCAGCTCTCTCTTCTACTCCGTGAGAGCAATAAAGAATCTTATAAAGAGGTAAATACAGTACAGGTATGAGGAACACAAATAATCTTCAAAATAGCTTACAGTATCTCAATGTCTAAAATAAGTCAAATACTCTACAGTATCTATCAACCATTCCCCACAACTCTCCATAATATGCCTCAGTGATCATTCAAACTTGTCACAGTAAACCAATAAAAATATTAAAGACCAAAATGCCAGATTATGCACGAAATAGACGAGATAAAATCATTTGTGTGATGGTTGGAAGAATGCTACTTTATGCAGGTTGTCTCCATTTCCAAATCCTCCTCCTGCCTTCATGCTTCAGTAAAAAGTTCAAATACCCAAAACAAACAAATAATACAAAGGGGGAAAAAAAAGATTTGTTTGGTCAGATTTTATACAAGCAAATGACAAGCATGTTTGCCATCATGGGATCATGCTTTCTGAGAACAAACTTCACATATTGATTTTTGCCATTTCTTCCGCGTTCTGATTTTCAACTCTATTTTATTTTTTGGAAGGTTAAAAAAAGAAAGGGGCATTATCTCTAGCTTTCACTGCCGCCAGTTTCATGCAAAATGAAGGTTCTTGGTCTGGAAATCCACTCTTTTCTTGGGCATGGGTTGATCACCAATGTGTATTTAGTGACAAAGCCAAGTAAAATCTTGACAATTACTTGTATGTAATATAGGAACAAAAAAAAAAAAAAATCTTCCCTCATTACAATTACTTGTATGTAATATAGATACTACGTGCATGTTCTTAAGCAACTTTTAAGACCTAGTAGTAGTTTCCAATCACAACCACCCTTGGAGGTTAGCCCAGTGGCCAGAACCCATGTCCCTCATTAGGAGGTAACGGATTTGAATCCTTTCACCCTCTAATGCCAAAGAAACTTTCCAATTTAGCAAGGAATGAGAGAGATGCCAACGTCTTTCATCAGATGCCCTATCTCCGCTTGTGCACCCCTTACCGTTCCTGCTCAGTGTTTGCAACAGCTGCGAAGACAGTCCCAGAAGCGAAGCCTATCGCCACGCACCGACCATCGAATACGAGATTGGGCCTCTAACAAAAACTGATATCAGATTCAATTATTTAGGATACAGAAGATTATTTTAACCTAGATCTAGCCTATAACAAAAACTGATATCAGATAATGCTAAATCCAGGTTGAAACCCAACCCATTAACACATTTGCTAACAGGGACAGCACACCCACTTAATCCTGTAATCTTTGAGAAAAAAAAATGTACCAAGATATCCCTCAGCCTATGAGCCATTAATCTCAATTGCATTATAACCAGTTTGTATAACAACTTAAAGTTGGCATACGGTCCCATTGATGTCTAACATCATCCTTTGACCATACATGTTCTTAAGCAACTTCTAAGACCTAGCTTCCAATCACAATGAAAATATATCAATTTTCAAGAAACTAGAAATCAGATTCAATTCTTTAGGAGGCCACAGATTAGTTTTTGGAATGTTATTATATATTATTGTTATTATATAGTATTATATATTATACTCACCCTTTCGGTGAATATAATACTCCCAGACATCCTCACACTTCCACTAGCTTATTATATATTTCCTCATTGTATGCTTGTAAGCTGAAAAGTCACAAACCACTCACACCTTGTAATTATTGTTGTCGTTTGCTTTCGGTTCTCACAGCTATAAATCAGCTGAAGCTCTTGTAACCAAAACATATTACTGAATACTACATACAACATTCATTCAGTCTCTCTTTCTTCTCTATAAAACTAACATGATATCAGAGCCCAGTATTACAATTCTGGCATTTTTCAATTTTGGTGTTTAGTCCCGTACACAGTGGAACTACACTTCTGACATTCTTCACTTTGGTGTTTAGTCCCGTAACTACACCAAACAGCTCGGAATCTCCTTCTGGTTCCAACGGCACCAAGCCCGTCACCAGAAAAGCTTCCACGCGCCTCCACGCGCCGCTTTTTTGCTCGGCGCGTCACTGCTTCCGTTGCCACGCTCCCACGCGCCTTCACGCGCCTTCCACCCAGCTGGTTCGTGCGCCGTTTCTGCTACCGTGCACCCGCGTGCGCCACTTCTGCTACCATGCACCCGCGTGCGCCGTTCCGCTATTGTGCACCCGCGTGCACCGTTTTGCTACTGTGCACCTACGCCCTTTCTGCTAACGTGCGCCGCACGCTCCTCCTGCTAACGTGCGCCGCTGACATCATTTTTCCTCCTGCTGACATCATCACTGCACAGCCCACCTTTCCTAGCTAATTTCGACCTTCCGGACTCATTGGTACACTCTGTTTTATCAAATTAAGCTCCTACAGGTCTATTCCTATCACATTACGCTCTACTCAACTATTATAATGGATCGTCATGATGCCTCTCGACCCATTTCCGTTATTTTGGATGGTTCCAACTATGTTCTATGGGCCCAAGCCATGTCTTCCTTCCTCAAAGGAAAGAAGCTCTGGCGAATTATCACCGGGGATGTGACCCAACCAGTAAAAGACACTGCCACAACTACTGCTTCTACTACTACTGCTACATATGAAGACCGGCTTGAGGACTGGGACAGCAAGAATTACCAAATCATTACATGGTTTAGTAATACCGCTATTACCTCCATCAGTCTTCAGTTTGGTCGCTTTCAGCTTGACTCTGTCACTACTCCTGCAAAGGACATCTGGGATTTTTTGAAAGAAAGATACCAGACCACTGGTCTTGCTCATCAATATCAACTTCAGAGCCAACTTCATCGGATGCGCCAAGAGTCTAATCAGTCCATCAATGACTTCCTTTCTCAAATGTACTTCGTTTGGGACCAGCTTGCTCTTTCCGAGCCGCCTTGGCCTCACCAAGAAGATGCTGTCTTATTTACTGCCTATCGTAATCAGCAGAGATTAGTGCACTTTCTCATGGCTCTCACTTCATCTTTTGAGCCCGTACGTGCCTCTCTTCTTCATCGCCATCCTTTGCCCACTTTGGAACAAGCTATTTCTGAGCTATTATCAGAAGAGACTCGTCTTGGTACTTTCAAAACTCATCATGTGGACTCTGTTCTTGCCACTCCTCCGTACCGGCCACCCCAGCGGCCCACTGACTGCCTCTATTGTCACAATCGGGGCCTCCCGTCCACACATCTCCTGATCAATTGCTCTGTCAGAACCTGCCCACACTGCAACAAACTCAGTCCTGGTCATCTACCGCAGGATTGTTTTCGCAAACCATCTCGCTCCTCCTCCAACAGCCACTCTTCTCGCGGTGGTTCTTCCCGGGGGAACTTTCATCGTTCCGGGAATCGATCTCATTCCGGGAATCAGTCTCATCACACTGCTGCTGCTGCTTCTGAGGATTTTTCTCCTGCTGCCTCTGAGGGTTTTTCTGAGTCTCCTGCTCCATCTACCCCTCTCTTTTCTTCAACGGATGTCGAGGCCATGCTCAAACGCCTTCTCTCCCCCTCCGGTACACCTCCTCCTACTGCTTTGTCTGTGACTCCAGGTAACTCTTCTTGGTATTTTGATTCTGCCTGTTGTAATCATATGACCTCCAGTTCTACTATATTTTCTTCTATCTCTTCCTCTTCTCATATTCCCTCCATTCAAACTGCTGATGGTTCTCTCATGCCTGTTCGTCACATCGGTACTGTCTCCACGTCTTCTTTATCTTTACCCCAAGTTTATCATATCCCTGCTCTCACCTTAAACCTTATTTCTATTGGTCAATTATGTGAACTTGGTCTAACTTTCACTTTTTCTTCTACTCATTGTTTGGTGCAGGACCCTCAGACAGGGCAGACTATTGGGATCGGCCGTAAGCACGGACGTCTCTATGAGCTCATTCACCTTCATGTTCCTGACTCTCCTCAGATCGCTGCTCCTGCTTCTGCTTCCTCTATTTCTCCTTTTTATCTTTGGCATTGTCGCTTAGGACATATTTCTGTTAATCGCTTAAAGTCTTTGGTTTCTAGTGGACAATTGGGTCATGTACCTCCAGATACTTTCGATTGTATACCCTGTCAACTGGCCAAACAACCTGCTTTATCATTCAATAAAAGTACTTCTGTTTCCCATGCGCCTTTTGATCTTATACATTCGGATATTTGGGGCTCTTCCCCTACTACTACTATGGGGGGATCTCGTTATTTTGTTGTTTTTATTGATGATTTTTCCCGCTTTACTTGGATTTTTCTCATGAAAACTCGGTCTGAACTTAAACACATTTATTATCAATTTGCTCAAATGGTCCATACCCAATTTTCCAAAACCATCAAACTTTTTCGCTCTGACAATGCTATGGAATATCGGGATTCAGATTTTCTTTCTTTTCTTCAGAGTCATGGTACCCTGCCTCATCGTTCCTGTGCTGGCACGTCTCAGCAAAATGGCCGTGCTGAACGGAAACATAGGCATATTCTTGACACTACTCGCGCTCTCCTTCTCTCTTCTTCTTGCCCTGAAAATTTTTTGGGGGAAGCTGCCCTTACTGCTGTCTACACTATCAATTGTGCTCCTACCCCTATCATCCATAATCAAACTCCCTTTGAACGTCTACATGGCACTCCCCCTCCATACACTACTCTTCGAGTTTTTGGCTCTGCCTGCTTTGTTCTGCTTCAACCCCATGAACACACCAAACTTGAACCTCGTTCTCGTCTTTGTTGCTTTCTTGGGTATGGGATTGAACACAAAGGCTTTCGCTGCTGGGACCCTCTCTCTAAACGCCTTCGTATCTCCCGCCATGTCGTTTTCTGGGAGCACAAAATGTTTTCCTCCTTATCCTCTTTTCACTTACCCTCACCTTCCACTAATATACTGTTTACTAATCCTTCTATCGATCTCTTCTCTGATGACTTTGATACAGGTTCCTCCTTCGTCGAGACGCCCTTGCTCACTCCTGATCCCATCCAGACTGCTCTACCTGAAGGTCCACCTCTCACTGTACCACCTTCTTCTACACGGGTTCTTCCTCCTCCCGCTCCTCCTACGGGTCGACCACGCCGGGTAACTCAACCTCCTATCCATCTTCGTGATTATATTGTTGGGTCTGCTGCCTTTTCTACTTATGAACCTACCTCCTATCGTGAGGCTTGTACTAATCCTTTTTGGCAGCAAGCTATGACTGATGAACTCCAGGCTTTGGACAAAACTCATACTTGGGATCTTGTTGATCTTCCTCCTGGCAAAACCGCGATTGGCTGCAAATGGGTTTACAAAATCAAGACTCATTCTGATGGCTCTATTGAACGCTACAAAGCTCGTCTTGTTGCCAAAGGCTTCAATCAGGAATATGGCATTGATTATGAGGAGACCTTCTCCCCTGTTGCTCGGCTTACCTCTGTTCGCAGTTTACTTGCTGTTGCTGCTGCTCGTCACTGGGAGCTTTTTCAGATGGATGTTAAAAATGCCTTCCTCAATGGTAATCTTCTTGAGGAGGTTTACATGCAACCTCTCCCTGGGTCCACTTGTCCACCTCATAAGGTTTGCAAACTACAGCGTGCTCTTTACGGTCTCAAACAGGCGCCCCGAGCTTGGTTTGCTAAGTTCAGTTCTACCATTCATGACTTCGGGTTCACTTCAAGCTCCTATGACTCTGCTCTGTTTCTCCGGACCACTCCTCATGGTACCACTCTTCTCCTTCTGTATGTGGATGATATGATTATCACTGGTACTGATGCAGCTGGTATTCTCCACCTCAAACGGTTTCTTCATCGTCAGTTTGAAATGAAGGACCTTGGTACTCTTAACTACTTCCTAGGCCTTGAGGTCTCTCATGATTCTACTGGTTCCTATTTGTCACAGGCCAAATATGCATCCGATCTTCTAGCTCGTGCTGGTCTTACCGATTGCAAAACTACCTCTACTCCGGTTGATCCTCAGATTCGTCTCACTCCTCTCGATGGGGATCTCCTCGCGGATGCTACTCTTTATCGCCAGCTCGTCGGTAGTCTTGTCTACCTCACAGTCACTCGTCCTGACATTGCCTATGCTGTTCACATTGTTAGTCAGTACATGTCGGCTCCTCGCACTCCTCACTATACCGCTCTCCTCCACATCCTTCGCTATCTCAAAGGCACTCTGTTCCATGGCCTTCACTACTCTGCTTCCTCCTCTCTTGAACTGCGTGTCTTTTCTGATGCTGATTGGGCTGGGGATCCTACGGACCGACGCTCCACCACGGGCTTCTGCTTTTTCTTAGGGGATTCTCTTCTTACTTGGCGCAGCAAGAAACAATCCCTCACTGCCCGCTCTAGTACCGAAGCTGAATACCGAGCTCTTGCTGATACTACTCAGGAGCTTCTCTGGCTTCGCTGGCTCCTCACTGATATGGGTGTTTCCTCTGATGGGGCTACCTCTCTCTATTGTGACAATCAGAGTGCTATTCAGATTGCTCACAATGATGTGTTTCATGATCGCACTAAGCATATTGAGATTGATTGTCATTTCATTCGACAGCATGTTACACGTGGTACTGTTCATCTTCTCCCTATTTCTTCTGCCGATCAGCCTGCTGATATTTTCACCAAAGCTCATCCTCCTGGCCGCTTCCGTGATCTTGTTTCCAAACTCAACTTGGTGGATGCCTACCCTCCTTGAGTTTGCGGGGGACTGTTATTATATATTATTGTTATTATATAGTATTATATATTATACTCACCCTTTCGGTGAATATAATACTCCCAGACATCCTCACACTTCCACTAGCTTATTATATATTTCCTCATTGTATGCTTGTAAGCTGAAAAGTCACAAACCACTCACACCTTGTAATTATTGTTGTCGTTTGCTTTCGGTTCTCACAGCTATAAATCAGCTGAAGCTCTTGTAACCAAAACATATTACTGAATACTACATACAACATTCATTCAGTCTCTCTTTCTTCTCTATAAAACTAACATGGAATACTAGATGTGACGTATAACCAGAACTGATATCAGATGATGCTAAATCAGGTTAAAACTCAACCTACTGACATGCTAGCTGAAAGGCATAGCAGTATAGCACACACCACCTTGTATGATTACAAACAACTCCCTTAAATCCTGAAATCTTTGAGACGTATCCCTCAGCCTACGAGCCAATAATCTCAATTGCGTTATTACCAGTATGTATCACAACTTAAGGTTGGCATATGGTCTCATTGCTACTGCTAAATTACGATTACTTCCTCTAATCAGCATAGAAGTAGACAGCACAGACAGTGCACATGGCATTACTCGATTAGCATTGGTGATTGTCATTAAAGTGTAGCATTGCGATACTCATGTAACCCAATGAATTAAACTAGGGTAGACGTACAAACTCGGAGATCGTTCTTATGTTCTATGAGCTACCCCACACACGGTCTATAACATTTTTTTTAAGTCATTCAATTAACATTACATAAATAGTTTTCACAATCCGTGTTTCTCATGAATTCAGACATGCACAAGGCCCTTCCAGTCCAAGTGGAAAGGGTGCCTTTGGAGTTCAAGAGATTCTTATTAACAATAACAGCACAACCATCCACTTTTGGGTAGAGAAATAATTAAGAATACGATGGGATTGAATAAAAAAATATTAGGTTAATAATATAGAATAAAGAGTATTTGTTTGTACGTCACTGAATTAGTAATATTAGATATTATTAACAAAAAATTAAGGCCCTGTTTTGGTAGAACTTTTGAAGTTTAATTCTACCTCTTAGTTTGAGTGTGTTGTTTAGTTACAGCTTTAGAAAATTAATTCCACACTCATTTTTCAAAATACTTACTTTTCAATATTATATGGCACCTCACTCAATTCAAACTCTTTTCAAAACTCATAACAAAATAAAATTTTCACACTTAAATCATAATTCAAAAACTCATAAACTCAAAATACAACTTTATTCTCAAATTATAATTCTAGAGCTCTACCAAACGCAACCTAAGATTTTTTTAAAATAAAATTATAACTAGATAGGGTCTTTTATTAATTTATAATACTTAGATTTTTGTATGTAAATTATGAAAATAAAAAAATATTGAAACTTATAATTTAAGTTTTATAATTTTATCACAATTTATGTACCAGTTTTTAATTTGTCACAATTTCAATCATGCAACTTTCAACCCCCTTGCTAAAGCTGTAAATTTGGGCGAGTTGAACCCAAACAACTTGAGTTAAGCTTGTAAATTTTTAAAAATTGTGTAATATAACTTTTAATTCGGTGAGAACCTATATAAAATTTAAAAATTTGAATAAATTTAAATGGATTTGGATGGAGACACCAAATAACCTAAACAATCGAAACAAAATTGTATATATAAATATATAAAATTATTTGCTAATTTATTTTCTTAATAACAAATAAGATTAATTAAAAATTTAATATTAATAAACAAAAATAAAAACACATTTTAGAAAGGAATTATCGACTAAGTTGATATTAAAAAAATTATATTTTATAATGGCATAAAATAATTTAAATATGATTTTTCAAAAATTATTTTTAATTTAAAAATTACAATAAAATATTTAAATATAATAAAATTAAATTTCTACAAAATAAAAGTATCTATATAAAAAAAAAGATAACAAGAAAATTTAGAATGACATTCTCATTTGATCTGAAAATAATTATAGATTATCAATAAATTATCACCTATAACCTTCATTTTTTTTAAATAAAAAAAAAAAAGATATTTCACAAACCATCACTTTTATTGGAAAAATAACATTTATTTCTATTTGTTTTAGTAAAACTCACTTTAGTAATTTGAGCCAAAAAATTTTCATTTTTTATTTTAATTTGTTTAATTGACCAATAATGCCTTATTTGGCAAGTATCTGTTTTAGCCTAAAAGTCAAAAAGTCACTAAAAAGACCTAAAAGCCTACAATTTTTATCCTATAAACCTATGCACAGTAGCCTAAAAACCTATGCACAGTAGCTAGTGTACTAGGTAGCCAAATTGGTTTTTTTTGTTTCGCACCTATTCATGTACTAGGAAGCCATCAAAATTACTCACTGCGATTGCGTGAAAAAAATTTATTGGGAGTCTTGGGTGTATTTGGTTTGTGTTTTGAGATAATTTTTTTTTAAAAAAAATTTAGGGAGAGAATTTAGAATTTTTTTTGATTTGTTTGGTTGTATATTTTGAAAATAGTTTTGAAATTTGGGAGTTTGGATGATTATAGTTGAGTAAATGTGTATAAAAGAAAAAGTGATTGAGAAAGGGAGGAAAGAGAGAAAAAGTGATTGATTGATGTATAATAGAAAGAGAAGTAATTATAAAAATTTTTAAAAAAAATTTGTAACTTAGAAATTTTCAAATCCAAGTCAATTTTCCAAAAAAAAAAAATAATAATATTGAACACAAGTTACAAACATGACATGATGGCTGTCAATCTAAATAGTGCCATGCCATCATAAATAGTGCCATGCCATCATATTGTCACGGGTTATGACAAGGGTTGTCAATTTATCCATTTTTATATTATTTATTTTCATATTTTTAGTTAAAAAGTTCATCCCAAACAAATTGATTTTTTTTATTTTATATTTTAGCCAAAAAAAGTTACTAAAATAGTCTGTTTCCAAACGAGGCCTAAGATTAAAAAAAAAAACAGGATCCACCATATTTCGTAAGTGCTAAAAAAATCTAGATGAATAATAAAAAAATGTTTGAGACCCATAAAAAAAACACCTACAATCGTATCCACAATGATGTGGTATTATATGTATCAATTCTTGATTTGCTATACATTCAATAACATGGTGTCAAACTATCTTATCACATCATTGTAGGTAAAAGTGTAGGTCTGTAGCATTATTAGAACAATAAATTATCACATGTAACTCTCATTTTTTTTTTATTATATATAAAAAAATAAGGTAGTGTTTGGTAGAGTTTTAGAAATATTATTTGAGAATAGAGTTGTATTTTGAGTTTATAAGTTTTGGAATAATGATTTGAGTGCAGAAAATTTGTTTGGTTATGCGTTTTGAGTTGAGTGTTGAATTGAGTTTTGAAAGTTTGATGTGACATGTGAAATAAAAAAATTTGTTTGGTTATGAGTTTTGAAAAGAGTTTTCAAAACTTTTCAAAAAGTTATAACTCATAATCAAGTACACAACTCAATACTCTATTAAAATTTTTGATCAACAGTCATAACCAAACTCCTTTTAAAATTCAATTCAAAAAATTAATTATTAACCAAAAATAACACTCTTAACCAAACTTTTTTTTAAAATTCAATTGAAAAAAGTAATTATTAACAAAAAATAACAGTCATAATCAAACTCTTTTTCAAATTCAATTCAAAAAATTAATTATGAACAAAAATTTACAATTAAAACTTTTTTTTTGTTGAAAATATTATAAACAAAATAATTTGGCGGTCACAATAAATATTCAATTACTGATCATACCAAACTTATAATTGTATATTTGATTTGAATTATGTTTTCAATATTTTCCAGTTATTTTATTTTGTTTTATATTTTTAATAATTATTGTCACAAATCATTTGCTAGTTATTATATTGTTATTTTCAAATAAATGGCCATAAAATTTATCAGTATTATATATATTGGGAGTCAAACAAAAATTAGAATATTATTTCATCAGTGTCTACACAATTTACCGCACATAATTCAATATTGTTAGAATTTTTTTATTTGCTACATTTTATCAATTTCGTAGGAAACCGTAAACCTATTTCCATGAAGGGAAACCTGTGAATCCTATGTACTTTCAATTGATATATTATTGTGCCTTTGTCTGAACCAAACCCGTGAACACTCTTAACCAAACCCTATGTACCTGCAAACTTGTCTTGTATAGCCATGGCCCCTCCTGCGAGTCATCTTTAGTGCCTTAGTTCTAATAAAAGCAAAAAAAACAAAACATGACACTATAGTAAAGCTTTTTGGAATGTTGTTTGGCTGAGGCTACAATAGCCTTATAGCCTAACTTTAAAACACCCAATAACTTCATTACTTCAATACAACCAGCAACTTCTTCACCATCTTCATTTATCTTCATCATTGAATAGTGTCAATACAACCACCACTAACCTGAAACATACAACCAGCTCCTCCACCAGCTACCTCAATTACTTTTACAAATTCAGTCCACCACCTACCTCAATAAATTTCAGAAATTCAGTCTATATATTTACAAATCTTGATCATGTAAAACAAGAAGAGAGGAAGAGCTTTCTTTTTGTTCAGAGCTTCAGAACAACATTCGAATCCAACTTTGGTCCACCACCTTCTACAATTTATTTCACAAATTCAATCAATATATTTACAACTCATATCTGCGTAAAACAAGAAGAAATGAAGAGCTTTGATTAGGTTCAAAGCTTTACAATAGCAGCAGAGCTTCACAACAGCAGTAGAAGCCAAATCCATCACAAAACCGGTCGATCGGGCGGTCAACAGAGGGGTCTTCTAGCCAGTCAACTGACTCCACCTTTTCACATTTTTTTTGGCTCAACTTGAGGCTTCATTTGTGTTAAAGATATGTGTTAATAATATATATATATATATATGTTCAATAATAAATAAAATATAAAATATAAAATAATTGAAGCTTAAGAATATATAAAAAGTGCAGTGGGCCCACCCCACTGCACTGTCTGAGCTTCCCTCGCTCACTCTTTCTATTTTCTGTCTCAATTCCGTCTGTGGCCAGCCCAGTAACATCTGTTTCCATGTATGTTGTATTTGACACAAGTTATCAATACACTATTTCCATTGAATTTTGTCTAGCCAAAAATTAACCTTTCACTTCAAAACAACTTTGGCTGGACAACAACATTTATGGCTGGCCAACACTAATTTCAATTATATTTCCAATTAAAAAAATAAAATTTAATTACAATATTGAATAAAAATATTTAATAAAAAAATATTTGTACTCGGGTTACTGACTTTGAAAAAACATATATATATATATATACGTGGGTTACAAAATTTGTTAAAAAAATACAGAATTTGTTTTAAATTATGCACTATTTATGTGCTCTTCATATTTAATATAAACAAATTATGACTTAAAATATTTAATAAAAAAACATATCTACGTGGGTAACAAAATTTGTGAAAATAGCATTTCTATGTGGGTTACAGATGTTAAAAAAATACATAATTTGTAAAATAATATGCACTATTTCTGTCTTATTCATATTAGCCCTGGTTTGGCATTCATTTTGGGGCTAAAAAATCACAAAAAAACAAAATTGATTACAAAAGCCAATGCCAAACAAACCTTTAACGACGTATGCAAAAAACCATCAAAAAATTGTTTTTACCTGTAATTTTCTTACAATTTATTTTCAATAAAACTTAAATTGAATTAAATTTAACTATTAACACTATTACTACTTTATCCATTAATTTTTCATGGAAAGTTCGTCATCAAATGTAACTTGTGCGTACCACCTAATTATAGGTATGAGAATTTATGTCTGATTTATAAGTTGGTACTGCATTTGATACTACGTAACCTTTGTTAAGAACAATTTATCTTTATTGTTATTTTTATGAAAAAATTGTTTGAATTATCATTGTAAGCTCATAATAGAGATCGCAAAATAAAATATTAAAAAATATAAAAGATAGTAGTTCGTACAGATTCATTTCTGTTAATGGTGTTTTTGGTGTGACTGTTAAAATATATTATAACTTGATAGATTATAGATTATAACTTTAGTCAGAAGTTATTAATCTGTTTGGTACAGTTGCTAGATTATAAATTTAAATTATTGAATAGTATTTGGTAAATAAGCTATAAATTAGTTTTTTTGATGTATAAATGTTATTTTTATCTTTGTTGACAGTAAATTTAATTAACCTTCATTTTTTTGTTATTAGTTACTAGTCCATATTTCCTATAAAAGAAATCTAATCCACAATCTATACTTTGGTCTTTTTCTATTTTCAAGAAACCCCAACACCCCCTCCCCCCCTCCCCCCTCCTCCCCAAAAAATAAATAAATAAATAAATAAATTTCTAAAGGTATAATCATAAATTAATATACCCATCACAAAAACTAATAATCGGAAGTAGTAGGTAGACAATTTCTCAAAATCAATTTTTTTTAAATTAAAAAAACTATTATAATCAGAAACTATTTAGAATAAATTTTACCAAACAATTAAAAATAACTTGTTTAAAACTAAAATCTAGGGGACTTACGTATAGGTCCTACTAAGTGGACTTATTACTTAATAGGCCCTGTGAGAATTAGTGACATTTTTTATCAAACACTATTAAAAAACGTCACTAGTTATTAATTTTTAGCGATAGTTTGAAAATTTTGCTATAAAAATATCATCAATTATAAGTTTTAGCGATAGTTTAAAAAAATCGTCACAAAAAAGTCGCTAATTTTCAACTTTCAGTGACAGTTTAAAAAATTCGTCACAGAAAAACGTCACTAATTGTAAGTTTTAGTGACAATTTATAAAAATCGTTATAAAAAAAAGTCACTAATTGTTAATTTTTAACTACATATATAAAAAATCGTCACAAAAATTACTTTTAATGACGTTTTTATTAAGATTTATTTTCAAAAAGACTTGATGAGAATTAAATTCAACTATTAAGACCTATGAGTAATTTATTCTAAAATGCATAAGTCTAATTAATTCACACCAAATACCCCTATGTTTCTCAATTGTACCAACAAATGTTTCCTAAGAACATCTCTAACGGTGAATCAATTTTTTCACTAAATTTAAATAAAAATTTGAGTAAAAGTTTCTTTGATATCAAGTGCTCCAACGGAGGGTTTTGGAGTTTCATCAAACCACCAGTCGACCAGGCAGACGACTGGTCGATTGACCGGCCAGTGTAATTTTTTTACAAATTTTTACCTTGAGATGGTTGTTAGGGGGACAACTGAGCGGATATCCCAGAAAACATCTAGCAACGACAATGAATAGTGATTTGATAAAAAGTATATTAGTCCTTAATTTGATAAAAAAAAAAAAAAAAGAATAAAATTCTCGATTTAATATCTATTTCATAAAATTGTTAGAGTAGAAAATGGAATTTAACGAAAGGTTTGAATAATTATTGGAGGGTCTAAAAGCGCGTGTGAATAGTCCTGCAAACACGTGCGCTTGTAGCAGATTTGATTTTGGTCTGAAATTTGTTAAACGTCCCACCTCAAAGACTTGCCCATCATGTGCATATGTTAAAAATTTATGAGCAATGCTCCAGACCTCAGCACCCCCACAACACCCACACACATTTATAAGAGACAGAGCAGAGAGAGAAAAAAAAAAAACAAAAACAAACAAATATAATGTGTAATTACAAATCAATTGGGAGTTGTGAGGTCAAATATTGTTGGGGGGGGGGGGGGGTTTCAAGTATTTTCCAAAATTTATTTGGTGCTTCTCAATAGTGGCAATTTGTTACCAATTATAAGGCTTGTTTATAGTTTATTTTAATGTGGAAATTTAATTGTATGGTGCAAGTTCAATAACTTAAAAAAAAAAAAAAAAATTGATATACAAGCATATTTTGTAAATTCATTTTTAATAATATGTTAATAAGATGATTAGTTGATAATTAAAGAATAAATAAAAGAGAGTTGATTTAAATGTTTTAATAGAGTGTCACATCATAAGATCTAGAAAGTTAGTTTAATTTTTGGACATGAATACCAATATGGGTCTAATTTTTGAACATGAATAGCAATACTAAGTTAGGAAAAACTTAAAATCTTGAAATTGAGAAAGAAGTGATTTATTATCAATTTTTAACTTACAATAAATTGCACTAAATAAGGCCATAAAATTTTTGTATTTAGGATTTTTATTTTTTACAAAGATAACATTAGTATGTTAGAAAAGAGTTTGCTAGTTCTGACTATGGATGACAATAGATAACCTACCTTGTAGGTATCCATGAAGATCCCACCTAAATACATGGATTTTCTCTTTTTTCCTTACCCATCGCGTCAAGTAAGTGTTATTCTTTAAATCTCCATCGGGGACGGGTACACGCCCATTTTGCCATATGGTTACTCTCTCTCAATAATTTATGGAACCAAGGCAGACTTCTCTTCCATCCTATTTTGAGCATACAAAAAAGCCTTCTCTTTTGTAATCGAATCTATAAAATCATAAATTGTCGTTGTGATTAATTTAATTGATTGATATAAATAATCTTTATTGATTGTCAAGATCAATTATTGTTGCTTTTATATAATAGTACCATTTTTCTAATTTTCTATATTCCACTTTGATTGATTTTCACGGCTTTGACAGACATTTATGTCCCAAGGCAGACTTCTCTTCCATCCTATTTTGAGCATACAAAAAAGCCTTCTCTTTTGTAATCGAATCTATAAAATCATAAATTGTCCTTGTGATTAATTTAATTGATTGATATAAATAATCTTCATTGATTGTCAAGATCAATTATTGTTGCTTTTATATAATAGTACAATTTTTCTAATTTTCTATATTCCACTTTGATTGATTTTCACCGACATTTATGTCCCAATCGAGAGCTCATTGCTTTTATATTTCTTGTTGTTTTGTTTAATGGTGCTAGGGTTTTGAATGTACTAGCAAAAGACTTTTTTTTTCTCTTCCCATTGTTGTTCTACTTCAATAATTGGTTGATTGGATACATATATATACGTGTATGTATATATTTGAATTTACGATTGAATTTGTTTTGTGTGTGTACGTTTTTTTTTTTTTTTTAAAATTTTTAATTTTGGCTTTGCTGGTTTTGCAACTACTAAATCTCTTCTGTGTATTTCATACCAAATGTGAATTTGCTTTCAATTGTGCTTCTAACATTGCCTTTCTTCATTTTGAATTACCGGTTTGTCCTGACTAAGGCTAGTTTGTTT
Organism: Camellia japonica; assembly: GCA_030407325.1. Lineage (NCBI taxonomy): Eukaryota > Viridiplantae > Streptophyta > Magnoliopsida > Ericales > Theaceae > Camellia > Camellia japonica. The sequence continues at coordinate 107,815,178 of JAPPVO010000036.1, forward strand.
CAAAGTAAAATGTTTTCCTAAAAGTATTTTACACAATTTTCATTGTTTGGTTGAACAAAAATAAAATAAAACATTTTTAAGTATCATTACTTATTATCAATCCAGAAAATCAGTTTTTATTTTATTTTTTTGGGTTCTATTTTAAAATTCTAGAACTTTTTGAAGTTTGTTTTCCCTGCTATAAGCTTTGTTTCATTCGAGTTATGCTTAGGCTTTATTGATGAGAAAATGGTTTATTTATATATATATATATATATATTTTTATGGTTTATTTTAAAAATCAATTTTTTAATTAATTAACTAATATGTATTTAATTTTGTTGTTGAGCCAAAAAAAAAATAAAAATAAAATTGAATATATATTTAACTTTGGTCATAAACCTTAAAAAAAAAAAAAAAATATGGTCAAGTTGGGTTGAGGAAAATTCAACCTGTTAGGGGATGGGAAGGGTAGTCCCCATGAAGGATGGGGAATGGAGAATGGGAAAAATTGTTATAGGGGAATGAGGATGAGAAATTAATATCCGCCCCATTGCCCCTTATTGTCATCCCTACTTGTGACTTTTCCTCATCATACTTTTAGGTGTGACTATAGACTATTGAATCGAACCTTAAATGTCTCTTGTACTTAGTATTGAATCCCATATAATTATATGGCTCATTAAAACGATGATAAAAGCAACAAAAATTATTTCTTGATAATATTATAAAGTGATTTGGATAATCCAATGGCGAGACCCATATTTAAATGAATAATCCAGTTTAATTTTCGATAAAATTATATAAGTGAATAATCCAATGGCAAGACCCATTTAAATGAATAATATTATAAAGTGATTTGGATAATCCAATGGCGAGACACATTTCTTAATAATATTATAAAGTGATTTGGATAATCCAATGGCAAGACCCATTGTCACTACAACGCATGGCAGTGAATAATTTACTTCAAAGCAACCACCAAGAAAGTGCGTACCCCTTCATATTTTGACAACAAGTTTCCCTTTGAAACCCCTTCAAGTGGGGAACGCTAAGAAGCAAATTTCTGAAAGGTACATCTATGACTCTATATATATTCCTTTCTGGAGAGGATGCCCTCCGGTCATTTTTTGGACGGGATAGAGTTGTTATGGTCCGTGAGCCTCATTATGGTTATGTTTTAATAATTGAAACTGTTCATTTTATCGGATATTTCATGTATTTTATCTATAAAAAAAATTAAGTCGATCCGATAATTTTAACTAATTCAATTTATTATATTGTCATAAAAAATTGCATTTTTTTTGGGGTGAAAAATGTGATAAATTGAACTAATTACAGTTATCGGATCGATTTAATTTTTTTTTATAAAAAAAATAAAAAAAAATACTTAATAAAATAAATGGTTTGAATTATCAAAATGAGACTTTTGGTAAATCCCACGGGCTAGAATAACCCCATCCAGTCCAAAATGATGACCAGAAGGGATCCTCCTCCCTTCCTTTTTAACGAGCGAAAGAAACAATTTTATTAGACGTGTATGACTATAATTGAAACACCCTTTAAAGGAAATTTTAATATACACACCTGTAAAGGAGTGTACCATATGTACTTTTAGTTATGTTATGTTATTTTTTTTTTAATTATGACATTATTTTAGTTAGGACTCACAAAATATTTAATTATATCTCATATTGTATTTAGTTATGATAATTTTTTTTTAATCATACTCAAAAAGTATAAAATTATACTATTTTCTTTTTTAATTATAAACTATATATAGAGTGTGTATCATGTTTTCCAATTTCCAATCCCATATCGTTTCTCTACTCTTCCCTCTATTATGTTCTCTCATTTCACCATGGGTGGCGATATTGAAGCTTCAAATTGCATTACACCTGGATCCCCCTATTTTCAGCGTTTGATGAACTATTGGAAAGCTTGTGTGCACACAATAAAACCGTTCCAACAAGCCGGCCGGATCAAAGATTCGATAGAACACATGAAGATGAAACAGTGGTTTGGAACTTGTTGCAACACCATGGCAATGTTTTTGAGAAACAAATGGAATAACATCAAGGGTTGGGCCAAGGCACTGTTAAGTATCATTGTGTGGTTCTCAAAGAATACTTGGACCAAAGTAGGTGACATTTGACTTCTTCAACATTATTGATAGTGTTTTTTTCTTAAATAATTAATATAAAGAGTTAGTCTTATTCATGTACTTAACAGATGAAGGAAATCTTTACAATTGATCGAATGGTTGCCATTTTAGCACTTGGAATAGAGGTTGCTTCTGCAATTATGGAGCAAATCTCTAGTGCAAAAGAACAACATCCAAAGGCGACAAATCATCGAAGACTCTATATCATGGCTCTTCTTGCCACTGTATTTTCACTCCTAGGACTAGTCTTGACACTGCTTGAGATGATACATAAAGCACTAAGTTCTAGAAGATGGATTAATTGCAGATTTATGTGGGTTAATATTGCTTTTTCTCTAGTTCAAACAATAACCTCTCTAGTCCATTTTATTTTTCTACAGTTTTATAGTAAAAATGACCCCATCAAATTTTCATTCCTTCCCATAGTATTTGCACTCATCGTTGTCATTTCAAGGTTTATTCCTCATCACACCGATACCATTGAAGTCCATCTTTCCCAAGGCAATCAAACTCATAATGTTATTGAAGAGAAAGTTGATGGAGAGAACCATGATCAACTGCACATCAATGCATGAACTTTGCTAAAGAAGTTCTTAGTTTTGATTTGACAACAAAAGAGAAGGAGAAGGATGTAATGTAAGTATTATTGTGATTTTGTTTAAGTTTCATAAATGATTTCTCTTTCACGCTTCATATATATCTTCACAGATGATTATTTATTTTTATTTTTTTACACTACCTTTGAAGTTAATTCTGGGGGAAAAAAAGTTTCCTAGTTTTATTTTGGTGATTATAAAATACTAGGCCCTTGTTAAACAACTATCTATGCATGCACCATCTCCGTCAATCTTCGTCGACAATATCAACCAATGGCCGATGCCATGCGCATTTTTCATTGGGGGATTAGGTGGTCTTTTTTCTAACGGAGTTTCCAAAAATACATACTACTACATAAAGTCAAAGACTAAGCAAATAACTTAACACAACCCTTAAGGATAGAACAACCTAAAAGGCCAAAAATAGGAGGACAGGTTTCAGTCTCGTTTAGCTCTTCTGGTGTAATAATACTGTAAATTTGTTTTCTTTGAATGAACTATGGTTAACAAGGTCACAAACTTGTCAAGATTATCACTTCTCCTTTTTTCTGTTAAAAAAAAAATGATTTATCATTCATGGTGTGAAGCAGACATGACTCCTATACCCTTTGAACTGGATAAGAGCATCATCTAGGAGCTAACTTGGCCATGGTAGGTAGTTATTTGGTTATGATGATGATCGATCTAGTTTCATATGGAAATGTTAATTTTGTGAGTAATGATTGTGAAATAGTCACAACAACATATCGTTTTAGATTTTAATGATGTGTTACAAACTTATGATTAATATCTGAACAACGAAAGTGTGCAGTTCCATCCCTTCTCTCATGCTGAGTCACCGGTAGTGCCTTGGAAAGCATGGACGAGCCACAAGACTTTCATTCCAACCATATTATAAATCTTTTGTTAATCACACTAATACAATTTAAAACTACAAGTACCTAAATATATGTAACCTAATCACTCTGTTTAGTTTTAGAGTTTTCAAAAACACGTTTTAAAATTTCTGAGTTTTTAATTCGTATTTTTTTTTAATTTTTAGTGAATTTTAAAATATTTTAATCAATATTTTTTATTTTTAGATCGAATTAATATAAATACATTTAAAAAGTATAAAATTTATTTAAAAAAATCTTTTAAAATTCATTAAATACTACAAAATACAATATATATATATATATATAAATTCAGTACATTTTTATATTTTTTTCATATTTTTTATTTTTTAAATATTTCCTTACAAATATTTTATTTTTTAAGATTTACCTAAAAAATTGACCAAAATATTAAAAAAAATCTACAATACAAATTGAAAACTTAAAAATTGTTTTTAAAAACTCAAAACCAAAATACCTATTCTTTTTCTTTCTTTCTTCTTCTTCTTCTTCTTCTTCATTTTTTTTTTTTTTTTTTTTTATCGTTATTGTTGTTGTGTTGTTTTTTCTGGGAAATATCATTCATATACACATTTAGCATGCAGTTCCTGATATAATATAGTTTTTCCCTTGAACTTGATTCATTTTGCGGTTGCACCAATATTAATCCCTATCCTTGCATTCACATAACATAGAGCTTAGTTTGGAACTCTCACGTTCCCAGCACACACAGTTTTTATACTAAAAGTACAGTTTAATACACATGCATCTTATGTAAACTTCGGTGTTTAAGTTGCTTTGGCTGCTTATTTTCTGAATTTGAGCTTTGTTCTATCACTACAACATATAGGAGTTTTAGAAACCAAATGTTTTGGTCTCTAAAAGTGAAAATTTTGTTGTAAAAAATATTTAGGAACTAATTTCCATCGTCATGAGGATAGTCGCTAAAAGGTTGCTCTGAAAAGTCAAAAATAAAGCTTTTAGGGACAAAATTTTGAAAATGTCACTAATAAAAAAACTTTCAGGGACAAAATAATTTGGTCTCAAAATGGTTTATTTTTTTAGACAAAATTTGGTCCCAAAAGGATAATAATTCATCACTAATGTTCAATTTTTGTTGTTAAAAATATAATAACGATATTTTTCCCAACAAAAATATTTGATTTCTAAAAAATAATTGTCCCTAAATTTTGATTTTTAAAACTTCAATTTTTTATAGTGTATTTGCTTTTGGTGTTTATTTTTGTCTGGTTGGCTCTTTCCCAACTTTATTTTTAATCTTTTGGGGTTTGATCTTCCTTTCCCTTCTTGTGATGTTTTATTATTTGGGAGCCTATTTTTAAGAAGGACCACCTGGGTCTAGAACGTCGACCACGTAGCATGATCTAAGATCGATGTGCCAAGTGGCAAAGAGTTATTGGCCGAGATTATGATAGCGGCCAGCCCCAATCGAGATATGACTCTCGAAATGTTGAGTCCAATAACCCTTAAGAAGTTGAGTTAATGTGCCCAAACCGCTAATATTCTAGGTGAGGATATTCATTACAACAAAAATGCACACACTAGGTAAAATGCCACCTGATAACAATGCTATCTATCACTTCTCATCGATCTCTAAGAACTGCACTTTATCATTCCTTTCAAGCTCCCTAATTTCCTTTAGATTGTATTTAGATCAAGAATTTAGGTATAAATTTAGAAAGCAAAATGAAAAAAAGTAAGAGAAATATGAATAAAGTATAAATTATTATTTTTTTCTATTTCCCTTTTTATTTTTACAAATATGTTTGGGAGTTCTAAATTTGAAGTTTTAAAGGAGCTCTAAGTGTGTGGGCCCCACAGTGGTGGTGATGTTTTGATTTTTATTTATTTATTTATTTTTATTATTATTATTTATTCCCTACCACATTATTAGAGCTCAATTAGAATTCCCAAATTAAGCAGATGTATCATTACTGTTATGTTATTTTTAAATTTCTATTCAAATTTATGATCCAAATACTGTGTTAAAACCTCAACATCCTCAGTTAACTAGACACTGAGGCTTTTGCGAGGCCTAAGGTTTCATTGGCCTTCTTTGAACCCAGATCTTCCTTATCACTAGCCTCTTTGCTTATTAGAATAATTGAATAGTAATTCTACATATTCTGAGTTGAAAGGAATGACAGAGAAAACTTCTCTTCACTCCTTTCCATTTTTTATTTATTTTTTTTGTTTAATCTTTCCATTCGTTTGAAAATTCGCTTGCTTTATAGACTAGTATTTTTTCACCCACGTTTGGATTATAAATTTCAATAAAAATTAAAAAAATGCAAATAAAATATATGCTTAATTTTTTACAAAGATATATATACATATATACTAGCGATTGGGCACACGCGATTCGTGTGCAAACTTATTTGGAGTTATAATATAAAATTTATATTTTTTCGAATAATGCACACAAATGTGATGGTGTGAAACTGTTCAAAGAAGCCTGTACAAATACGAACAATAGAATATTTTTTGCTTTGCCATTTAAAAATAATAATATTTGAAGACATAAAATTATGCAAACAAACAAACCAATTTTATTGAAAACATAATATTTTTATTTTTATTTTTTTCAAAACACACACACAAAATTAACCAACCAAACAAATCATTTTCTTCAAAACATAAATTATAAACACACAAACAAAAAACTAAGAACATTGATTTTTTAAAAACAAAACACACACACACACACAAAATTAAGTAAACAAACAAACCCAATTTTCAAAAACTGAATTTATACACAAAAACAAACAAAAGCTTAAAAAAGTTAAATAGGAAAAAAGCCCCAAACTTTTTAAGTCTAAGTCTAAAAAGTTGCATACATTTTTTGCTTCACAATTTAAAAAAATAAATAAATATAAAAATAAGCACACGAAATAGAAAAAAATACAAATCCAAAACACATAGAACAATGATTTTTTTTATTTTTTTTTTTATAAAAAAAAACACACACACACAAAAACAAACAAACCAAATTTAAAAAAAAAAATGAATATATACACAAAAACAAACAAAAGCTTAAAAAAGTGAAAGAAAAAACCTCAAACTGTTTAAGTCTAAATCTAAACAATTGCACAAATTTTATGCTTCTCAATTTTTAGAAAACAAAAAAATGAATATAAATATACAAAAGCACACAAAATAGTAAAGTACATACCCAAGACATTTATAACACTCATAGTTAAAAAGATTTGATAGACAAGAAAATAAACAATACAGATTTGATATACACAAAAAAAAAAAAAAAAAATTAACAATTTAAAAATAAAATCACAGCAATTAAATGCACTTATATACAAATTTTGCTAAAATTCTACACCTGGGCCAAATTGAAACGTAGAATCCTAAAAAAAATTGAGTTCAGAAAATGGGGGAAACAAACAAAAGTGAAACAAGGAAAGAAATATATAAAATAGAAAACAAACCAAATATTAACAAATTAAAACAGGGATAACAACTAAATAAATAAATTGCACTAACTTGAATAGAAAAATAAAAAAACATAAAAATACAACCCTAAAAAAGCTCTCTGTATTTTCTTATGCTTTTTTTTTTTTTTCCAAAGAACCTAATTACATAATGAAATTTTTTAATGAAGAAAATAAAAATATAATTAACAATATTACAATTACAATGTAAGATAAGCAATAGATATATACTTTAGATAACTACTTTACAAACTTTAAGGCTCGGTTTGGGATGTTCTAAAAAAGTGCACTTTTTGACTTATTGGCTTATATGAGTTGGGTTTGGGTTGGGTTGGGTTTGATGTAATGTGTTAGAGAGGTGATGTGATTTAAATAAGATGATGTGACTTAAATAAGATAGTGACTTTTTGACTTTTTGTATTATTTAAGTTATGCCAAACTTAGCCTAATGTTGTTGAATAGTCTTTCTCCAAACCCAAAAAATAAAAAAAATAATTCTGCAGAGTGAATAGTTTTGACTTCGACCACTCCTCCCAGCATTTTCTGATGTGATGGTGAATCCATCTAGGGCCTTGTCACCCATCTTTGCATAAGCCTCACAACCCTCCACATCATCAAAGGGCCTTTAAACCAAATCACATGTCTGGGATACTGGTCTATTTTGAGGAGTAGTTTAAAAATTATTTTTTAATTTTTAATCAACTTTTTTTCTCTTATAATTTTTTTTTTTTAAAAGTTAAAAAATCAGTGTTTACCATCTTCCCAAACAGTTCCGATTCGTAGCTCAAATTCGGAGCAGAGGAAGAAGAGAAGAAGAAGAAGGGAGGAGGAGGAGGAGAAGGAGGAGGAGAGGAGAAGAGGGGGCCATAAAAATGGGGCTGGAGGAGGAGTCGGGGCCGGAGGTGGGGCTGCGGCGGAGCTGCGACGATCGGCGGCGGCAGGGGCCCTTCTCTCCTCTCCTCTCCTCTCTCTCTCGCCTGTGTTGCCTGGTTCAACGAAGAAGAAGAAGAAAAGAAAGAAAGAAAAGAAAGAAAAGGAAGAAAAGAAAAGGAAGAAGAAAAAAAAAAATTCGACCCAAAACGACGTCGTTTTGGGTCTTGAGCCGAATTCGAGCCACGGAATTCGAGCTACGAAGCATTTTTTCTTCCCAAAATAGGCCACTATCAAAAGAGACTCTGCCGAACATCCATCCGAAAAATGCAGTTCCATGAAAAGCAAGTTTTAGAAACTTTCAGTGAAAATGATGAAACTGATTTAAAATTGCACAGGAGTTTGGAGATGTAGGGAGTGGAAAAGTGGAATTGATTGGTTTTAATTTGTCATTTTACTGTTAATTACAAACTGTAAGTGTAAAAGGTTAAGACCATTTTAGGAAAAATTGAAAAAAACTCTAAAGTAATGACTTCAAGACTTCGAAAAAGTTATTCCTTTTTAATAACAATAATTAACATATCACTCATACTATGCATGAGATAAAATAATATATTATTTAATAAAAATATAATAATTATATTTAATTTTTTTATTTATATAAAATAAAAGTTAAATAGAAGTTAGCTAATCGGAATTTTCTTAATTGTTTAAAATTAAGAAAATCAAAAAAATTAGTATAAGATATTGATTATAAGGTTTCTCACTTAAAATCTTATTTTGCTTATATAAATGAGAGTATAAGATTCACTTTATGTAAGTAAAACAATTTACTTTTTTTTTTTTTTTTTTTTCCGAGATATGGGATTTTAAAATAAAAGTTACATGAAAGCTAACCAATGAGAATTTTCATGTTTAAAAGTTAACAATTGTTTGGGTAAGAAGTTTATTTATAGCATGGGTATTTTATGTGAACCTAATAAACACTACAACACAACTAACTATTTACGGCTTTAAGTTTATGGCATGCATCGAATGCATGTCGTAATTAGTACATTCTACGACATTTTTTTTTTGAAAGTCGTTAATACTTTTTCAATAACAGCATACACACTATGTAAGTCGTTAATTCATATATTTATGACATGCAAAGTATATCATAAAAAATGCATATTTTCACGGCTTACAAAAATATGTCATAAAATATTTACACTTAAGAAGACATACATTTCATGTCATAAACTATTTTAACTTTACACGGCATGCTAGCATGTCGTGAAAACTTCTACTAAAAAAAATTTTAACTTGATTTTTTTATAACATACAAAAGTATGCTGTAAAAATATATAAAAAGTATGTTGTAAAAAAATATATATTTTCACGGCATACAAATATTTCCATTTAAGATGACATACATTTTATGTTGTAAAATATTATACCTTTACACGGTATACATTAGCATGTCGTGAAAACTTCTACTAAAAAAAATTCAATCTGATATTTTTTAAAATTAAAAAAATAAAAAAAAAGCTAACAATTTCCAACCAAGCTTCTCACTTCAAAGTTTCCTAATTGAGGACAACGTAAAATAATAATTTATAGAGTAATTTTTTTTAACTTAATATTTTACTCTCTCTTCACGTAGTGTCACATCTTGTAAGTTCCACACACTATGTGAGTAGGGAATAAAATATTAAATATTAAATAAAAAATTTGATTAATTCTAACATTAATCTTTAAATGATCACATTTTCTATTATTGAATTTGTAATCCAACCCTTCAATTGAATAAAAATTGCATCACTTAAAATAATGAGAGAAACTTTTTACATATATTTATATTTATTTGGGTTAATTACACTTTTCACCGTGTAATTGTATGCAAAAAAACATAAATACAATCTTTCTTTCTTGTTTTCAAAAAACACAGATTAAATGGAGTGTAAAAAAATACAATCATTAAAAAAAAAAAAAATCACGGTGTGATCAAAATGGAGTGTAAACACAATCACAAATTAAGGGAATTAAAAAAAAAACAATGAAGTCAATTGATAATTAAAAAATACAATTGTTTTTTTTTTTTCAAAAAGCATATTGAGTTAAAAACCCAATTAGAAATTAAGCTAATTAATAGTTAAAAAGCACAACAATTTTTTTTTAAAAATACAGTGAGTTAAAAAATCTAATTACAAAATATAATCTAATCTATTCTAATCATCAACGGTGCGTAGTTTATGTGAGCCTAATGAATACAATCTTTTTTTTTTTTTTTTTGCAAAAAACATAGATTAAAAATACAATCACCGTATTAAAAAATAAATTAAATCCAATCACAATTACAAAATACAACACAATCATCATCAATCAAACAGAGTGTAAAAATACAATCACAATATTGAAAAACAATGTAGTCAATTGGTAATTAAAAAATAAAATTATTTTTTTTTAAAAAAAAATATACAAATTAAGTTAATTGATAGTTAAAAAGCACATCTTTTTTTTTTTTTAAAATACAGTGACTACTTTATGTGAATCTAATAAATATAATCTATTCTTTTTTCCAAACAACATAGCCTAAAAATACAATCATCATGTGATTGTAATAACAAAAACATGAATACAATCTTTTTTTCTTTTTTTTTCAATGTGATTGTATTAAAAAAACATGAATACAATATATATATATATATATATTTTCCAAAAACACATATCATATGGAATGTAAAAAAACATAATCATTTAAAAAAATAAAATTATCATGTAATCAAAATGGAGTGTAAAAAAATACGATCACATTTTTCCTCATATAAAAAAAGAAGAAGCAATGAAGTCACTTGATAATTAAAAAACTCAATTATTTTCTTTTATCAAAAAGCATAGTGAGTTAAAAACCCAATCACAAATTAAGCATAACCATTTTAAAAAAAATAAAAATACAATGAGTTAAAAAATTCAATTACAAAAAATAATCTAATCATTACCATTAATGTCCAATCATCATCAATAATTAATATTTTATGTGAATCTAATGAATACAATCATTCTTAATCAATTTAAAAATATAATCACTATGTTAAAAAATAAATGATTTACTCACAAAGTTAATATCCAATCATCATCAATAATAAATATTTATGTGATCCTCATGAATATAATTATTTTTAATCAATTTAAAAATATAATTATTATGTTAAAAAATAAATATTTTACTGACAAAACTGCTGCCACTGAACTCTCTCTTGCCCACAAAGCTGCTACCGCTGATAGAATATAATCACTATGCTAGGGCTGCTGTGGCTTTAGGTTTCTTTAGGGCTGCTGGATAACGTGGGTTTATTTAGGGTAATACAAAAATGGTTTATTGAGGGTAATACGGAAGTTTTTTTTTTTTTTTAATTAAAAAAAATTAAGAAATTATAATTGAAATAATAGAACTCCTATAAAATTTGTGGATTAAAAAGACCATTTTCCTTATATTATATGATTATAAATAGATAGATATATCAGTTGTGCTCCAGACCCCCAACATCCCCATCCCCACCCCCACCCCCACATGGGGGGCTGTGAGAGGAAGACCCAAAAAAAATAAATAAATAAATAATTCTAGCCAATCAAAATTCAGTGGGGGTGATGGGGGCACCCCATTGGGAGTGTAAGGCATTTTTCTAGATATATATATCACTTTTGTCAGTTTTCTAATGGGGAACTTACTGATAAGTCTTATGTACCAAGTTCAAAACCCAACTAATTCCAAAACAAAATACTTGCACCAATTAGTTCAACACATTTTTAATTGTTACCAAAAAATTCTTTTTTTTTTTTTTTTAAATTTACAGACACTGTTCACATCTTACTTCCGTCGGACTTCCGTCAAACGGTCGCCGGAGACTCGTCGAAATGTTCAACATCCCCAGGAAGTTGCCGGAGTTTCGCCGGAAGTTCGCCGGAGTGTTAAGAACGTTAATGGAAGTCGCCGGAATGTTCAGAACGTTCACTGGACGTTAAGAACATCACTGGTGACTCACCGGAATGTCTAGAATATTGCCGGAAAAAAAAAAAAAGAATAAATGGATAAATTATAGCAAAAAAAACATAGCAAAATGTGCTAAATATTGATAAATTAAAAGGAAAAAAAATGAAACGACAAAAAACAGCAACAATGGGGAAAACATATGTTATTTTTCAATTTTTGTAAGGTTCAAGCAAATAATATCTAAATAGTGATCAAACTGAAAAGTAAGTTTTGAAACTGTAAAATGTTACAGTTTCAAAACAAAAATCTATTAAGCATTTATCCTTATTAATCAAACTGAAAAACATGTTATGAAACTGCAAAATTTTACAGTTTTAAACCATGATTCATTCCAGCACCAAAAAAAAATTTGAAACTGCAAAATTTTACAGTTTTCACCGTCTGTAACTAAAACTCGAAAACTACTTGTTCATAATTCGAAATTTTTTTCCATTAGAACAGAAAAACAGAAGTGTATAGCAAAGAAAAAAAAAAAAAAAAGAGATCGAAGGGAAAGGCGGATGTAGAGAGAGGATTTTACTCCGGCAACTATTTTTTGTTTAGATCTAGCCAAATCTGTGTAGATCTCAAATCTAAGTAGATCCACTCATTTTCTTCGTCGGAAAATATATCATCTTCTTCATCGGAGTTGATTTCGATGGTTGGTGGTTATCAGTGAACCCCGATCAATGGAGAAAGACATGTCACCGGTCGTCATCTGCCATGACAAACACGATGAGAGAAAAATGCAGAAAAAAAGCAAGAGAGGAAGGGAAGCAAAAAACAGAGAGAGAGAGAGGAAAGGACTTTTGGGTGTATTCAAAAAGTTATGGGATTAAATGGTCACCACATGTTTCACATGGGACCTGTGGGTAATTTCCCCTTTTCTAATTCTACTCTATCTCCTCCAGATGGACCGGACATGACATGACCCAACTGGGTCACCAATCGCGCTTTTCTCCAACATGAAAAAGGCCCAATATCTTCTACATGAAACCCCAACGATGCATTGGAATTTAGGTCCAAACAATTAGGGGACCCACTCTCCAACCCATCCGTTTTTAATTAGATGAAAACGTGTCAAAGTCTGCATAATATTAATGAAATATAAATTAATTTTTTTTTTTTAACTTTTAAATTTTTTTTTCAAATCTATAATTTAAATAAAGTTTTAGCATGCATATCAATCCCCACTTCATCATCACTTTGCCTGAATTTAGACTGGACTGGAGTAGATTGTTTGGGCTTGTAGGATTCACTATAGGTCATGTTTTGATGATTTAAATCGTTCATTTTATCTAACATTTTGTGTATTTCACAAAAAAAAAATTAAGTTGATTCGATAATTACAACTTGTTCAATCTATTATTTTTATCATCAAAAAAATGTATGATTTACTTTTTAAAAACACAATTATCGTTCATTTTTTTAGTAAAAAACACGGTAAATTGAACAATATAGTTATCGGATCGACTTAATTATTTTTGTAAATGAAATACACAAAGAGCTCTACAAAATAAACGATTCAGATCATTGAAACGAAATCTGTAGTGAACCTCACGGGCCCAAACAACCCTCTCTAATCTAAATTTTAGACTGAAAGAAATTATCCTCTTAAATCTAACATTATTGTTTCGTAAATTTCTCTTCTTTTTTTTAATAACAACAATAATTCAGAGCACTAATTCTGGTGACATGGTAAGGAAGAAAAAAAAAAAAAAACTAAGATTAAAATATCACATCACAGTAGGTGGAGTCCGCTACCAACTCATTAGAATTGACTTTAGAGATTAAAAATTAGAGGTCCAACACATTTTTCTTTTCATAATGTATAATAAACCGTTTCACTCAAGTCGTTCTCCACCATGCAGTAAATAGTGACCATGTGTGCCAACACTTGTCAAGGAAGACTTGCAATAAATTGTTGCTAAGGAACGTACACACAACGTGTGAACCTCCTACTCTGGGAGTCCTAAACGAAAATTTCAATTAAAAAAGAAAAAAAAAATGGGGGCCATTGCTCAAACTTGGAGGAAAATGGGTTGTAAAAGTTAGAATCGTTTCTTGATTTTTGAAGTGAATACATATATGGCTTACAGTTAGAAATGGAAACGGGCCGGGATGGAGTCGACAATTACCCTCCATCCTTGATCTCCGAATATAAAAAACTTTTCGTTCCAGTCCCTGATTTCTGACGGAGAATTCTTCACCCTCCACTCCCGTCCCCTAATAGGAATCGGATTTCCCCGACCCTGAAAATTTCCCAACCTTTTTTTTTTTTTGAGGTAGAGGGAAGAACATATATACAAAGATATATAGATATACACAGATATACAATCCAATCTTGATCTAACACAACACACACAGAGGGAAGAACAGATATACAAAGATACACATATTCACATGCACACATAGAGGTTGTACTCATTCTTTAATCAGATGATCTAACACTAAGGGGTTATTTAGGATGTTCTAAATAAGTGCACTTTTTGACTTTTTATAAAAAGATGTGTAGAAAAGTAGAGAGGAGATGTTGATTGATGTGACTCAAAAAAGATAAAAAGATAAAAAGTGTGGACTTATTTAGGGCTGGTTTGGGGTGTCTACAAAAAGTGCACTTTTTGTCTTTTTGGACTAAAAAAGACAAAAAAAAAATATGGAGGTTTGGGTTAACTTTTTGACTTTTTATGAAAAAATGTGTATTAAAAAATTGTATAAAAAAAGTGTGTAAGAGATGATTATAGAGGAGTGGGCCCCAGCCGTACAACCGGCTGTACAACCGGCTGAGTGAATTGGAGTTGAAAATTATTGGCTAATTTTTGTACAAAGCACTAGACGGTTTTGTTTGGCCCGTGGGGGTCATCACGGGTCTCATTTTAATAATCTGAACCGTTCAATGTGTGTAACTCGTCGAACACTATGTACCTATAAAAAATCACGTTAATCGGATATCGATAGCTATCTAATCAGAATTATTTATTTTTCAATCATTAATTATAACACCATCCATTTGTTGTATATAACTGATTTGATCATCTAGTTATCGATATCCGATCAATGTGATTTTTTGCAGACATATAGTACTCGACGATTTCTACACATTGAATGGTTCAGATTATCAAAACGGGACCCGTGATGGCTCCCATGGGACGAAGAACTGTGTGTGTGAAAATCACACCGAATAATTTCTTTTTTGCTGCACAGCCGCTGCAAACGCTGCCCAACATCAATTCAAATGGTACTTTTTTGGGAAGAAAATTAATTTTTTAATTTTTTTTTTTGGTGAATAGTGATATCTTTTTGGATTTTGGAATAACTTTTTGACTTTTTGGCTTATATAGGATAAGCCAAACCAAGCCTTAGTCTTTCCAAACTTGGCCTAAATAGAGATGAGAGAGAGAGAGAGAGAGAGAGAGATATGTATATATTACTACTACTACTACTACAACAACAACAGTAAATGTCTTCAAACAAATGTTTGTAAAATGTACAAAAATTGATCTCACTCCACAGATCACTACTCAGATAGACCGAACTCAGATAAAATGTTTGTTAAAAACAAAAATCCTCAAATCTGAACTCAGTATCCTTATATCTGTTAAAAAAAAAAACACAGATCCGACTGGAGAAAGAACCAGAAATGAACCAGATGGGTTGCCAGAGATGAACTAGACAGTGACGGCGAAGAGATCGGCAAAGGCGAATTTGGTGTCAATAGAGTCTTCTTCACGGCGTCCGATTACTCAGAGATCGGTGGTGATGGGAGGAGGGAGAGGTGGACAGCGAAGGAGGAGGGAGATGATGACAACGGAGGGAGGGAGATTGGTGGTGAGGGAGGGTTTTAGAGAGAGAGAGAGATGAGAATGTATTCTAATCTCCTAATTGCCATGTAAAGAATAAACCAAAAAATGCTTACATCTGCCTCACATCAGGTATTGATGGGCACTATAGAACATTTTAGTGTGACTACGTATTTGGCTCCAAGTGATTTTAGGGTTTTAACGAAGCAAACAAGAAGTAAATTTTTATTTTTATTTTTGGGGATTGAATGGATTGACTGGTGATTTATTTAGGTAGAAAATGGGATAAATTCCTCCCAACACCATTTAAATGCCACCAAATGTAAGACTGAAGTAAGCTTCTGTTTTTCTAGAAGACGATAAGGAAAATGAACATTGGATTAATGTGTGAAATTTAGGGATGTAATTGATACAAATTAAAAATAAAGGATGAAAATGAAATATGTGGTACACTTTAGGGACCATTTGTGCAAGTTACCCAAGGTACTCACAATCTATGTCACCTAGAACATGGATCGTTTCGGTACGTGGAACGGGAACGGGAACGAGGTACGCCACATGCTCTAAAATATGATACGATAGGGATAAACTTGTATATATTACACTTAAGAATTTACAGTACTTCTAGAATAACTATTGGACATCCAATAATATATATATATATATATATTTTTTTCATTTTTGATGTTTTTGTTTTGTCAAAACTTAAGTCACCTTAGATTTTAATTCATTATATTTGATTTTTTTCCTCTTAAGGTAATATTTAAAGAAATATATTAGAAAAAGCTTTAGGGATCACTTCGGATCACTAAATTTACTGTTTTGGAACGAAAGTGTATCATGTTTCAAAACGAGCGTAACAATACGTAATTCGCTAGGGTATTAGCGCTTTCTAGTAACATAGCTTACAATTTTCTTTTTCTTACCTAAAATAGTAGTTATCATTTATTTCCTTATCTATTCTTTATCCATTTCTCTTGAAATTCATGAAAGAAGAAGAGAAAGAATGACACTAACCTTGTAGTCAGTTTCAGAGACAGTTTCTTGGCTTCTTTGATATTTCTCAACCCATGGAGCAACATCTCGATCTGTGGCCAATAAGGTCTCAGTGGCCATTTGATCAGGACCCAAGAATGCAGACATAACAGCTAGCTGGCCACCAAAACTGGAAAACGAATAATTTAAAAGAAAACTGGGTTGGTGAGCCCTTTCTATGAATATTTCACAACAAATAATTGATTTGGTATAAGCGGATAAAAATAAGCAAGATAAAAGCTGAGTCCGTGGGAGTTGAAGTTGCAAAAACTTGTTAAGAAAAGCTAATAAATCTAGTAGTAGCACTTAAGCTCAATCTTTCATTAGCAACATGGCTCAATGGAGTGGCCTAACAGATGCTGTTGATAGATTTTCCTTTTGATCATGCAATGTCTAATTAAAATGAAAACACAACCAAACAAGTCTTTAGTTTTTCTTTTATTCCTTCTGATTACAAATTTAACTATGAGTGTCGTTCAGGGCTTCTCCAGACAATGGTGTTTTCAGTGTCCAACACTAAATTCTCGAGCACTAAGTGAATGCTGTACTGAAACAAGGTCATGCCATGCAACTTTGATGTCATGATAATTGAAATACCTGGCGGGGACCAAAGCCTATGGCCAAGAACTTATCTTTCATTTCCTGAACACTTGCTTTCACCCACAGGGGAACCCTCCCTTCTGGATCTGGCTCTTGAGCATCTGACCTCCCAAATTGCTTGTCAAACAAGCCCCACTGTAGTTACAAAAAGCAATTGTATCCATTACATCCACCTCCCCTAATAATTTTGGAATAACTGATCACAAAATTGGACCTAAAATATATATGGCTGAATATAGTTTTTCAAAAGTGGATCTCATTAACAAATCATGTAAATTCTTTGACCAGTTTCTGTGTTCGTAGCAAATTTGATAATTTGAGTTAAGTGAGGTAAAGCATAATGGATACCACATATGAAATGTGTATACACAGAGACTCCTTAATAGGCAAATAGACTAATTTGAATAGATTCAACTCCTAAAACTATCTTGTGAACGATTTGTATACACAAGAAACTAACCTGCCCATTTGAACCATATGCAGTGTATAGTAAGCTTCCTTTCTCTTCATTTCCACCACATTTACGGATGGCAGAAGCTAGAAATGTAGACTTTAAGGCACTTTGTGCTGCATTGAACAAAGAAAATTGGGTCAGAAGCTTTTAATCACCAAATTCAAAAAAAAATGAATCCACTGTCTTTCACAGAATTTCAGAAAAAAATATTTTCCTTCATGGAAACTAAAATGAGGATACACACTTGTGTTAATAAAGTACCTTGTTTGTTCACAGTTTCATTTTATATTATTGTTTTTGGAATTGGTTACAATTTACACGAGAACTTATGTACCAAAAAAGTACAACATAAGTGACACATAGGCATTCAGCAAGACAAGCAAAGTTTATATTTTGCATCCTAACCTAAGTCTGGGCTCCGTACATTGGGTGTGTTGACTATTAAATCATGAGTAATGAGTTATAACGATGAACTACCTCTTACATATAAGCCATTGCAGCATATTACGTATACAATCATTCACATAATTCTATTACACTTCCCAACCATACCCTAGGCCTATTTGGTGTAGCTTTTTTCAAGCTGAAAGTTGATAATAAGAAAACAAAAACTAAAAACACCTCTCTCCCAGCTTTAAGATAATCAGTTTTTTCTAGCTTATTTAATCTATTTCTGTCTCATAAGTTATAAGCAGAGTCGAAAAGCTGCAACAAACAGGGAGCATTCAGCTTCAAGATAATCAGTTTTTTCCAGCTTATTTAGGCTTGGTTTGGCATAATAAAAAAAAGTCAAAAAGTCACTATCCTATTTAAGTCACATCATCTTATTTCAGTCACGTCACCTCTCTATCACATCACTTCAAACCCAACCCATACCCAACCTATATTTCATAAAAAGTCAAAAAGTGCACTTATTTAGTTTATCCCAAACAACCCCTTAATCTATTTCTGTCTCATAAGCTATAAGCAGAATCGACAAGCTGCAACAAACAAGGAGAACTCCATGTGCAATCGTGCACACACTATAGTCTATTCTTTCCAGCTTATTTAATCTATTTCTGTCTCATAAACTATAAGCAGAATCGACAAGCTGCAACAAACAGGGAGAAGTCCATGTGCAATTGTACACACACTACAGTCTATTCATCTACCATAAATTTGAGGATGAACATATTGGTAAAAACAAATGATTTATAGAGTACACTCCACATAAATACGATGACTGATTCCAGAGTATCTGAGCAAGTTAATGGCCATGTAGGTAGTGTACAGGACAAACTTGGTGATAAGTATGACATGCAACCTGCAAATTGGATGAGATCCGCAAATGAAATAGGATCACCCTTGGAATATGAATCTATTTCCTTCTTTGCTTCCTCTAATAAATTCATTGCGGCAGAGAGCCCCTTATTCTCTGGTCTGCTAATCTCTGAGCTTCAAGCAAGAAAATATAATTGACAAGAAAAAAAAAAAATCAAGGTAACATTTCAGCAACGACTTAAAAACTTCTAACTGAAAAAATAAGAAGCAAGAAGTGAAAACAGTTCAGCCAAAAGACGCAAATAAAAGGAAACTCTGAAGCCTAAACCAACTAAATCCAGGATCCAAAACCTCAATACAATTTTGACAATTTAACATAATTTTCATACTCCACAACCTTTTTTTACCACATTTAATACATCTGCTTATCATCATTGACACTGAAAGAGTAGGGTCATTTTGTGAATTGGCATTAAAAAACCCTAAAAAATAAGCAGGAACAAAACATAATAGATGAATCATCTTTGGTTTGGTGAAAATCTTCACTGTACATGAAATACCAATCCTGATTTTTGATAGAATGCAGAATTTCATTCTTTTACTTTATTCTTTAATACTACATACGTATGCGTGGTAATGCTATATGTTAGAAGTACCTGAAACGTACAGATCCATTTGGGCCACCAGATTTTGTGGCCTGCAAAACTCAATTAGAATCATATGAGCTTTCTTGATATGTAATGTTTAGGAATAATATAAATTTCTACTTTCATCTCAAACTGTCAACAAGTAAAACTCTTTCTCACCTTATCTTAAGTCATAGCATCATTCATCGCCAAAGTCAATAAGGATGGGACAAGATATGGGTTTGCCTGAAATCGGCACATCAAGAATCAATGAAGCATTGTAGGTTTTAAATCTGTAAAATCGGGTCTAAATATGCATTACATTAAGATCAATTTCATTAAGCATGATGGCGGGATTTACCTTTATAGCTGTAAAAAGGGTCCCCTTCACACTTGCTGTCAAAGAAAATATGTTAATTCAATAGACACCGTCAATGTTAAATGTACATAACTATTTGGTATCATTTTCATTTTTCATGTTTTCATAAACAAAAGCAATGAAAAGTTCAAAGTCATCCATCACTTCCAAAATTTTTCTAAAATTTGAAAACAACTATTTGGTGTTTCCTAAAACTGGGTTGCTTTCAGAACTTTTTTTCTGGAAACACTTTACCTAACAAGTTTTCTGTGTTTTTCGAAAAATGAAAACAAAGAATAGAAAACAAAAATGACACCAACAGTTTGGAGTACTTACACTGAAACTCAGAACGCTGTCTGCACTGTATTAGATCAGCAGCATTAGCCTCTTCAACAAATGAGCCTGAGCTTGCTATTATTTCCTAGGGAGAGACAACAACTGGCAGAAACTTATCATCACATCACTCCAGCTCATGGAATTGTTAATTTACCCAGATATCGATCTATGAAGAAATACACTCATTTAATTGCTTCAAGTGAGTGAAAAAATCACATGTTGAGGTTAGATTATTAAAATTTAATAATCAAATTATTAGCTTTCTGCCCAGGAATATTTTTCTCAACATACTTGGTTTTGGAGTCTGTCCACTTGAACTGTTGAATAGCTTGATATAAATTGTTGGACCAATTTCCTATCAGCTTGAGCTTTTTTGACAATTAGTAACTTAACAAGAACAATGCTTTCGTTAAATAAAATTAAATCTCAATAATGAAGCAAAAATTGCGAGTTTAGGCCCTAATGCCAGGCAAGTATGTATATCCCTTAAAGAAAGTAGATTGGCAGGTGGGCTGGGCACAAGCTACACAATTTGGGAAAGAACATCATTTTTATGGCATGGTATGTAATTTTGAAGTTGCGCATTGAATCTACCTAACTTGTATTTAATATCTGCACAAGTAGTCCAAGATCCCAGTTTAGTTAAACTTGGTAGAATGAAATTAGGCAGTTCATTTAAGCCCACATGTGTATTGGATGCCATTCTAGTTGTAATCTTTGTATTGTTTGGGAGACATTACACTGTTTGTGAAGATAGTTGTGGTGTTTTCCTCAACTATTTATTTCTCCTCCCTTGCATTCAGCTATTTCCCATTTTGTATTCAGTATTAAATTCAAATTTCTCATTGTAAGTGGCAACATTTCAAAAATAAAAATTCTTGGTGCACTAAATTAGAACATAGAAAATTGTGTATCTAGGATTTATTTCAAGTGCGACCCACTCGACACCCAGAATGAATCTCAACCACACAATGCGCTTTCTGTGCACTTTCCTGTGTTCTATTATGTTCACCTAGCATTTCTATTTCAAAAATGCATCTTCTAAGTTGTGAAGCACTTAGTAAAATAAGTTTTGTTTTTAAGTTTTATCGGATGAATAATTCAATTAGCTATTGAGTTTGATCAATACCCATTTCAAGAATTCATAATCACTTGAATATAGGCATCCTCTTGAGCTTAAATAAACTAAAAATTCATAAGAGGAGAAATTTCAAATACTAATAGCTAACAATTTTAGGTATTAGACCAAGCTAATCGGTTGGAAAAGAAAAAGAAAAAGAAAAAGAAAGAAGAGCATGGATAGGTCTTACCATGCCAAGGGTAGCCCCAAAGCATTTAAGAATGTCTCTTCGACCAAATTGATCCCCACTACCATTGTCAGCTTCAATTTTACAGCGAACTGTACTCTGTTTAAACAGGACATGTTTACAACGTAGTCATTACCAATTTTCTTGAAAACCCCGAATAACTTAGTTGCACAATATTCAAACAAAGAATGTTTGAACAAGAAGCACAAGCAATTTCTTAAATAAAGCATGCATATAAAGAACGGTACTGAGTCACATTAAATACATGCTGTTATATAGCATAAGGGCAATGGACTTACAGCATGAATTGGGTATTTGGAGACAGCAACAGATGTGGTGTTGGTGGTGGGAGATGGGAGAGGAGCAAGTGCAAGCAATGAAGGTACAGTTGAGATAAAAGAGACCATCCCCATTTCCTACACTTGTTTCTCTATCTCTCTCTTTCTTCTAGAAAATTTCAACAGAGCGAGAGAGAGAGAGAGAGAGAGAGAGGATATGAGTTGGTAATTCTGGTTTGTGTATGTGGAGTGTGGGAATGAGTTGGTGATATAAGTGTTATCCTATTCCTATCCTAAACCAATAGTAATTAGTTATTTTGCAACCGACCCGACTGAAAGATCCTTTACCCATATAAAAAATGGGTACCCACCCGTTGGTCGCATGAATTTCCGCGACAAACGAGTCGAGTCGAGTGAAGCTGAGCTGAGATTTAGTATATTTAAATTTGTTTATTAAAATTTTAATAAACTCGAGTTTGAGCTAGAACTGAATAAAAATTTAACGAATCGAGTTCGAGTTGTGTTGACTTAAACTTAACTTGAGCTTGTTCACGAGTTTTAACGAGTCAAAAATTTATAAATTCAATTAAAACGAGATTAAAATTACAATTAAAACTTTAATTATACAATTATATATAAACATATTAAAATAAAGTCAATATTTTATCAAAATAATAATATATACTACCACTATTATATAAATGTACTATGTATAGTTAACTATTATTTACATTTATATTTTTTAAATATATAAATAACATATTTATCTTATTTTTTTTACATATTTTTCCATTATTTAATATATAAATAATAAATACTAAACGAGTCAACTAACGAGCCAAGTTTACAAACGTTTGGGCTTATTTGTTAAAAATTTAACGAGCTCGAGCGCGAACGCAAAAAAAAATTTAACGAACTGAGTTCAAACGAGCTCTTACCAAGCCGAGCTCGAACCTGTTCACGAACGGTTCTATTCATTTGTAACCCTATTTCCTTGTAATGGTCATTGGGTTTGACTCTTAGGAATGGAGTAAGTTGAGTGTGTTTCTAAATTTCTAGAATAATATTATATGCATAAATTGGTATATTAATCAGTGTACTAATGAATAATGTGATATAATATTAGAGATTTTGAATTTTTGTAATTTGTATAATAAGTAAGGTCATAATTTTAAAATAATAATGTTTTATCATATGTTGGTACACTAATTAATATACAAATTGATACATGTAATATTACCAAAATTTTTATGATCAATTTTTATGAGTAGTTCAGTTATCAAAGGTCCTCGGAACAAATAGTGTTAGTGGGTGATTGTACCTATTCACATTTTTTGGGAAATTTTAAAAAATAGAATGGGTTAGTTTCTTTTTTTTTTATTTATTGTTTTTCAATTTTTTTTTTTTTTTTTTTTGGGGGTTGAAAAACTCCTTTAATTTTGTGACTTCTCCCATATTGAAAACATGAGAAAAATATGCTAAGTTAATAAACATTCACATAAAATATTCTTTTGAATATGAATTGTGAAAAATGTACTTAAGGATGATGCATCCATACATCTCTGAGTGAATAGGAATAAGAATAAAAAAGTGACATATTTCTCGTGAGCTATAATAAAAAAAGGTCAAGGCATACACATTCATTTGGATTCTACTTAACCTTTAAACACTTTTTTGCTGTTTATGACATTGCTTTATCTCTTAACAAAGGGTTTGAAACCCAAGCTTACCTATTATTAGTGAATAGAAATAGAAAAGTGACATCTCATGAGCCAAAAAAAAGTTAGGGCATACACGTTCATTTGGATTGCATTTAATCTTTAAACACTTTTTTATTGTTTATGACAATTGTCCTATCTCTTAATAAAAGAACTTTGGAACCCAAGCTTATCTTATTATTAGAGAAATGAGAGTACTCTTTTACATAATTAACGCTTCGCTCTATTATTGACTCCTATTCTACTCTATTATTTCCTCCTACTTTTGGAGTGGATTGCATTAAATTTATATACTTGAATGACATTATTAGTTTTAACTATATAAACTGAGTAATAATATTCAAATTTTACTTTTAGGCTTTTCATACTGTATTTTTCGTTTCTTAACCTCTTATAGTTCGTACTTCATTTTTCATTTCTTAACCTCTTATAGAGAGAGTGTGAGAGGCAATTGAAATGTATATATTGTTACTCTACACTCTATAAGTTTGTTACTTCTTAACTTGATAACTCTTCAATTCTAACCATATAATTTGCATTATGTTGCATATTAATTAGACATCAGGGTGAAGATTGGCTATATGTTTATGTCATAGTTGGGGATGAAGGTAGACACTCATTGTTTAAGGACAAATTATGTTACAATAACTTATTCTAAAAAGGGTAATTCAATAATTTAGCATTACCTTGAAATAGGTTATCTCACCCTAAAAAATTTCTAAGATTAGTTAATCACATGTGACAAAATCTGAACAAAACACGACATTATTTGTCCAATCCAACCCCCTTGTCCACAAACTAGGGGTGGGCGCGGGTCGGTTGCGGCCACGGAACTTCCAATCCGCCATCCGTCCGCCAGATTGGCGGATTGAAGAAAATCAATCCGCATCCGTCCGTCAATCCGGCGGATGTGAATTGAGCGGATTGGCGGTTTGGCGGATGGATGCGAATCGGTTTGACGGTTTAAAATTTTATAAATTTTCAACATAATTCAACTTGTGCACTTCCTCAAAAAAAAAAAAAAAAAAAAAAAAAAAAAGTATTACAGTCAATGACTTAAAAAAGTATTACAATCACTGTATGCCTTATCTAAAGAAAGAAAGTTTGAAACTTTAGAATATCACGATCACTGCATGCCTCATCCACATATTACAATTACAGAATGATTCATCCACATAAAGTATTACAATCTGTGATTCTTAAAATATAATAATAATTCAAACCACCGAAACCATGAACAGAGCAGTAGTAGAGATTGTATGTCTCTATATTGTTACATCTACATATGTTTTTGAAAACAAAAACCAACTAGCATATATCATATTTTCTATTTATTATTTTTAGAGCTAGATTTAAAAACCAAAAAATATAGATAAATAATATGTTTATTTTTTTCAATTCAAAAAATATATTCAAGTTGAAAACTTTTTTTCAACAGAATATTTAAACTCTTTTTCAATTGAAAACACAAACATAATATTTAAACAAATTGAAAATACAAAGTCTTATAAATTACTAGGGTGCTCACGATTTGGCGGTTTGGCGGTTCGGTTGCGGCCAAAGAAATCTCAAATCCGCCATCCGTCCGCCAAATTGGCGGATTGGAGAAAATCAATCCGCAACTGTCCGCTCGTCATCACGCATCCGTCCAAAATGCGGCGGATCAGTTCGGTTTTGGCGGATCGGTATATCCGCTGCTCACCCCTACCACAAACCTCCTTGAAGGGTCATATATGGGTGATTCTATTTAGACAAAAAAAAAGTTTCCCACTTCACCTACCTGCACAAGACTTCCGAATGTACAAGTATTACAATGCATATTATGGATGCAATGAGAAATTTATTGTGTAAATAGAAACTCCCATTATATATTAGGCAGGATCTCCTCCTATTTCTCATAATGTGTGAAAGATTCATAATCAATCCTTGCATATGAACACTCTTTTACAGTAGCTGAAGTTGTTATGGGAAGGATAGACAGAACCCAAGAGCACTCTTTTCACCATCATCATAAAGACTCGAGGAGTGTCACCATCGTCAGTCAAATTCGGATGAAGATCCACTAAGTAGTGTCAACCACCAAGCATGACTAAGAGGAGTCTAGTTGATTTTCTATTGCAAGTGGTTCCAAACAATGTAGAGAAAACCAGCCATTCTGGAGAACACTCATCTTCTCTGGTTGTAGCTTTTGTTTGATCTAAAGACCAACCGACAGTCATGACATTGTCAGTGCCTCGACACCAAGCCTGAAAATTTCCATAATTTGACACCGGGAATCAACACAAATGATTCAAAATTGCACATTTACTATAAGACGGAATCAGATGCACTGAAAATGATGTGAAAAGAATGAATTCATTCTATTTTTATTGCATTGAATGCCCATGAATGGAACCATATATCAACAGAGCACATTATTGTAACAACAGCACTAATCGTATCCCTCAACAGAGCACATTATTGTAACAACAGCACTAAGTATCATCTCCGTCAACGAATCTCCTCCTCTCCCACACTAAAAATTGGACTAACTTCGCGGCCTAAATAATCCTGCCTTCATAATTGAAGGAGAAGCCTCGTTCTACTCAACTTGTCAGCCACCAAAATATTCTCAGGATATAAACGTTCTGCAACACTAATTTCCAACAGTGGCAGCACTGGCTTCTTGAGCTTCAATAAATTATAAGAAATGCCAATTGACTGGCCTGTGGACATTTTTACAACGCGAATTTGTTCTGCTACTCTGATCTACCTGATACTGATAGATGTGTTGAATGCCAACGTTTCCTTTTGACATAAACAATCGGGTAAAGGGTTCACATAAAACGCTTCTTCTGACCGAAACCTATCCGTGCCCTTGGTTCCAGAAATGGGGCCTTTTCTCTTCCTTGGGGAGCCTTGCCTGTGAAACCAACAAAAAAGAAGCAAGGAAAAATCTTAGTAACAATGGTCACCATGTGGTTCGCCATATTATTAAGTACCAGAGAAAGGGCATGTTTGGTTGTGTTTTCGCTTAATGCTTTTTTAATTTCATTTTTCAATGTACACAAAAAAATTGTTTGATAAACTGTTTTCAAATAATGTTTTTGGGAGAATTTTCCTAAAACAATCCACTTAAAGAAAGAATAAAAAAAGTTAATTTCAAGAAACCGTTTTTGCACAAAAATGAAAACGATATATAAATGATGGGTATTTTTGAACTTTTCATTATTTTGTTTCCAAGAACACGAAAAATGAAAGGAAAAAAAAAGCAGCCCCAAATAACTGATTCCTCCAACCCATTCAGCTAAAGTCCATCACTAGTAGAAATTTATTATCCTTCTCCCCAACTATCAACAATGGGAGTGCACAAAAAAAGATTACAGGCCTATATTTCTAAGCAGAATAAACATCATTGCAAGAGCCTCAACTATGTTACATGGACTCTAGTACAAGTGCTGGGCGTCCAACCTCAAATTTAAGGGTAAGTGGACTTGGCCAAAAAAAAAGTCATATTTTTATATTTTCAAATTAGTATGCAATTTTTAGTGTTATATGTAACATACAATGTCAAAAAAGGATATTTTACTCATTTTATAGCAATTATAAACAATACATATATCTGATGATAGTGTTAAATATAAATTATTTAAGAGACATCCGATGTGAAGTATCAGACAAATCCCACACCCTTATCTATGTGCTAGATGTCCGACATGGGTATTTAATTGAAGAGTCCATATAACATAGACCCCAACAGTATTTACAAAAAAAATAATAATATAACAGACCCCAACAATGGGAGTCTAGTACAAAAATTTTCCAATAAAATAAACCACCATAACCAGAGATTTTGTAGGAGATCCATGTTCTACAAAATAAAACCTTACAATAGAATAACAAGTTACTTGGACCAAAATAATTTTCCTGAGGAAAACAATCAGGGACATTACACCTAGAAGAACCATTTGTAATTGTCATTGGTTTATGTCACAAAGAACAATAAATGCATAAAATTATCATATTTGTACAAAAGGGCTGTGGTTAAGGGATCTTTACATTCACATACCGTCTTCTGTGGATTTCGATAATGCGAGTGGAAAGTTTTTTTCCTTCTCTCATTGTTCCCTGGTATATTTTGTCAAAAAGTTGGACAAGGGCTTTCCTGAAGATCAAGAAAAATAATGAGAAATACTTCAAGAATTGTTGAGAGAATGAATAGTACATTTAAGTTACTGAAACCTGGATGGGATCTGAAAGATCAATTATCTTGCCTGTCGGGAGAGATGGTCTTCCTATGTCCCAAGAAACGACGATGACCCTCAACTGCCCTTGCCATGTTTCCAGAGTATGAAGGAATAAATATATCACTCTCAACTGACACAATGTAGTCCAGAGCAGCCATTTGAGATGAGTGATTGACAAAAGGCTCTAGCTCCTCTGGTGATGCCAGTTTTTCCTGTAAAATCAACAATAAATATAAATTTCTCTATGCTAGCTACCAAACAACATCTAGAACTTTAGATTTTATTAGATAAGCCCTCACTTCATCTCTTCAAATCTTAAAAAATCGAAACCTAGTGCATGATGCTCCTGCTAAACCAGGGTCAAACGTGCAAAGGGAGAGAGAATAAAGAACTGCTAGTACTTAAAGATAAAGCCTAGCTTTTAACTTCAAACTGCACAAGTTCATTTCAAGTACTGAGTGCCCAAAAGTTGAATGTATTGTCATTTTATCAATTGGGATCTTGTCATTGACTCTTATTCTATGTGCCATTCAGACATTTGAGCTTGTTGTCTTTTATGCTTTCTGTATTTAGGGGCACTTTGTATTGTTTATGACCAATGATGTATCCATTAAAGTGAAAATTTGATTTGCAGAATTTATACCTCCAAATTACTCTGTTCAACCCACACTTGAAATCAAAACTCAAAGAAATGAGAAGAAAAACTAAAGATACATTTCAGTCATTGTTTTACAGAATTTCTAATGGCTGACTATGCGTACTTTAGCCTTATAAATTATGGTGAAGGCTCTACCCCATACCAACATTCTTGTTATTTTCTCCGTTCTCACATTTTATCTGTCTGTTCGGTAAACTCTGTAGCAGCTCTCTCTTCTACTCCGTGAGAGCAATAAAGAATCTTATAAAGAGGTAAATACAGTACAGGTATGAGGAACACATAAATAATCTTCAAAATAGCTTAGAGTATCTCAATGTCTAAAATAAGTCAAATACTCTACAGTATCTATCAACCATTCCCCACAACTCTCCATAATATGCCTCGGTGATCATTCAAACTTTTCACAGTAAACCAATAAAAATATTAAAGACCAAAATGCCAGATTATGCACGAAATAGACGAGATATAATCATTTGTGTGATGGTTGGAAGAATGTTACTTTATGCAGGTTGTCTCCATTTCCAAATCCTCCTCCTGCCTTCATGCTTCAGTAAAAAGTTCAAATACCCAAAACAAACAAATAATACAAAGGGGGAAAAAAAAGATTCGTTTGTTCAGATTTTATACAAGCGAATGACAAGCATGTTTGCCATCATGGGATCATGCTTTCCGAGAACAAACTTCACATATTGATTTTTGTCATTTCTTCCGCGTTCTGATTTTCAACTCTATTTTATTTTTTGGAAGGTTAAAAAAAGAAAGGGGCATTATCTCTAGCTTTCACTGCCGCCAGTTTCATGCAAAATGAAGGTTCTTGGTCTGGAAATCCACTCTTTTCTTGGGCATGGGTTGATCACCAATGTGTATTTAGTGACAAAGCCAAGTAAAATCTTGACAATTACTTGTATGTAATATAGAAACAAAAAAAAAAAAAAATCTTAAAAAATCTTTACCCAAGACAACACTTTCACTTTAAAATATGCAGTAGTCAGAAAGATCTGCAAACAAAAATTTGAGCATATCATGGCTGAGTAAGGTAGTAATAATAATAATAAATAATAAAAAAAAATAAAAAACCAAATAAATGATTAGCTGTTGAAAAAGAACTCTGATGGAAAAAGTTTCAAACACCAGTTTTCAGTTTTTGTGCTCAATTAGTAAGTGGCCCACTTTTATAATGGGGTTTTACACCACACTGCCATTCATTTACAATGTTCAAGTCCAGATGATGATAAAAGGTAATCACTATGTTATAATATCAGTGAATTATCTCTAGTCTTTGTCACCTCCAAGGTGCATTCACTATTTCAAAATAATGGGAGCATCACATAGCAGTATCTGCAGTTGGGTGTATCCCCCCTGTAGGTGGCTCCCACTTGCTCAGCTGTTTCTCTGTCTGGTTACCTATCACAGACTTAATTCAAAATGGGTTGTGCATGGTGTCCTAAAATTCACCCTCAGTCAAACAAGATTCAACAGATTGACAGATCATCATAATACCTCTGTATTATAAGAATCAATCACAATCAGATCAAAATGCAATACAGGTAAACCAATATGATATATTTGAAATCTAGCTATATCTACAAACTACAATATATATAGTACCTTATGTGTTGGTAACAATGCCCTAGATTTTATCCAAAGGTTATCTCATAATATTCTAGATACTACGTGCATGTTCTTAAACAACTTTTAAGACCTAGTAGTAGTTTCCAATCACAACCACCCTTGGAGGTTAGCCCAGTGGCCAGAACCCATGTCCCTCATTAGGAGGTAACGGATTTGAATCCTTTCACCCTCTAATGCCAAAGAAACTTTCCAATTTAGCAAGGAATGAGAGAGATGCCAACGTCTTTCATCAGATGCCCTATCTCCGCTTGTGCACCCCTTACCGTTCTTGCTCAGTGTTTGCAACAGCTGCGAAGACAGTCCCAGAAGCGAAGCCTATCGCCACGCACCGACCATCGAATACGAGATTGGGCCTCTAACAAAAACTGATATCAGATTCAATTATTTAGGATACAGGAGATTATTTTAACCTAGATCTAGCCTATAACAAAAACTGATATCAGATAATGCTAAATCCAGGTTGAAACCCAACCCATTAACACATTTGCTAACAGGGACAGCACACCCACTTAATCCTGTAATCTTTGAGAAAAAAAAATGTACCAAGATATCCCTCAGCCTATGAGCCATTAATCTCAATTGCATTATAACCAGTTTGCATAACAACTTAAAGTTGGCATAAGGTCCCATTGATGTCTAACATCATCCTTTGACCATACATGTTCTTAAGCAACTTCTAAGACCTAGCTTCCAATCACAATGAAAATATATCAATTTTCAAGAAACTAGAAATCAGATTCAATTCTTTAGGAGGCCACAGATTAGTTTTTGGAATACTAGATGTGACGTATAACCAGAACTGATATCAGATGATGCTAAATCAGGTTAAAACTCAACCTACTGACAGGCTAGCTGAAAGGCATAGCAGTATAGCACACACCACCTTGTATGATTACAAACAACTCCCTCAAATCCTGAAATCTTTGAGAAACAATGTACCAACGTATCCCTCAGCCTACGAGCCAATAATCTCAATTGCATTATTACCAGTATGTATCACAACTTAAGGTTGGCATATGGTCTCATTGCTAGTGCTAAATTATGATTACTTCCTCTAATTAGCATAGAAGTAGACAGCACAGACAGTGCACATGGCATTACTCGATTAGCATTGGTGATTGTCATTAAAGTGTAGCATTGCGATACTCATGTAACCCAATGAATTAAACTAGGATAGACGTACAAACTCGGAGATCGTTCTTATGTTCTATGAGCTACCACACACAGTCTATAACATTTTTTTAAGTCATTCAATTAACATTACATAAATAGTTTTCACAATCCGTGTTTCTCATGAATTCAGACATGCACAAGGCCCTTCCACTCCAAGTGGAAAGGGTGCCTTTGGAGTTCAAGAGATTCTTATTAACAATAACAGCACAACCATCTACTTTTGGGTAGAGAAATACCTTCTTCATTAATAAGGGATAGCGTGATTGCAGATCAACCATATGAGAATCACCCCCATATATCTCTCCAGCAGCGATATATATGGGGGTGCTTGACAGGAATCCCATAGCAGTGAGGAATAATCCAACTTCCTTTGGAGTCAAGGGGCAATATCCTTTGGCTCTTTGTTCCGTGGCATCGATATCCTTTACTTTCCAATATGAAGTGTTCTCTCTACAAGTTCAAAATGAAAACATGACATATAAAGTCAATCCCAGGCAGCATATCCATTAAAGGCTGTTCAGTCAAATAAGTACACAACTCAGAAACGCAAGTATATGTCAAATTATAGAGACATTTCCCACCTGATTATCTTTAGTTCATCAGCTTCCTCGGGGGATAAATCATGTGTGCACCCACTAAAAGCAAGCATGTCCTTTTCATATCGTAAATGCAAAGCAATGTATGGACCATGAGACCTCATCCGATCCACCAACAACTACAAAAAGAAATGGTACTGCATTACCAAACGGACATATATAGCCACTCCAAAAAGTCAAGATTAGTATTAGAGATGTTACTTTTCCCATTGCTTCAATTTGTGGTGAGAAACGGAGGGCTTCATAACAAGCTCGACAGCGCAGTTTCTGAATGTCTGGAGGCACATTATTATTTGCCAGTCGAGAATCAGACTTAGCTGCTCGAATAACCTAAGGAAGATGAGAAAATTCAAATATTACATTTTTTTGATAGGTGAATATTGCATTTGAAATATTAAATTATATTCCCCCCAAAAAAAAATACTTTAGTCCATAAACCTGATAATCCATCCACAAGCTAGCAATCTCATCCTGGTAATAATCAATACCGGACCAGCTCCTAAAGTGCTTAACTACTCTAGTAGCATTTGCCAGTTCCTTAGGAAGCTTTTTAATGACTATTACATCATTAGCCAAGGAACTAATAAAATGATCCTCATCAAACACATCAGAAAATACGCTGCAGTTTGAACATGTAATGTTAACAACAGTATCAAGCATGCAAAAAATTTATACATAATTGTGAATTATGAATTTGAAAAATGATACCTAGTGTCATGCCAAAATGAGCGCTTATCAAGTTCTGGGATTACAAGTGTAGCATTTATAATACGGGCAACAGCAACCATGTCACATATCTGAAAGTTGAAAATAAGATAGTTCTTCAGCTCAATGTAATATAACTGTATCAACAACATTATGATAGTGATGAAATGTATGACACCTTGGCAGCTTTACTTCTGCATGGCTGTTGTGCCATACATTGCAAAATATTCCAAAAAAAAAAAAAAAAAAGAAAAAAAAAAAGAAAAAGAAAAAGAAAAAAGTACAATAGGTTACTTACAAATTGTTATACTAACATATAATCAACAATAGACAGGTAAAAGGAAGCAATTATAGAAGCAAGTAATTTCCGAAGGCTAGATTACAGTAGCGAAATAACAAATAAAAGGAGTGTGTTACATGCATATTTTGACAACTAGGAACTGATTCAAAGAACATCAACTAGCCAATTTCATTAAATGTGGTAATTACCATAAATAGGACGGATGGGATCAATCTGCTTTTAAGTTTTTGGAATTGACCATTATAAATAGAGTAAGTACCTCATAGTAATAGAACCAAACTAATCAAAACTATGCAATTTTGGTTTGAGTTCAAATTTACATCCCTAAAGCTCCAGATGTTGCTAATTTGGCATACGCACAGACATGGAAGGTCTTTTAATGTGCCAAAAGAAGTCAATGATACAATTAGACATAGTATTGTTCACGTCAAAGAAGGATGCTCACTTCCTACGATCATTCATCTAATCCGGCTTGGAGGCACATTTCACTATTCGGAAAGGAAGAGACTTCTGTCCCCATAACAATTCACAATCAGGGATCCATTCACATTTTATGTCATAAATGTGCGATAGGAAAGCATACTCAATTTCTTGCAACCTTCACCTTAAGTAAGTCAGCTATAAATGTTTATTTTAGTACATTGAATAAAAGTAAAATTAAAGTTGTAATAGGAAGAGCTGAAGACATAAGAATGTTTACCACTTATTTGTAATTATTTTTCAAAACTCCCACTGAACTGAAATTTCCCCAAAAATAAATAAATAAAACTGTAACTACTCTTTTGAATAAGAATTATGTGAAAGCATTTCCACAATACTCCTAAAATCTGGCAAGTATTGGCAAAAGCATATTGACTGTCAAACCTTAAAATCTCATAACAGGTTAGGGCTGGAGTGGTTATACTATGCTAGGTTTACCACAGAAAGGGGGAAAAAATCCCTAATAACAGAAGCACTTATTATCAGGATGGGAGTAGCTTGACAAGAGGTAAGATTAAGCCCAACTCAGTATAGAATTAACATGAGAGAGATAGAGAGAGTACGGACCCCAGCTCGCATCTGATTTAGTCCGCCATTTGAATGAACAAGAAGGTAACCTTGAGACTCATCAGGAGCTGATGAACAACAATTTTATGAATGAACAAATAAATAATTAAATAAAAGTTATGAATGAGTTTCATAAGTGTAATCTTGAAGCAAAATCACAGCTCCCTTACATTTGTAGGTAGAACCTGGCTCAACACAGGGCACATAGTCTCGATTTGGTGGCGGCTTCCATAGCTTGTATACATCGAAAATTCCACTTGCACCATCCAACTGTCAAGTCTAAAGGAGTGAAAACATGACTATTTTGGATGAATTTGCACATGTTTTATGTCATCATGTATACTAATAACAATGACAGCAAACCGCACAATATACCAGATTAAATTAAAACATCCTCCTTATTCATGAACACGGATTAAAAAAAGGACGGACCAGAAACTAAATAAATAAATTTCTTAAAATGGGTTTAAAATGAATACAAAATTAATGAAGTCAAAGGCAAGCTGATAGGAATATCTACTAAGAGAAGCAAAAAACCTTGCGAGCAGGGAGAGGAGCTCTTGACAAATGAGGCGGTGCTACTTCTAGCTTCCAGCTTCGCTCTCCTCCCAATTTTTGGTATCCAATTTCTTGTTGCTACAAAATTGAAACCCAGATCAGTAAACAATCTAATTTTATACCCCTAATTAATTGATGACAATTTAATAAGATATCATAATACTAAGAACAAAATTTCCAAATTATTTCCAAAAATGGCTACTTAAATGTACACACCTCATCTTAACAATAATCAAAAGAGGAACTTTGAAGCATTCAAATAACAATACTTTATATATAGATTCAAAGAAGAAAATATCCGCAACCACAATTAGCCATTATTTTTTGGGGGAAAAACAATCTTCCTGTGAAATGTTAATATAATTATAAAATCAGTACAAGAAATTAAAAACTGAAAGAAGTGGACTATAAAAGCTTCAATTTTAAGTCATTAACACATACAATGATACGTATATTTGTATATACATCCAAATATCAGTAAAGCACAGCAAACCAAAGTCCGAAGATCAAAGAAGTCCAGAATTCACAAAACCCTAGAATCAGATTGAGAGAGAGAGAGAGAGAGAGAGAGAGGTGACCATGGGGAGCTTGTAAGAGTCAGGTAGCTTGGAAAAGAACAGGCGTACGTGGGCATAGAGCAGGGCCAGTAGGCCTAATGAACCTATGGCGCACGTTAGCAACTTCCTCAGCAGCCCTAACGTCTTCCACCTCCGCCGCTTCATCTCCTCTCTTTCTCTCTCTATCTCTCTCTCTCTAAAACACACACACAAACTAATAATGTGAAAAACGATTACTCGACGCCATTTCTGCAACTCAATCTCTCTCTCTCTCGCTCTCTCTCAATGTTATTTTTATTCCATCCTTCCTGTTGTCTGTGAAATTATGGTTTCAGAGAGGCAAAATGAGAGGCATTTATATTTGGGTTTGCACAGCAAAGAGTAATAAATGAGAGGGTGCAATAGAGAGAGAAATATAGACCAAATTGGGTTGGGTTTGGGGTGAGAGATTTGAGAAGACAACAAGAAAAAATAATAATAATCAAAGAGCTGTTCTATACAATTTGATCTTTGCAATCTATCCAATAAAAATCAATGGGCTGGTTTGAAAATCTTGGTATTTTAATTGATTTTTTTACTTTTTAATTATTTTAATTTAGTTAAAAAGTTATATTTAGGCTCCGTTTGGGAAGGGCTACCTTGGGCTTTTTTGGCTATTTTAGCCACAAAAGACAAAATAGGCTATTTTAGCCACAAAAAATAAAACATCACATCCAATCCATAATTATTACACTCTTCTCTCACAAAAAAAGTTAAAAAGCCAAAAAGCCCTTCCCAAACTAAGCTTTTTAGCCCAAGCTAAAATAGCAAAAAAAGTCAAAAAGTCAAAAAGCCAACTCACTTCCCAAACCAACCCTAATGATAGTTGTCTTCTTCTTTTTTTAATTAATATAATAATTTTGAAATAAAATAAAATAATTATAATTTAGATGAGATATCTTATTTTATTTATTATTTTAATCTTTATTTATTATTTTAGTCTCCAACCTCCTCTCTATACACCCCAATACAAAATTTTAATCTTGGGTTTTTTAAAGTATGCATTAACTCACTTTAGGGGGTGTTTGGAAAGTTGATTATCTTAGCTGATTATTTTAGTTTTTATCTATTTTAGTAGGTTAAAATAGTTGTACTTGGGAAGTAAATTGGATTTTTTTTAGTGGTTAAATGTGATATTTGTAAGAGAAAAAAGTAAAATAATTATGAGTTTGATGTGACATTTTGTCTTATTGACTATTGTAGCCTATTTAGGGGTGGTTTGGCATCCCCTATATAATCCATATTTTTATCTTTTTTCCATCACATTATCTCTTTACTTTTCTGCACATCTCTTCGTAAAAAGACAAAAAGTGCACTTATTTAGATCATCCCAAACAACCCCTTAATCTTTTTAATGTCATTTTAGCCCAAAAAATCAAAAATTCTATTGCAAACACCCCATAACCCCACTATCATAGAAAATTAAATAGGTTATAAATGTTGTATTGTTAGAGAGCAAATTTATTTGGTTTGGATTTTTAAAATTCATTTTTCAGAAAAATAATTTTTTACTGATTTTTTTTAATATTCTAAGCAATTTTTTTAATTTTTAGATACACCTAACATAAATGCACTTAAAAAGTATAATACTTGTGAAAAAAATATTTAGCAAATTCACTAAATACCAAAAATATATTAAAAAAAATACGAGAATTTAGTACATTTTTTTATATTTTTGTATATTTATTATTATTTTTAAATATTTTACTTTTGAGATATATCTAAGTAAGGTACATCTAAAAAAGTAAAAAAAAAAAAATTGCCTAAAATTTTAAAAATATTCACTAAAAACAAAAAAAAAACGAAAAACAAAAAACAAAAAACTCAATTTTCATAAAATTGAATCCAAAAAATTGAAATCAAACATAATTGCCTCTATTTTAATATTTTTTATATACTTTTCGTAATAGAATTTTTTTTAACATTTTTTTTATTTATAAAAGTGAATACCCTTTAATTTTAAATGAAACATTTCGTGGCTTTAAAAAAATTTTGAATGCCCTTTATTTTTAAATTTTGAATGACATTTTCCTTACACCATATAGTTTAATTATAATTAAAAATAAAGGGTATTTGAAATTTAAAAAAAAATCCATAAAATGTCATTTAAAAATAAAGTTTCTTTGTTGATTAATATTATGGAATTTTTTTTTTATATTTGTTATAATTTTTAGATTTATTTTTCTTACAACATATAATTTAAGTATGATTGAAATTTAAAAATAAAAAAATCACGAAATGCTATTTACAAAAATAAAATTTAATTTTATAATTAAAAAATATTTTTAAAAATTTCATTATGAAAAGTATATAAAAATAGAGGCAATTAAAAAAAATGGTAATTTGATCTCTAACAATACAATATGACTAATGTTATATGTACTGTATTAATTAATATACCAATTGATGATTTGACATAATTTAAGATATTTTTGGTATTTATAATTTGTATAATGAGTGAGGTCAATAATAATGTCATAACTTGTGCTAGTACACTAGTTAGTATATTAATTGGTGTATGTAGCACTACTCATACAATATTATAACCTATTCAATTTGAATAATGCTATATTGTGATGACCGGTTTCGTTGTACGTCACTTCACTCATTGTCCTTATTCGGTTCGTTGCGTTCGGAAGTTTTCATCAAATTTCTATCCTTGTTTATTCCGGGTTTGAATGTCACTTGTGTGGGAGGGTGCACGGTCGAGCTCGGAGTGTCTGGAATCAAACCAGAAAATTTCTAGGCTAGAGGACCAGGGCCGCACGTGCGAGGTCTGGGGCCGCATGTGTGGAAGAGGGCCACACGTGCGGGAGATGAGGCTGCACGTGCGGGGAAGTGAGGAATTTTGAGCCTTGCACACTGTATTATATGCAGGCGCGGGGTGTGATGCGGATTGAGAGGGCCACAGGTATGGTGGAAGGGCCGCGCGTGCGGAAAGTAGGCTTCGCACGTATGGGGGTAAGTGCCGCACGTGCGGAACGGGCTGAGTCCGAAAAATCTTTTTTTTTTTTTTCTCTTTTTGGCTGAGTGTGTATCACTTTTTAACCCTCCCTTCTCACTCTAAAAACACTTTTGCTCCTCCTTCTCTCTAAACTTCTCATCAAACACAAAAAAACCCTTTGATTTCTTACAATCCATTGGGTCTAGATCCATCATCTCTCACAAGTTTTGGAGAACAAAGCAAGAGCTTCATTTTTGTACGGTGGAGATCGAATTTCTTCACCTTTTGATTCTAGGGTTTCATCAAATCTCTTCATCAAGCTTGAGATAAGGACTTCTTTGAGTTATATATACATGTTTATGCAAGGTTAATGTGATTTTGGAGTTTTCTTAAAGACATTATAAAGAAAGTTTTGGTTTTAGCTCAAGAAATTAGTGGTTTTATAAAAGAAATCTATCTTTTGTTTCTTTGAAAGATTTTCTTAAATAGTTGAAGCACATTGTCATAAAAATGATATTTTTGGTAAGATTTTACCAAGAAATAGATAAATGCATTCTTTGGGTGAAAAACCTAGAAATTTTGAGGTTGTTGTTGGATGTTGGGAAATTATGATTCTACTTGTGTTCAATGAATGTTCATATGGAGATTTCATGATATTAGATGTAAAATATCAAATTTTGTAGTATTTGCGAAATTAGTAAATTTCCTTGGAATCTATTGTTTATGTAGATCCGTATATAAATCTTGAAATGACAAAATGTTGAGACCATATAAGATGTGGAAATGTTGCAACACTTGGATAGATGTAAGAGTTCATGAGTTATACATGTTAAATGTATTGGAAAAAGGAAGTGAAAATTGTGATCGCAAATGGAACAATTGTGGGAAATTATGTAAATGGTTAGATGATACGTTGCATGGGTAATCACTACATGGCATGGTTAATTGTTGCATTGCATAGATAAGTGTGGCATTGGCATTTCAATATATTGCTTGTTATAAAGATTGAATTGAGATTTAAAACTTGCATTGAGAAAGAATTATTGAGAAATGAGAAATATTGAAATGTCTTGGGGTAAATACGTTGGTAAGTCTAGATAGGAGGTGTAGATGGAATTGATTAAGTTGGCCTGAGTGTCCGGAGTGAAAGACCGAAAACACGCGTGGAGGATGTACCACTTCCCTTCCAATTAGTAACTGGTAAAGTGGGGTTTTTTTTTTTGTAGTGCTAGTTATGCCTACTTGCAGACACCAATCTAGGGATTACTTGAGTCGTATTTACCGCCCCAATTAATCAAATTGTAAATTTTTGAATTGTAGAGAATTTCAAGTTATCATTGTGCATGAGGAGTTTTCAAAGAAGATGTAAACGAAATCTTTTTCAAGGCATAGAATAGCATAGCATGTGCATTTTATATCGTGAATTCTTGTATAAATGTATATACTTTGTTAAGATTTCTTTACTGGGTTTATGCTCACTCCTATGTGATTTTGGTGTAGGGAAAGATGTAGTGAACCCGCCAAACTAGGGCGTGGAAGTTTGTATTGAGAGCACATGGCTCTTTTGTTGTGATTGTGTTTTTTTTTTTAACCAAGGGCCCTAACTATTTGGGTCCGAGAGGCCATTTTTGTGTAACCGGGCTTAAGCCTTGGAAATTGTAAGCCTTTGAGGGCATTTTATTTATTTTTGGGATTTGATGTTCTACATGCTATAGATTCATATATTTTATATTCTTTAATGTATAATTCGCATGTGAGACTATTTTTGTACGGACCTTATGGATTAATGATGTAAAAGTGGGAGAATTGATATTATTCTTTAATGGATGTTGGTTGATATACCTAATTTATATTGGATTATTTTGGGGCGTTACATATATGCACTAATTAGTGTACTAATTAGTGTACCAATTGATAATATGGCATAATTTAAAAGGTTTTTAGTATTTGTAATGTGATTAATGAGTGTGGTCAATAATAATGTCATAACTAGTGTTGGTACACTAGTTAGTACACTAATTGGTGCATGTAGCACCACCGATTCAATTTTCTATGATAGTAGAGTTAATTAAGGTGAGTTAATACATCCTTAAACAAAATCTATTAAATTTTTAGGTAAATTATAAATACACCCCTTGAGGTTTGCTTAAAGTACAGATTGCTCCCTTTAGTTTGAAAAATTACTAATACCCTTTTGTTAGAATTCTTTATTTAACAAAATTAACTAAAAAAAATGAAATTTATAATTTCCCTCCTATACAATAATAAAATTACTTCAATTATTAATTAAAATATATTTCTAACATAATTAAAAACTATTAATTGATTTAATGATTTATTAATAAAATGAACAATTTGTTATGAAATTAGAAATCTCAGGGAGTAGAATGTAATTTTCAAAACAATAGAGGGTGATTTGTATTTTAATTAAATCTCAGGAAGTGTATTTGTAATTTACCCTTAATCTTTATGTATAGAAAATGAATAATGTTATATGCACCAATTGGTATGCTAATTAGTGTACAAACAGATGATGTGATATAATTTTAAATATTTTGAATATTTATAATTTGTATAATTGGTAGAAAATTACTACAAGGACGGCTATGACTAATGGTTGCGAATTTAATATTTGTACACACACCCAAAAAAGGAAAAAAAGGTAATAGAATATCATAAAGGAAAATGTTAATGGACAATAATTGTTAAAAATTATGGTTTGGATGTGATATTTTATCTTATTGACTTATTTAGCCTATTTTATCTTTTCTATTTTTTTAGTCCCAACCTAAATTGCCAAACAAAGCCTAAGTTAATACAATCTACATTATTATATAAGTATAAACATTGTTTGGTCTTTGAACCTTGGATTTCTAATTCTATTTTCATAAATTTTTGAATTTAAAAATTATAAAAATATACATGACACATTATCATTGATTCTTTCATTTAATGTTTTAATTGAACTCTTGATTAATATGGAAAAGCTTTTAAATTTATTAATTTATGAACTATTTAAGGAATTTATTATTAATACTATCCAATTTGTTTGGTTTTGGTTTTCAAAAAATTCTACTTTTTTATTTTTCATATTTTAATATTTTCAATGAATTTTTTAAATATTTTAAGCAATTTTTTTTAATTTGTAGACACACCTAACATAAATACACTTAAAAAGTATAATATTTGTGAAAAAAATCTTTAAAAAATACACTAAATACCAAAAAATACAAAAAAAAAAAAAGGATTGAAAATTCAGTACATTTTTTGTATTTTTGTGCATTTATTAATTTTTAAAATATTTTTTTAATAAATATTTTACTATTTAGATACATTTAAGTAAGGTACATATAAAAAAGTAAAAAAAATTGCTTAAAATATAAAAAATATTTACTAAAAACAAAAAAAATACGAAAAACAAAAAACTCAGTCTTCAGAAAACTGAAACCAAACACACCGATCTATATTTATATTCTATATCTATAATTTTAAATTGAAAATAAAAACTTCATATTGGGAAGTTGGGTTTGGGGATTTTTTTGGCTAAAATAGCCACAAAAAACAAAATATGTTTTTTAACCCAATAAGACAAAACATCACATCCAATTCACAATCATTACATTCTTTCTCTCACAAAAAAACTAAAAAGGCCAAAAAAATCAAGAGCTCTTTCCAAACCAAGCTTTTTAGCCCCAGGCTAAAATAGTCAAAAAGCCAACTCACTTCCCAAACGAACCATAGAAAGTCAAAAAAGGAATTTCAGCCGTTTCTTTTATCAATATTTAGATATAAAAATTTAATACATTTTTTAATATTTTTTCATATTTATTGATTTTTGTAAAGATTTTTTCATAAATATTTCACTACTTTAATATATGTAAATTAGATGCATCTAAAAAATAAAAAATAAAAAAAAATGACCAAAACATTGAAATATCAAGAGAGACTAATGTAATTTTTTTTAAAAAAAATCCTCACAAATATTTTTTTAACACTTTTAATCTTACAGGCTTAAGGAGAAACTCACATTCACTACCTAAATTTAACTAACTTTCAAATACCAAAGTAAAATTTATCTGACCTTACGGTCATTTCATTTCCCATCGTTTTTGCTACTGTTGTGACATTCGATAAAATGAGTAATATTTAAATGAATAGTTAAAATAAAAAATAAAATTAGAATAAAAACATTAGTATAAAAAATGCTTGAGAGTGAGAAGGCCCCAATAAAGCTCCAACAAATTCCATTGAATAAAGCTATAAGTACCAATTGGTATATCAATTAGTTAACAGATAATGTGACATAATTTTAGAAGATTTCGGTCTCTGTAGTTTGTATAATAGGTGGGTCCATAGTTTTAAAGTGACAATATCATAACATATGTAGGTACATTAATTGGTACATATAACACCACTAAATTCCATTTTCATTAATGTTAAGCTCAATGGGCCAAAAAAAGAAAGAAAAAAAATTGATTAAAAAACTAAAAAAAGTCAAGAAGTTATTAAAGTGTTTATCATTAACTAAACAAATTAAATGTCACATTAATTTTTTAAGAGAAAATTGGTGATAAATTCATATTCTCATTCCTATGAGTTATTAAGGACAAGAGAAACTATTGAGGCCATAAGGATATTTGTTGAAAATTTGTTAGTCAAAAGAACATTACCACTTATTTGTTAAAATTTTTATTTTTAACCTATATGTTCAAATCTTTTTTTATCTGTTTAATTTTTTGAACTTATTTGTTCAAATTTATATCTATCTGTTGAAGTTTACTGAGCCTATTTTTTCTTATCTATTAAAATTCACCAAGACTAAAATTCACAAGTTTATTTTTTTGATTTGTTTAATTTTTTATTTTATTTGTTCAAATTTTGATTCATACACACAAATATATATATATATATATATATAAAGAGAAAGAGAGAAAGAGATTTTATCTGTCAATATAATGGCTTGGGCTAGACTCGACCCTTTCATGTTTTTGGATTCGGGATCTGATACTCTTTATCGTTGTCTATACTCTTTCTTATTGTGTTGTTGTTGAATTTGGTTGCTTGGAGTTGTTTATTGCGTTGTGAACAGATTGGTAGTTCATTTTTCAAAAGAGTTCATGTTTGTTTTTCTTCAGGTTCACTCGAGCGGTCTTTCCGTCGCTCGAGCAATCTTTGGGATTGGGTTCTCTCAGTACTTTTGCAAGTCTACAAAACTACTAGGAGTAGGGTAATCTTCACTCGAGCTGTCTTTTTTTAACTCGAGTGGTCTTCTGCAGTTTGCAAAACTTCTAGGAACGGGTCATTGTGCACTCGAGCAGTGTTTTTATCGCTCGAGCGGTGTCACTTATTATGTCTAACGCTCAAGTGGTGGTTTGGTCGGTCGAGCGGACTGTGCGATATTAGATCGGGAAAAAGCCTTTTTCTATCACTTTTTACTCTCTCTCTCTCTCTTTCTCTAAAATACCCCAAAACCTAATTTCTTCACTCTTTCTCTAGTTCTTGTCTAAACACCTCAAAAACACCCAAATCTATTAATCTCGCCGCCCTAGTGCTTTGGAGTAAAGGGTAGAACTCGTTGAGGAGAAT
The DNA here is from genome assembly GCA_030407325.1 of Camellia japonica. Classification (NCBI taxonomy): domain Eukaryota; kingdom Viridiplantae; phylum Streptophyta; class Magnoliopsida; order Ericales; family Theaceae; genus Camellia; species Camellia japonica. The sequence goes on from JAPPVO010000036.1 coordinate 107,858,932, forward strand.
ATTTTAATTGATGAAACTCCCATTTTTGACTCCGTCTAGATTTGGGTCTTGTTTCTTTCTTCTTCTACTCTTGAGGTAGGGACTTCTTTAACCTCCTTGTATGATTATTAACTTAGTTATGTGCTCCTTGTGAAGTATTGTGATTTGGGAGTTAGGGGTTTGATTTAGGGTTTGGTTTTTGAAATGTAAAAGAAAGGGTTTTCAAATAGGTTCTTGAGAAAGGATGTGAGAGTGAGTATATTATTGAGTTTTGTTGAAATATTGAAAATTTCTCGTAAAAATGAGTTTTTGAAAGTAAAAGATGTTTTATTTGAAATCATTAGTGTTTGACCTATGAGTAAAAAGTAAATATGTTGGGTTTTGAAAAGATAAAATGAATGTATCTGTTGATGATGAGGGTGTAGTCGGATATATGTTATCACTCCCATTTTGAGATTATGAAACTATACTTGTTGTTGGAAATTTATCTATTGAGTAAAGATATCTATTTTGGGTTATCGGTGGATGATAGCTTTGATTGTTGTAGAAATTGCATGAGGGTTACGTTAATTGAAACCAACTACTCATACATCTTGCATTGAATATTGTTTTATACATAAATATTGAAAATGCATCGCTTTGAGAAAAATGAGTATATACCTTGGTGAATTTGGTCGGGGGGTGTGGTTGTAGTATTTCTATGTTGGCCTATGTGTTCTTAGTGAAAGTCTAGAACCTTTACGATTAGGTGCCGATCATTTTGATTAGTACCGATAAAATGACTTTGGTAGTGTTTGTATAGCCTATTAGCAAATGCATACCTAGAGATTCCCAGTGTTTTGTATTTACTGTCTTATTTTCTGATTTGAAAAGTATTGTTGTATGGATTGATATATATATATATATATAAAACTGGCATTGCATTATTTTGAGAGAGAAAGTATAATGTTTTGGTAAATGGCATACATATGCATTGACCATATGACATTGTTAAGCTTCATACGTTGTGTTTAAGTATCTCTACTGGACTTTAGCTCACCCTACGTGAAAAACAACTTTCAGGTGCCGATGATATACCTCCACCAAGGATGTAGCTTGGGAGGACTTTGGAGCCGAGAGCTTTTTTTTTTTTGTTCATTTATGTAAATCCTTGTTGTACAAGTCTTGGGCTTTATATATATGTATGGAGTTTTAACTCATTTTGTTGTTCTCAAGCTTAGACTTGGAAATATGTAGTCAATAAGACAATAACTTATTTGTACTTTTTTTTGTTCTAGTTCATTTATACATGTTATATGCTATATATTCAATATCTAAAATTTATGAATGCATATATGCATATGTCATCTTTTGTACGATAAAAAAAGAATCAATGAAAGGTCAATATTATGTAAGTTTCTGTTGAATATCATAAGGTGGGTTGTTGTTATTATTTTGGAGCCTTATAGTCAAAATCTTTTTTTATTTGTTCAAAACCCAACTTTTTTTCTCTCTCTACAAACCCACATCTGTTCAAATCTTTCTCTCTTTCTTTCTCTCTACTTTATATTATTTATTTCTTATGTTTATCGCTCTAGATTGTCATCATCAGTCACCGATATCAACACATCAAGGGCCATTTTTGATTCTTCAACAAAATCCATAACAATGAGTTCACATAAGCACCCAAATCTTCAAGATCTTCAAAAAACCAAAACTAACTTTCAAGATCACCATGCTCTTCTCTCTATTCTCACCTTGCCATGGATAAGCTAAAAGCAAAGAATCCCCACTTCTCTCTCTAAACTCTCCGATAGAGACACCTACTAGATCACCATTGATGACCACAAAAAGATCATCCAAAACCTCCACCAACAATCCAAAACCTAATATCCCCACATTACTCTATGCACCACGCCACTACAAGACTTGCTCCACCGTCCTTAACCCCTTCCATTACGTCAACTTCGCCGTCCTTATATAGATCTGTCCTTTTTGCTTCAGTACCATCACCACAACTCGAGAGGATCTTAATGCAAAACCGAAGCTCTAAGCAAATAAACAACACAACAGCGTCTATGGGGTCAATGGTTATCTCCATTATTCTGGCCTTCTCTTTAGTGGTGGGTGACGTCGAAAGAATTGATGACAGAGAAAATGAGGTCAACAGTAGCGACAGGGCGGTGGGTGATGCCGGAGGGATTGGTGACGGATTCATAGATTTGAGTAGAGAGAAGATGAAGATGAGAGAGAAGATGTTGGAGCAGTTGGAGTGTGAGAAAATAAAGAAAGATGTAAGAGATGATCAATTTCAACAGATAAAGACATACATTTGGGACTATCTTATCAACTTAACAATGTCCTTATGAACTGAATATAGGAATGGCAACGGGATGGGGCGGGGCCGGGGATCACCCTCCCCGTCCCTGATCCCCGATGGCCAAAACTTCCCCGTCCCCGACCCCGATCCCCGACGGGAAACCTATTACAGTCCCCATCCGCGTCCCCAACGGGGATCGGGTTTCCCCGACCTCGAAAATTCCCCGATCCAACTCTGTTTCAACATTCAACACCATCAACAGATAAAAAAAAAAACACGAGATCATTATCAACATCAATCATCAACATAGATCAACAAAAAAAAAACAATAGATCAAAAAAAAAAAATTACAGATCATCATCAACAGATCAAAAATCAATAACAGATAAAAAAAAGAATAAAATATGTATCACCGGGCGGCGAATGAGGATATCGGCGGTGGAAATAGGTGAAGGAGATCGGCGGATGAGGACGGCAGTGGAGATCGAAGCTGTGCTGCACTCCATCAGATCTGCCGTGGCAGAGGGAGGAAGAGGCGAAAGGCGATGACGGAAGATGAGGAGCCGACGGAGGACGATGGAGGACGAGGCATGGCGGAGAAGGAGCTGACGGAGGAGGAGGTGGCAGTGGCCTGGAGGAGAAAGAGACGGTGGTGGCCTGGAGGAGGCTCCTGCGTCTGTGTGAAGAGAAGAGAGAGAGTGAGAGAAGAGAAGAGGCTCCTACGTCTGTGTGAAGAGAAAAGAGAGAGTAAGAGAAGAGAAGAGAGAGAGTGTAAGAGAGTGTGAGATAGAGAGTGTAAGAGACTGCTGAGCTATTCTCAACCAAACCCTAAACATATATATAATATATATATATATAAATCGGGGCTAATCGGGGCGGGGCCGGGGATGAAATATGTATCACCGTCCCCGGCCCGAATGTCACCAGGGATTTATTTTTGAATACCATCCCCGGCCCGTCGGGGATATTTTTCGAAAAAAAATCACTCTCATCGGGGACGGGGGGTCGGGTCCCCGTCGGGCCGGGTTCAAATTACCATCCCTAACTGAATAGTTTAGTGCGTGGAGTTTTGGGCAAAAGAAATTCAAAGTTGGACTTATGGGCTGAGCGTCCATTTTTCAATTCACAAACAAGTAACTTTTTTAATTGGTCATTTTTTTGTAAGAGTTAAAAAGGCTAATATGTTTTGAAAGTTGCTAAAAAAAAATAAAAAATTAATGTGACATTTGACTTTTTTTAGTTGATGATAAATCAATTTATTGATTTTTAAAAAAATTTTAAAGTAAAAATTGACTTTTTTGAAAGTTGTCAAAAGAAACATAAAAAAGCCAAAAAAAAAAAAAAAAAAAAAAATCCAAAAAAGGCTAACCTCAGATAACCAAATATAAATACGTTGTTGCCTTAAAAAAACTCATTATTTTGGAGTAAATGATAAAAAAATTATGCCAACCTCTCTTAAAGTTTGAAAAAAATACATCAAGCTATGCATTTTTAAAATAATTACAATATGTTCTTTTAAGATTTTAATTTGGGTAAATTATATTTACCTCTACTAAACTTTGGAAAAAATATAATTAGTCCCACATTTTTGATATAATTACACTGGTCTCCTTCAAAATTTTAATTCATATAACAGTGAGGTCATTTTTTATCTGCAATTTGTTAGTTGTATGAATGAAAAAAATGATCTTGTCATCTTTTTTCTACTAAAATGTATATTTAACTTTATTTATTTCATTGTTTATCCATCATTTACATTATTTCAGGTCACTTTAGTCTTACTAAAGGTAGATCCACTATAATTATGTCAAAAGTTTGGGCTAACTGCATTTTCTTCAAATTTCAAGGGAAGTGAATGTAATTTACCCTTTTAATTTATATAACACTCTATTCCATTTTTTTAGGGTTATTTGTTAGTTGTATGAACGAAAAGATAATATTATAAGTTATTTTATATTGAAACTGAAATGTATTAATCTATATGTTTGCCCCCATCTACATTAATTTTAGTCACTAACTTTACTTTAAAAAAAAAAAAACTATATAATTATATCAAATTTGTTGAACTTATATATATTTCTTGTAAATCTCAAGAATGGTCAATGTAAGTCATAAAAAGTAAAAAAATAAAAAACTCATCAAGTGATCACTTTTCTTCCATAAAGTATAATACTACTAATATTTTTCAAAACAAAATAAAAGAGGCGACAAGTATGAATTTTTTTTTTTATAAAAACAAATCTTAGACGTTAAACAATTTATATAATTTTAAAATATTCTAATATTTAAAAATAAAAAATAAAAAATAAAAAATAAAAAATAAAAAATAAAAAATCTCAAGGGGTGACCAGTATTATTATTATATTTTAAAAGAAAAATCTTAAAAGATGAACAACTTATATAAATTAAAAATATTCTTGACCAATATAAGTATATTACTACTATATAGTAAAGGGGCCCAACTACCCCTTTGGTGGATCCATGTTGGCATGACACAAGGGATACTTGTTCAAATCAAAATAATATAACTTAGAGTTTTGCTACATGCCTCGAATATTGAGATGTAAATTTGTCTCGAATTTGTTTAACCGATCGTTTGATCGGTCATTCGGCCGATCGTCCGGCAAAGAGGCTAACAGCCGCGGTCAACAAGGTAACAACCGTAGTAGACAAGTGCTTCACCTGATCGTCCGGCCGATCGACCGGTGTCGCGCCTGAAGCTCTCGAGACCCGAAACATTAGTGTATAACTTAAGAGAAATAAGACAAAGCATAGCTCAATGTTTGCCATAACATGGACCACTTAACCTTTGTAACAACTTATGAAATGAAAAACTGAAGCTAGCAATCATTTTATTTATTTATTGATCAACTAAATTGCTAGCAATCATTAGTTTAATGAATATGCAAACTTGTAATTAAAACAAGCTTATCATGCCTCATCTTGACCTGGCTCTAGTTGTTAACGTTGATATGAGGTCCCATTTAAATGATTTTAATTCACAAGCCTCAAACATTAAGCTCTTGCTCAACATTTTTCCAATTACAAAGTGTCACATTACATTAAAACTTCATAAGTTATAATATAAAAAGAATAAAATTCACGAACAGGTGAAAAAAAATAAAATCCAAGATTATTTTATAAAGCAAAAAATATTTTTACCAACATGCTAATCTCGTTGGTGTGACATAATCCTTCACAGGCCTAAAGTGAAATTTTAACCAAATAATTTTTATATTTAAATCTAAAACAAATAATATTTGTTAGAATTTATGTTGTAATTTATTACATAAAATTTCATAATTCTTTTTGATTTCCACAACTAAAATTTTATGAAATACAAAAAAATGAAAAATGTCATAAGTTATCTAATAAATAAAATTTATAGATTCTAAACAAAGTCTATGCACTACAAAAAAATTAAGGTTTTAGAAATCAAAATTTAGGGATAAAATTATTTTTTAGGGAACAAATATTTTTGTTGCGAAAAGTGTCGTCATTATATTTTTAGTAACGAAAATTGGACATTAGTGATAAATTATTATCTTTTTGTGACCAAATTTTGTCTCAAAAAATAAACCATTTTGAGACCAAATTATTTTGTTCCTAAAAATGTATTTGAGAGGGTAATTTATGTGGATAAATTGGGCTGCGCTAAGGACCAGGTTATGGGCCGTAGTAGGGACTTCGGTAGCTCGTTTTTGGGCAGACTGACATTGATCCGGTCGGTTGTGTTGCCAAGGCTTCGACTTAACTGTCCGAAAGGAAGCCTCGTAGCCAACCGAGGTACGCATCAGTGGCAAGGGACGAACTAAATTTAGCTCGGCCGAACCTTATCTACATCATTGCTTTGATTAAGAGCACGACAGAGACATGCTAGCTCGGTTAAACCGCACCAACTTAGCCGAGGTAAAAACCATCTCACTTGGTTAGCAATGAGTAAGGTGTTGTCAAGATATGCATTATCCTTGGGAGTGTGATTCTTAGGAGGACTCTTATACGAAGAGGTAGAGTCCTACTAGGATTGTGCCATGTGAAATCTATAAAACCTATGACAGACCTACGTACAGGTATCACAATTCTTACTTTGAAATCACACAGAGCTTATTGTCTATTGTCTAGTTGCTGACTTAGGTATCGGAGGGGTTTCTAGCACATACCCGCCGGCTAGCTCACGTGTGTGTTTTCGGGTAGCAAAGCGACGACGTTGTGGAGGAGTGCAAACTTGATCAACATGATTATACGAAAAGATTATTTCGTGCTCGTACAATTGGCGCCGTCTGTGGGAAAACACACAAAGAACAAACCTTTTGATTAAGTTTCCTCTTTAGTTAAAATCTATGGTGCACAATGAAGACTTACCACATTCTACTATTGATGGGCAAACCCCGGAAGGGGGTGAGAGGCACGAAGGTTTACCTTTTATCCCGCCTATGGCAAAATTAGACTTCCAGCAACGGAACCCATGGAGAGACACACGAGATAGACGGGGCTCAAGTCCTCATTGCTCTTAGAGCCCTGACAGGCAGAGGCGGATGATAGATCCTCAGGTTATGGAGGATCGCGTAAGGGAGCAAGACGAATTGATCCGGAGAATGGCGGCAGACATAGAGATGATGAAGCACCAGATAAAAGGCAAATGAGTGGCAACAAAAGAAGGGTGCAAAAGCAACACACATTTTTACCACTCAGAAGATCTTGACAGGCAAGTCACACCATCACAAGCTGAAAGTAGAAACCTCAGAACAGGCAATACACAATCAAGGACTTCCAAGACTCGTTACTCCAAGTCTGAGAGAACGAGGACTGAAAGGTCTTATACGAAAGGAAGCAGTTATAGGTCCTCGTATTCGCACTAAACAACATCTAGGTACACAAAGTTGCCTAGGTCGGCGGACTTGAGTACAGTGCTACAGGAAAGGGCTCAAAGGAGAGAAGACACATAGTCTCGTGACACCAAAAGAGTCTCAGCGCTGTAACGGTTGGCTCCTAGAACACATGGGAGTGTCGAGGTTGGAATGCCAGAACCACGCCCTACTTACGAACCAACAGACAAAGTACTAGTAAGGTTGCCGAGCTTGTCATTCGTTCTGGCGATAGAGAATGCACCATTACCCTCAGGCTTCCACGAGCCCAAATTTACTAGTTATGAGGGGAAGTCAGACTCCTACATGCACTTGAGCCACTTTTGCCAGGTTTTGGCCGTGTATCGGTGAAACGAGGCTCTAATGTGTATCCTATTTCCTTCCAGCCTTGGTGACCTGGGTTTAACATGGTTTGAAAGGTTACTAGAAAGTAGCATAGCTTCATGGGCACAACTAGTGGAGGCATTTGTGACTAGATTCAGAACGAACACCAAGACGCCAGTGGAGATTGACCAGCTTCTCTCCATAGACATGGGCGAAAAGTAAACATTGAGGTCTTATAATAACTGGTATTGGGAGACTTTTAATCAGATTGGAGATTGCCCCACAAACCTAGCTATCGCACAATACAAACGAGGTTTACCGATTGGCAATAAATTGAGGAATTTAATGACAATAACGCCATCTCTCACAATGGAGGCCCTAATAAAAAGAGTGCATCAGCACATCCGGGTAAAAAAAGTCGCTTGTACCAAAGCAAAAGATGGCATAATGGCGATGTCAGACAAAAAACCTATGGCAAAAGTTAACATGGTCGAGCGAGAAGAACAACCGAGCAAAAATAGGCGAGGCAGATGAGCCAACAGAGAGGAACCCCAAACAAGGAAGTTGAGAGTTTGCACTGCCATCACCACGATATTTAATAAACCTATCTACTGGATTCTTAGCGAGATACACGATGAACCGTTCGTTCAGCGGCTAGCCAAGTTGGGAGAAGCGTAGAAGGGCTATGATGATAGGTACCGTTGCACCTTCCATGATGAAAAGGGGCATCGAACTGAAAACTGTACGCCATTAAGGCAACATCTGGAGGAGTTAGTGGCCGCAGGCCACCTGGACTAATACATTGAAGGGGGAACACAGCTAGCCCCCCAGGACCGCAACAAGCCGAATGAGATGCCAGTCGACGGTTCGCCCCCGGCATAATCAATGTAATACATGGGATCATCGAACCTGAACGAGTATGTGAAATCAGAGGGATGATCAAAAAGGCTGAGCATATGAGAGAGGTACTAAGTGCACAACTTATTATGAAAGAAGAAAAAACGGAGGCAACGAACGTCATCACCTTTTCTGACAAAGCCGTAGCAAGGTTATAAAGCCTTCACAACGATGCACTGGTGGTTACTCTGCGCGTCAAGAATTTTGATATTAAGCGGATCCTAATTGACCAAGGAAGCTCATGTGAGATAATGTATTACGAGACCTTCAAGTAACTAAAATTGGACCGCAACATCTCTCCTAGTCAGCTTCAACTTAATGTCAGAATGGCTAGTTGGCAAGATAATTCTGCCAGTCAAGGCAGGAACGATAACAAAACAGGTGAAATTTTAGGTATTGAAAGTTCCTTCCACTTACAACATAATCTTGGAAAGAGCATGGTTGCACGCTATGCGAGCGGTGGCATCGACCTACCACCAGGTGTTATGGTTCCCCAATGAAACCAGAATGATTGAAGAAGTCTTAGGAGACCAAATCATGTCCAAACAGTGCTTTGTTACAGTAAACGGTAGCCGGGCTGCAAAAGAGTTTGTACAAACGGTAGAAGAGCTAGAAGGCAACGAGCTGTTCACAGATGTCGGCAAAACAACCGAATAGAAGGCAGTGGAAGACTTGGTAGAGGTAAGGATAGATGAGAAAAACCCAGAAAGGTTCTTTTTGCTTGGCTCGTCTCTGTCCAGCACCGAGAGAATAGAGATCATGGAAATTTTGACCTCTAACATCGAAGTGTTTGTTCGAACACCATATGACATGCTTGGTATTGACCCCAACTTCATCTGCCATCAACTCAATGTCCACCCAACTGCTAGACCAATCATACAACGAATTCGCGAATCGGCACTCCACTACGTAGAGATAGTGGCGGAAGAAGTGGGAAACCTGTAACACCCTCAAAATAATACATAAATCCCATCATTTTAGACATGCAATGGTATAAATAAATCAACACCTTTTCATTCATCAGAGTAATTCTTACAACAATATTACATGTTAACAACAAAAGCAAGTGCCCTATAGGCTTACAGCTTTCCAAGTTAACACTTGGTTACACAAAAGAAGGGTACTAATTCTATACAAAATAAGCCCGTGGCTTGATGTACATGTAATACAACAAAATAATCAAAAAGAGTCTTCAACTCCCATATCCTTCCAAGCTAAGTCCTTGGAGGTGGCATGCTACCTGTACCTGAAAATAATGTCCCATATAAGGTGAGCCAACGCCCAGTAGAGATATGTTAAACACAGTATGAGCAGTAACTAAGACATTAGCAATTGATAAATGTTTAATTCCCATAAATCAATTCACAACCCATTTCCATTACATGACCACTATGTCCATGTTCCATTTCATTTTCCATTTCTTATCAAGTTCACAATTTACAACAACGGCTCAGCACTTGGCCAACAACTCATATGAGACAGTAACTCATATTAAACGTTTCCCATTTTACATTAGATAAGCATACAAGCTATATCAATACTTCGATAGATAAGCATACAAGCTGTATCAACATTTCAACAGATAAGCGTACAAGCTGTATCCACACTTCAACAGATAAGCATATGAGCTATATCAACACATTAACTGACAAGCATATGAGCTGTATCAGCGGAGTCCATCCCCTATCTTCTCCCAAACAATATCCGGTTTAGAGGTCCACCCCCTATCTTCCCCCAAACCGTGGAGTACATTCCCTATCTCCTCCCGTACACACAAGGTATATACACATAGGTCATATACATAATCAATCAATACATAACGTTAATGTATTCTATCAACCGTCATACTCTATGATATATCCAATTGATTAGTTTTAGTTTGCCTAATCATCATGCATTGTCTACAACAATCAAAACTACCCTCCACCGGTAGCCCAAGCAATTATTTCTAAACAGATAATAAAAGCTCCAACAGATAAGTTATCAATATTTTCAAAAGTGAGCGATTAATAAATCCAACTCCACCATTTTACAATATAATGAGCCAATTTCATTATTTCCATCTCAATTCCAAACAACAACATTTTTCCCAAATTAATTATATCAATTAATTTATACTACAACTTAGGGTTTTCTACCCATTTTCTCAACAAGAACCCCATGGTCCATAAATCAACAACCAACAACAATGACACCATTTTGAAGCCCAAAAATACATATTTAAGAACCCAAATGACAAAACCCCCATTATACATTTCGAAACCCTAGATCCCAAAATCAAACCATTTAACCAAATGCTCAATAATCTAGGTTACAACCCATAAGAGTGAGTAGGAATCCCTACCTCAAATTTTGGAGCCCAAGGAAGAAGATGAAGAAAATCAAAATGCTCTAAACTCCAAGATCCACGGATCAAAACAAAGCCCTCGACGATCAACACAACTTTTACAAAGGCCAAAGGGACGGGAAACACTCTAACTAGATCAAACCCTAGAGAGAAGGGAGTTTCTAGAGAGAGACGCTCTCAAAAAATGTTTTTGGGAAAGTAAGAGAGAGAGAGAGAATGTAAAAAGTGATTTCAAAATGCCCAGCAGCCAACTGATACACGACATTCCCGCTCGAGCGGAGAACACAACGCTCGAGCGTAAAGAACAAAAGATTAGGTCCGCTCGAGTGCAATAAAGCCTGCTCGAGTGCCCAGACACATGAATAAAGTACATCCGCTCGAGCGCGAAAACCAGTCCGCTCGAGCGTAGATTTTTCCCTCCCAGAACTTACACTAAAAATGTACTACCTGCTCGAGCGCCAACAAGCCCGCTCGAGCGCGACCCGCTCGAGCGCAGGAAACCCGCTCGAGCGTAGAAAACACACCTGCAGAAGTTTTGCAGGAACACGAAATACTGGGAGTGTGTAAACCCTGCTCGAGCGCAAGAAGGCCCGCTCGAGCGGACAACCAAAAACCAAACTCCGCTCGAGCGTAGAGTAACCCGCTCGAGCGCAATACCAAAAACCTGGGCAACTAGATTTGAGACTTAGGCTCAACCAACCTGTAACACACCTGCCCAAAACATTCCAAAACCCAAACACAAAGTGTAAAGGATGTAAACAAGATAATTACAACTATCAACTTCACGGAACCGAGTTCGGAATACAACTGAACAGTGAAGGGACAACCGGGATCGCTATAACCTCCCCCCCTTAAAGAATTTCGTCCCCGAAATTAAATACAAGTTTTTCAAAAACAGGTTTTCTCCATTCTCAATAATATTACAACATTCCGACCCATTACCGGTCAATCTCATCTCTTTTCAAGAGGCAATTCATATCATATAACAACTTGCATTATCAACATGCATTCCTTTGAAATTTACCAATTTCAACTCATTTTCCGCCATTACATAACACATGCAATAGCACTATCATGCTTGCATTTCCACAATACACTTAACATACACAATGTTAACATAACTTCCATAAACCAAAACATTCACAATGTTTTACAACTTAAGACATATATAATATTCTTAAAGTTCAATATTATTACAATATTTCGTTACATGATTACACATCAATCAAACATGTCCGTATACTTTTCTCGGACTTCCAACTCACGTTCCCAAGTGGCTTCCTCCACTCCATGATGCTTCCACAAAACCTTTACCAAGGGAATGGTCTTGCCTCGCAAGACTTGATCCCGCCTATCCAAGACCCGAATCGGTCTCTCTTCATACGAGGCATCCTCATCTACCTCCAAATCGGTCCAATCCAATACATGGGATGGATCTGGCTCGTACTTCCGAAGCATACTAACATGAAACACGTCATGCACCCCGGACAACTGCGGTGGCAAAAGCCAAACGATAAGCAACTTCCCCAACCCTCTCAAGGATTTCAAAGGGACCAATGAACCGAGAGGATAACTTCCCACTCTTCCCAAACCTCATCAAACCTCGCCTAGGTGATATTTTCAAGAAAACATGATCACCTACCTCAAACGCCAAAGGCCTCCTCCTACGGTCGGCATAACTCTTTTGACGACTCTAGGCTGTAACAAGCCTCCTACGGATAAGCTCAACTTTCTCCGTCGTCTCTCTAACCAACTCCGGGCCCAGCAAAGGTGCATCACCCACCTCGGCCCAACAAACTGGAGATCTACACGGTCGGCCATACAGGGCCTCAAACGGTGCCATACTGATACTAGATTGAAAGCTATTGTTGTAGGCAAACTCCACCAATGGCAAGTGCCTCTCCCACGTCCCACTAAAGTCAAGGACACAACCTCGAAGCATATCATCAAGGATCTGAATAGTACGCTCGGACTGCTCGTCAGTCTGAGGGTGATAAGCCGTACTAAAGGTCAACTTAGTGCCCAAGGCACCCTGCAAACTCTGCCACAACCTAGCAGTAAAACGAGAATCTCTATCTAAGACGATTGTCACTGGGACCCCGTGCAATCTCACTATGTCCCGAATATACAAGTCGGCAAGATGATCTACTGAATCTCTCACGCGCATAGGGATAAAGTGCGCCGACTTAGTCAACCGGTCTATAACCACCCAAATAGCATCACTACCCTGCTGAGTCCTCGGAAGACCTACAACGAAGTCCATCGTGACATGCTCCCACTTCCACTCGGCAATAGGCAAGGGTTGTAACAAACCTGCTGGCCTCTGATACTCGGCCTTCACTTGCTGACAAGTAAGGCACTTAGACACGAAAACTGCCACATCTCTCTTCATTCCTCGCCACCAAAATTGGCGACGCAAATCCCGATACATCTTAGTGCCTCCCGGATGCACCGCAAGGCGTGAATGATGAAACTCTCGGAGTACTTCCTCTCGGCAAGACTCCGGCACAAACAAACGGTCTCGGTATCTCACACTCAGGTCGGGATACACCGTCAAACCCTTCTCAACCTTCCCACTGGAGATCTTCTCTCGGAGGGATTCTACCTCAAGGTCACCTCTCTGTGCCTCTAACACTCGAGTCACAAGGGTAGGCTGTGCAACAACAGAAAACAAGGCTGCAGCCTCAACAGATTCGCCCAGGAGCAAATCAAACTCGCCAAGTGCCCCCAACATCTCCCACTCCCGGATGGCTATACAAGCTACATCACCTATGGATTTCCTGCTAAGGGCATCAGCCACAACATTGGCCTTTCCCGGGTGATAGTGCAACTCAAAATCATAATCCTCAATGAACTCCATCCACCTTCTCTGCCTCAAATTCAAGTCCCTCTGTGTAAACAGATACTTCAAACTCTTGTGGTCCGAGAACACCTCGAACCGCTCACCATAAAGGTAGTGCCTCCAGATTTTCAAGGCAAAGATCACTGCTGCTAGCTCTAGGTCATGTGTAGGGTAATTCTTCTCGTGTATTTTCAACTGACGTGAGCCGTAAGCTACCACTTTCCCCTTTTGCATCAACACACAACCCAAACCCTCTCGTGAGGCATCACAATAAACCGCATAACCCAACCCTCTCTCTGGGATAATCAAAACCGGAGCGGTGGTCAATCTGACTTTCAGCTCTTGGAACGACTTTTCGCAAGTCTCACTCCACACAAATTTGACTCCCTTCCGAGTCAACCTAGTCAACGACGAAGCTAGCCTAGAGAAATCCTTCACAAACCGGCGGTAATACCCAGCTAATCCCAGAAAATTGCGGATCTCAAAAACGCTCTTAGGCTGTGCCCAGTCTTGCACTGCCTCAGTCTTGGATGTATCAACAGACACCCCTTCCCCGGATACTACATGGCCTAAGAATTTGACTTCCCCTAGCCAGAACTCACACTTCCCAAACTTGGCATACAGCCTATGGGCTCTAAGCAACTCAAGCACCACTCTCAAGTGTTCCTCGTGCTCCTCATCAGAAGGCGAATAGATAAGAATGTCGTCCACGAAAATGACTACAAAACGATCTAAGAATTCCCGGTTCATCAAGTCCATAAAGACTGCCGGTGCATTGGTGAGCCCAAACGGCATCACCAGAAACTCATAATGGCCATACCGTGTACGGAATGCCGTCTTCGGAATATCCTTCTCCCTGACCCTTAACTGGTGGTAACCCGATCTCAAATCTATCTTAGAGAAACAATGGGAACCCTTCAACTGGTCAAATAAATCATCTATACGGGGCATAGGGTACTTATTCCTAACCATAGCCCGATTCAACTTCCGATAGTCGATACACAGTCTCAAGGCACCATTTTTCTTTTTAGCAAAGAGGGCTAGTGCTCCCCACGGTGAAACACTAGGGCGCACAAATCCCTTATCTAGCAATTTCTGGAGCTGAATCTTCAACTCACTCAGCTCGGCTGGGGTAAAACGATAAGGTGCCATAGAAATCGGCGCCGTGCCGGGCACTAAATCAATAGAGAACTCTATCTCTCGATGCGGTGGCAAACTAACGAGATCCTCGGGAAAAACATCTGAATACTCACAAACCACCTTCGGCAGTACAATCTGGATCTCATCACACTCACCACTCATAAAGCTAGCAAGTAGACCACTAAGCTCACTCCGCCCTCGCGGATCATACACCGGTGGCAACACACTACCAACCCGATCCCCAAGAAATGGAAACACTCCCCGCTCAAGGTACATACAGTGACCTCTGGCGGTAGCAATCAATAACTGTCTGGTATGACGATAGCCAGTCCATACCCAAAATAACATCAAAACCCTTCATGGGCATAACTACAAAAGGAAAAGGAAGCCTATGGTCGGCGACCTCTATATCACAACCTCTACATCCATGTTTCAAAATCAATTCACCCCCAATAGGCGATACAACACATATGGGAGATGCTAATAGTGCCAACTCCAACTCCAATACAGATGCAAATGCAGCAGACACAAAAGAATGAGATGCACCCGTATCAATCAATACACTAGCAACCGAGTTACAAAACAGAAAGGTACCTCTCACAACTGACGGAACCGGTACCAGGTCCTGCGCGGTAACAGCATACACGCGCCCTGTAGGCCCCTGATCTACCTGCTCACCTCTAGGAGCAAAAGATTGCTACACAGACTGGGATGACGAAGCTCCTGGATTGGCCCTCGAGGCCTGCACAGATTGAGCTAGCTGATAACTCTGCGTCTGCCTAGAACCAGACGCCCCTGAAGTGGCACTCAACTGTGGGCAAAACCTCTTCAGGTGCCCAGGCTGACCACACTGATAACAAGACAAAAGCTGGCCCCTGCCCTGACTCTGGCCCTGAGGTCTAGCTGAAGAAGAAGCAACTCGCTGACCCCTCCCTTCTGCGGGCAAACTGAAGACTTGTGACCCAGCTGGCCACATGTGAAACAAGTCAAACCACCCTAATTACCTCTCCCGGAGCCTGCACTCGGCACTGGGAAGGTCGATCTAGCCAAACCACCCTGAGACTGCTGAGGGTTAGAACCCTTCTGTCTTCTGCCATCACCCTGGCCATCTTGGCTCCTCTTGGAACCTCTCTGCCCCTCATCCTCCTCCTGCATCATAATCTCCATATGAGCTGCAGCCTCCACCAAACGTCTATACTCTCGGATAAAAGACCCTCAAACCCTCAACTTGAGCCCACGTCTCAACTTCCGCTCAAACTCAAAGCAACGGCGTTCCTCAGATGCCACAAGTTCAGGTGCAAACCTGGACAAACTGGTAAATGTAGCCTCAAACTCGGCTACTGACAAACCCTGCTGTTTAAGCTGGCAAAACTATTCCCTCAGCTTCTCCCTAGCAGCTGAAGATAAGAACTTCTCCTGGAAAGCACTCACAAAAGCCTCCCACGCACCACCAACACGCCCCTTCTCGTACTTCCACCATTGACCCGCATCTCCCTTAAGCTGGAAGGATGCCAAGGTCACCTTCAATGCTCCGTCCTCGATGCCAAGCATCTCGAACGTCTTACTTATCTGTTCCAACCACTCATCAGCCTTAAGTGGCTCATTCGGATCCCCAATATACTCGTCCGGGTTAGACCGGAAGAATTCCCTCTTCAAGAAAGAAGGCCCTGCCTCAGCAACCTGATTCTCAGCTCTGAGAATACCCAAAGCTCCTGCTATCTCTCGGGCCAAGGCACTCATAGCCTGCTGACCCACTGGCTCAGCCACATTGGCCTGACCAACTCCCTCCTGTACTGCCGGAACGTCATCCGGTAAAGGTACTTCCTGCCTCCCAGGCCTACCACGCCTACCACCTCGTCCTCGTCCTGACATCCTATTAAAGATAACGAAGACGTTAGCACATTCATAAATGTGCCGAAACTAAACACTCGCGTCCTAATGCATGGACAACTGTAATTCACTCCACGTAAGCACATAAACACATAAGCACTTACGAATTTCATTCCCAGATAGTGATAGTCCCGAGGCGTTACTAGAGTTCTGGTTAGAAACAATATTGATCAAGTGCTTTTCCAACAGGACTCACAGAAACCCAAGGATCCAATCAATATCCTAGAAACCAAATCCCATACCCAAGTAGTCATATAAGCATGTTATCACATAAGAATATAACATTATATCTAAGTCTCTAACAAGCGAGACAAACCCATTGTGATACTAATCACTTCTCACGTACCCAAAGTATTCGAACCCGGTACACTCTGATACCAAGTTGTAACGCCCTCAAAATAATACATAAATCCCATCATTTTAGACATGCAATGGTATAAAGAAATCAACACCTTTTCATTCATCAGAATAATTCTTACAACAGTATTGCATGTTAACAACAAAAGCAAGTGCCCTATAGGCTTATAGCTTTCCAAGTTAACACTTGGTTACACAAAAGAAGAGTACTAACTCTATACAAAATAAGCCCGTGGCTTGATGTACATGTAATACAACAAAATAATCAAAAAGAGTCTTCAACTCCCATATCCTTCCAAGCTAAGTCCTTGGAGGTGGCATGCTACCTGTACTTGAAAATAATGTCCCATATAGGGTGAGCCAACGCCCAGTAGAGATATGCTAAACACAGTATGAGCAGTAACTAAGACATTAGCAATTGATAAATGTTTAATTCCCATAAATCAATTCACAACCCATTTCCATTACATGACCACTATGTCCATGTTCCATTTCATTTTCCATTTCTTATCAAGTTCACAATTTACAACAACGACTCAGCACTTGGCCAACAACTCATATGAGACAGTAACTCATATTAAACGTTTTCCATTTTACATTAGATAAGCATACAAGCTATATCAATACTTCGATAGATAAGCATACAATCTGTATCAACATTTCAACAGATAAGCGTACAAGCTATATCCACACTTCAACAGATAAGCATATGAGCTATATCAATACATTAACTGACAAGCATATGAGCTGTATCAGCGGAGTCCATCCCCTATCTTCTCTCAAACAACATCCAGTTTAGAGGTCCACCCCCTATCTTCCCCTAAACCGTGGAGTACATCCCCTATCTCCTCCCGCACACACAAGGTATATACACATAGGTCATATACATAACGTTAATGTATTCTATCAACCGTCATACTCTATAATATATCCAATTGATTAGTTTTAGTTTGCCTAATCATCATGCATTGTCTACAACAATCAAAACTACCCTCTACCGGTAGCCCAAGCAATTATTTCTAAATAGATAATAAAAGCTCCAACAAATAAGATATCAATGTTTTCAAAAGTGAGCGATTAATAAATCCAACTCCACCATTTTACAATATAATGAGCCAATTTCATTATTTCCATCTCAATTCCAAACAACAACATTTTTCCCAAATTAATTATATCAATTAATTTATACTACAACTTAGGGTTTTCTACCCTTTTTCCAACAAGAACCCCATGGTCCATAAATCAACAACCAACAACAATGACACCATTTTGAAGCCCAAAAATACATATTTAAGAACCCAAATGATAAAACCCCCATTACACATTTCAAAACCCTAGATCCCAAAATCAAACCATTTAACCAAATGCTCAATAATCTAGGTTACAACCCATAAGAGTGAGTAGGAATCCCTACCTCAAATTTTGGAGCCCAAGGAAGAAGATGAAGAAAATCAAAATGCTCCAAACTCCAAGATCCACGGATCAAAACAAAGCCCTCGACGATCAGCACAACTTTTACAAAGGCCAAAGGGACGGGAAACACTCTAACTAGATCAAACCCTAGAGAGAAGGGAGTTTCTAGAGAGAGACGCTCTCAAAAAATGTTTTTGGGAAAGTAAGAGAGAGAGAGAGAATGTAAAAAGTGATTTCAAAATGCCCAGCGGCCAACTGATATACGACATTTCCGCTCGAGCGGAGAACACAACGCTCGAGCGTAAAGAACAAAAGATTAGGTCCGCTCGAGCGCAATAAAGCCCGCTCGAGCGCCAAGACACATGAATAAAGTACATCCGCTCGAGCGCGAAAACCAGTCCGCTCGAGCGTAGATTTTCCCTTCCCAGAACTTACACCAAAAATGTACTACCCGCTCGAGCGCCAACAAGCCCGCTCGAGCGTAGGAAACCCGCTCGAGCGTAGAAAACACACCTGCAGAAGTTTTGCAAGAACACGAAATACTAGGAGTGTGTAAACGCCGCTCGAGCGCAAGAAGGCCCGCTCGAGCGGACAACGAAAAACCAAACTCCGCTCGAGCGTAGAGTAACCCGCTCGAGCGCAATACCAAAAACCTGGGCAACTAGATTTGAGACTTAGGCTCAACCAACCTGTAACACACCTGCCCAAAACATTCCAAAACCCAAACACAAAGTGTAAAGGATGTAAACAAGATAATTACAACTATCAACTTCACGGAACCGAGTTCGGAATACAACTGAATAGTGAAGGGACAACCGGGATCGCTATAAAACCTGTTGAAGGTAGAGGGAATCAAAGAAGTACACTATCTTAGGTGGATTTCCAACACGATGTGTTACCAAAAAAAAATGGCAAATGGCGTGTTTGCGTGGACTACAAAATAGTCAACAAAGCATGTCAGAAAGACAGTTTTCCTCCACCACGAATAGACCAACTAGTGGACCTAATTGCAGGGCATAACCGACTTAGCTTTCTTGATGCGTATCGCGGTTACCATCAGATCGCTATGTATAAACTAAACCAGGAGGTCACATCAATTACAACTTCCAGGGGATTATATTGTTACAAGGTCATGCCTTTTGGCCTAGAAAATGATGGGGTAACATTCCAACGGATAATCACCAAAATGTTTGAGCCATTGTTAGGCAGAAAAATGTAAGCTTACATAGATGATATGATGGTCAAAATTAAGAATGAGGGGGACCATCTCAAGGACCTAGATGAGATGTTTCATGTTTTGAAGTCCTACAAGCTGCGACTGAACGCATCCAAGTGCGCATTCGGCGTGGGGTTAGGAAAATTCCTAGGCTTTCTAGTGACCAACCGAGGTATAGAAGCTGATCTATCTCAGATCAAAGCCATCCAAGATCTTGAGAGGCCCAACACAGTCAAGGAGATGCAACATCTCATTGGCCTAGCAGTTGCGCTAAACCAATTCATAAGTCGGTCGTTAGATAGGTGTCGACCGTTCTTCCAGGCACTAAAGGCCAAATTTGAGTGAGATGACGAGTGCGACCGCACTCTGGAAAGCCTGAAAGAGTACATGGCCTCTCCACCGTTGTTGGTAACCCCAGTACCAAGGGAGGAACTCTTTTTATACTTAGGGATTTCCCAGCATACAGTTAGCGTTGTGCTGGTAACGTCTTGCTGAGGGAGTACAATACATGTCTATTTTTATGTTAGCAAGACGTTACTGGGCGCCGAAACAAGATACTTGCCATTGGAGAAGTTGGCCTTAGCTTTAATGATGGCTTCCAGAAAATTGTCGCACTACTTCCATGCCCACACTGTGATTATTTTAACAGCTTTCCCATTAAAAGCCTTGTTTGAGAGGGCGGATTTTTTGGACGAATTTTGAAATGGGCAGTGGAGTTAGGGCAATTCGACATTAAGTTTCAACCAAGAACCATGATAAAGGCCCAAGCTTTGGCAGACTTTGTAGCTGAGTTTGCACCCAGCAGTCATCATGTTTGCCCGATCGACTTGACCGAGGCAACAGAAAAAATGGTGGAAAGTGCCGCAGAGATAGCGTAGCCCCCAAAGCAGGACACTCAACTGCATAGCGAACCATTCAGCCTTACAGAGAGAGAAGAAAGAACAGATCGCAGTACCACCAGCAAGGACTCACCCAAACGTAAAGTCCTAAGATAGTCAGATGGTAAGGATCAAATCCTAACGACGGACAATAACCTAGAAGAAAGCATAATCAACGCCCCTGATCTCAAGACATCATCAGATCCCTCCACTTGCTGGAAACTGTTCGTAGGAGAGATGTGGAAACTTTTCGTGGATGGAGCATCCAATAAGCACGATGCATGACTTGGCATAGTCCTCATCTCGCCAGATGGCCTAACAATTGAATAGGCAATCAACTTAGGCTTTCCAGCATCTAACAACGATGCGGAGTATGAAGTATTATTAGTAGGTTTGAAGTCAGCACTTCGTATGAAGGCCACCGAACTGATGGTATACAGTGACTCCCAACTAGTAGTCAACCAAATTTCAAGCAATTATGAAACAAAGGATGATAAAATAGCCAAGTACGAAGAGTTGGTCAGAAGAGAGATCATGAAATTTGAAGTAGTTCGAATAGAGCAAATCGGTCGAGAGAAAACTAGTAAAGAAGATGAGCTGGTTGGTTTTGCGTCAATGGAAGATATGTCTATTCCACACCAATTGTTAATTGACTTCCTACCCAGACCAGGTATTGAAGAGCCGGAAATAGCCGAAGTATGTTGTGTCGGTCTAGGGCCTTTTTGGATGGATCCGTCATAGTGTTTTTAAAAGATGACATCTTACCTGAAGAGAAGAAAGAAGCCAACAAAATTAGAGCAAAGTCACAGCGATTTTGGCTCTCCGCATCACTAGCATTGTACAAAAAATCCTTCACAGGGCCTTACTTGAAGTGTGTCCATCCCAGTAAGGTCGAGGCATTTTTATTCGAAATACACGAAGGCGTTTGCGAAAGCCATCAGGGGGGAAGATCGCTGGCCTACCGAGCAATTTCACAAGGGTATTGGTAGCCGTACATGCAAGCAGACGCAGAGAAATATGTCAAGAAGTGTAAGAAATGTCAGAAGTATACACATCAAATACATCAACCACCCAGAGAGCTCCTACCTTTGACCAGCTCGTGGCCCTTTTCAATGTGGGGCCTAGATATAGGAGGACCACTCCCAACCGCGCTAGGCAACATAAAGTTCTTTCTTGCAGCAATGGACTACTTCATAAAATGGGTAGAAGCAGAAGCACTCGCATCCATAAAAGAAAAGGACATCAAGAAGTTTGTTTGGCAAAACATTATAACCCGGTTTGGAATACCCAAGGCTCTAATATCTGACAACGACACCTAGTTTGATAGAAAAATCTTTAGGGGCTTTTGCGAAGAATACAAGATAGAATTCTACAACTCAACACTGGCGTACCCCTAAGCCAATGGCTAGGTTGAAGCTTCCAACAAAGTAGTCTTAGAAAGTCTGAAAAAGAGGCTGGAAAGAGCAAAAGACAAATGGGCTGAGGAGCTCCCCTATGTTTTATGGGTCTACCGTACTACACCTCGGCGGTCAACTGGCGAAACACCTTTTTCTTTGGCTTATGGCATGGAGGCAATAATCCTACTGGAAGTGGGTCTCCCTCTATTAGAAGCAAAAATTTTGATCCAAACTTGAATGGTGAAGCCATAGCCCTAGAACTCGACCTTGTAGAAAAAAAGAAGAGAAAGGGCATTGGTGCACATTGCCTTATATCAACAAGAGTTGTCCAAGAAATACAACAAAATAGTGCACCCAAGGCAATTCAAGATGGGAGATTGGGTACTGCGCAAAGTTATGGGAAACACCTTGATACCTGGAGATGGCAAATTAGGACCTAATTGGGAAGGATCATGCAGAGTGATTAGTTTAGTTGGAAAAGGGGCATATCACTTAGAGGATGTGGACAACAAAGTTATTCCACGGCCATAGAACACGACCAATCTCAGAGTATTTTATTTTTAGCTTTTTTCTTAAAACACTTGTAATTTTTCTTTTTTAATAAAACAAGTAGACATTTTTTCGATAAAAATTCTTTCCTCTATTTGTAAAAGTTGTTTGACAGACTGGGGGCAATCCAAAAAGTTAGCAGTTTGACCAACACTTAGTTCGTTCTTCAGCTGAGATAAAGATCTAGGCTCAAGAAGGTTGGTAGGTTTGACCAACACTTTTTTTCTTCTTCAGCCCAGAGAAGGATCTAGGCCCAAGAAAGTTGGTAGGTTTAACCAACACTTTTTTCTTCTTAAGCCCAGATAAGGATCTAAGCTCAAGAAGGTTGGTATGATTGACCAACACTCTTTTCTTCTTTAGTCGAGATGAGGATCTAGGCTCAAGAAAGTTGGCAGGTTTGACCAACACTTTTTTTTTCTTCAACCGAGATAAGGATGTAGGCTCAGGAAGGTTAGCAGGTTTGACCAACACTCAGTACGTTCTTCAGCCGAGATAAGGATCTAGGCTCAAGAAGGTTGGCAGGTTTGACCAACACTTTTCTTTCTTCAACCGAGATAAGGATCTAGGCTCAAGAAGGTTTTCCTTTAGCCGAGATAAAAATCAAAACAAAAATCTTGGTTACAAAGGTTTAGCAGTTTCCCAAGTTGTTCTTCAGTTGAGATAAGTATCTCGGCCAAAAAAGATGGGCAGGATAAGGTAAGGCTGAGCTAACTAGGCCGGTTAGGCTTGCAGTAAAGATGAAACACTACAGAGAGGAAACGTGCAATAACCGAGCAAGAAGATACTAAAAAAACACTGGGAAAAAAAAATAAAGCGAGCAGAAATAAAGAAAGTGTTTCATTTATTAAAAAGGTGACTACAAGAGGTGAGACTGATAGTCCGGTTACATTTTCATAAAAATATGTAAAATTGGTCAAGCAAATAGGTCATCAAGGTTAGTGTCTAGGTCACCCCGGACTTCGTTGCTTGGTAGGTCGGTTTCGGCAACAGTTTCCTGGATTAGGCCGGTCACAGGCATCCTGTCAACCGAGCTTGGCACAGTTTGGCTGAGCAGATCCACCCGAGCTGGAAGGGAAGGTTGAAAACCGAGGTCAATGTTGGCAGGAGGGGTATCAACTGGATCAGGGGTTTTCTCTTCCTCCTCCCTCTCTTAGAGAAACTTCTGTTGGATCGCGTTAGCATAATCTGTTATGTAGATCGGTATGAAGTGAGGGGGAGGGTTCATAAAGATTTCGGAGTCATGCCCTTGACCGAGCTTGGCAGCCGTAGCCTTCCAGCCGCATTTGAAGAAAGTGTCCTTGGCTGCTTTACACTGTTGAACATATGTCTCTTCACTTTCTTTGAAACCTCGGTCTTCGGCATCCTCTGCCTTTTTCTTCCACTCCTGGATCTCGGCCTTTAGTTTCTTTTCTAGCTTAGCGAGCTCTTGTAGGTAGCGTGTTTTTTTATCGGCCAGAGCTTTCTGCTTAACAGTCTTAGCCGTGTTAACAAGTTCAACCAGTCGTTCGTTTTCAGCATTCACCTTAGCTAGCTTCATTTTTGCCTCCTTTAGCTCGACCGCTTTGGCGTCAGTATCAGCGACGACCGACTGAGCTGTTTTTTGTAGCTCAAGGACACGTTTGTGAGCCACTTGGTTCTTTTGTAGGGCCTGTACAACATTCATAGCAGTTACATAAAAATCGAGCATTGGGTCCATGACGGTATCAATTGTTGAGTTGCAGGGATTTCGTATTTTACCAATATCATCGACTTGGACGCCGAACGAATGGCCTTCAGCTCGGTTAAACCTTCGTGCCGCTCCATATCAGTTGGCAGATAGACGCTCTTTGCTAAGTTGAAAACTAGAAGGTGATCTTTTTCAGCACTGATAGAGTCTTGGGCGGTTATAGCACGACCCCTAAAGGACATGGTTGGTGCCCACACTGGAGGGGATGGAGGATTGAAAAGGCCTAGCCGGTTGTAACTTTGGGACAGACTGATTTCTGGCAGCTCGATTTCTAATGGCTTGGTGTCATCTTCGTTCGTCAAGCGCTGTGGCGCAGCAGAACTGGTATAGGGCTGTTTGTTTGGCCGAGAAGAGGCAGCAGGGGTGGTTGGAAGGGCCACCACAGCGTCGCGTGACTGATCGGTCGGTGGTATCTCGGCTTGAACCTCCGCAATGGAAATTGAGGTTTGCTCGGTGATAAGGGCACGAACGGCTCGTTGTTTAGCCATTTACTGCTCTTCGGTAAGAAGAATGAGGTTGATTTAGGGGAAATTTGGGTCTGGTTCAGATGATGGTTCAAGGAGAAAGTCAGTAACCTGGGTTTTCGTCTTTCCACTATACTAGTGGGTTGGCTCAAAGTTTAGCAGCTCGGTCCAGTCTCGGTTACGGTAACGGAGCGCGTTGCAAAGGGTGTCTTGGTTCGCGTAAGCTTAGGTAGACTTAAGGTGGTTCAAATCTGTAAAAATTAAAATAGGCAAGGGTCAGTACGGCAGTAGTACATGAAATAACAAAGAAACCGAACTGACTTGTTCTTACCAGCGGTCCCCTTATTCCAGTTAATATTTCAACCCGGTATTGGGGCTTCGTTGTCCTCAAAATTGCCTCTGACCCAGAGAAAATCATCATCGTTCAAATCCTTGTCCGGTGTGCCTTTGATAATTTTCTCTCAGCCTTTTTTGATTTGTAGGTAGTAGACCCAACCGTCGTCATTTTGATCGAGAGAATATTGGTGAAACAGTTCGGCCAATCCGAGGTTGAGGCCTAGATGGCGGTTTAGTTCGGCCACACCATTGATTATTCTGTAACTGTTGGTGGATAACTGGGTAGGGCATAATCGGGTTTGTTTTAGGAACTCGCATATTAAAGGTTGAACGGGGAACCAAAGTCCACCTTCGACAATGGTTAAAAGGGTGAAGGGAACAAAACCGGGCTTGCCCCATGGTGTGGTTTCTAGCTCGACTAATGTGAATTGAACGTCATCAGGGATGTTGTACTCCCTCTGAAATTCGCACCTGGTGAGCTTACCATGAATCGGTACTTGCCCATGTGTTTTAATTTAGTGTTTTAAGAGACTATACGGCGGTTTAGCGCGGTGATGAGATGAACGGAGGTGGGCTCGTCGAGCAGTATCACCAATGGGCAAAATGCAAGGGTGTACCCGGCTAACCTAGTCAAGTCTGCCAAGTGGAAATAGAAAGGGGTTATGCCCATGTCATTAAACTGGGCTAAATAACAAGTTAAGATTGATGAAGTCTAAGCTCGGCAGAATGTGGGCGTATACTGGGCTTGTGTTTGGCTAAGAGAGAGTTGGAAACAGAAAATTTTTGGTTCTAGAAGCAAGTGCAAAGAACCGGGGTATAATCAGTTCGGGTAAGGAACTTGGGCAGTATCTTAGCTCGGTTTGTTTAGCAAGGGTTTTTTATTCCGATCAAAATCGAGCCTAAAGCCACGATCAAGATTTTTTTCCAGTCGCAGTGTGATTTTGGATAAAAAACACGGTTCTAAGACTAAGTTTAGTCCTAGTTAAATGTGTTTCCAAGATTACATGTGGAGTTTCAAGGTTCTTAATGCTGGTTCAGTCTTTAAATACATTTGTGGTGAAGAGATGTAATTCTTAAGAAGTAAACAGAAGTGTAACAGTGGAAAAGAGAAAAAATGGCATGAGGAACTTACGGATTTAGGGCGTGAACTCAGAGTCTAGTCGACAGAAGGAGTACTTGCGTCTGAGACGAGCAAGATGAGCGATCCAGATGCTGGGATTAAGACTTGATTGAAGAGGGTGAGGATTTGGAGCTAAAAGTGCGAGAGGTTCTTTTTCCAGAGAGAAGATGAACAGTGGAGGTAACTGTTCGAAGGATTATGGGTTTTTGTATAATGAAGGTAGAAATGCGCCACTTTTTGAATTCTTGAGCAATGTGAAACTGCTGGCATAGTATGAGGGGGCAATCGACACATGCCACGTGTCCTAGTAAGCACGTGATGTTAGACTATAAGACGACAGGCTGTGCGATCGGCGCAATTCCAGAAAGCCAAGCAAGTTTTAGCTCGGCTGAAATCATTATTTCAGCTCAGTTGGAAGTTGATAATCTCATTCATGCCTTGCAGATGGAATTAAGGGGCAATTGAGAGGATAATTTATGTGGATAAATTGGGCTGCGCTAAGGACCGGGTTATGGGCCGTAGTAGGGACTTCGGTAGCTCAGTTTTGGGCAGACTGACATCGATCATGTCGGCTGTGTTGCCAAGGCTTCGACTTAACTGTCCGAAAGGAAGCCTCGTAGCCAACCGAGGTACGCATTAGTAACGAGGGCCGAACTAAGTTTAGCTCGGCCGAACCTCATCTACATCATTGCTTTGATTGAGAGCACGGCAGAGACATGCTAGCTCGATTAAACCGCACCAACTTAGCCGAGGTAAAAACCATCTCACTTGGTTAGCAATGAGTAGGGTGTTGTCAGGATATGCATTATCCTTGGGAGTGTGATTCTTAGGAGGACTCTTATATGAAGAGGTGGAGTTCTACTAGGATTGTGCCAGGCGGAATCTATAAAACCTATGACAGACCTACGTACAGGTATCACAATTCTTACTCTGAAATCACACGGAGCTTATTGTCTATTATCTAGTTGCTGACTTAGGCATCAGAGGAGTTTCTGGCACATACCCGCCAGTTAGCTCACGTTTGTGTTTTCAAGTAGTAAAGCAACGACGTTTTGGAGGAGTGCAAACTTGATCAACAGGATTATATGAGAAGATTATTTCGTGCTAGTACAATATTTATTAGTTACATTTTCAAAATTTTGTCGCTAAAAGCTTTATTTTTTATTTTCGGGACAACCTTTTAGGGACTATTTTCATGACGATAGAAATTGACTTCTAAATGTTTTTTTTAATAAAATTTTTAATTTTAGAGACAAAAATTTAATTTTTAAACCTTTTATATGTTATAGTGATGTTAGAAAAAGAAGAAGTGAGGACTAAGAACTTATTTTAAAGTGGTGAAGACCTTTTAAAAATAAATTTTCTTGTAATAATGGACTGCTTTTAATATTTTGGCGAAGTCCTTTTCCAACGTAGACTTCCAAGAAAAAAATATATATATATATAGAGTAGGGGTCTTTGACAAATATATACATACAAATCTTTTTAAATCTATAGAATCTTTTTAAATCTATAGAACCTGTATTATAATCATGGGTGTGAACCCTTTTTTTTTTTTTTTTTTTCTTCTTTTTTAATTTTATTGTTTTGATTGTATGAAGACCTTTTTCAAAGTAAACATTGTAGAAAAACAATTGAATTGTATTATCACTTTTGATTAAATTTGTAGAGTTTGAGGACTTTTCTTGATGGAAAATGATGTACACGTCCATTTTCTAAACTCACTTTCTAAATTTCATGATATGTAAGTGAGATGATTAATTAATAACTAAAAGAGAGAGATAGAGAGAGAAAGAATTGTTTTAAATATTCTAATAAACTGCTACATTATTGAATTTAAAAAATAAGTTTAATTTTTAGAACTAAATAGAATCACCCTTCTCAGAGCCTAAAACTATTGCTTTGGTGGCTTTATAATTCCTGCATTTCTAAGTTATCTTTGGTCATATTTATGTGATTAAAAGTGAATAACAAAGGATTTTTCACCAATCATTATCACTTCATTTACGATGAAAATAATTCTATAGTAAATAATCCATTTTTGAGATTTTGGTAAGTATCATAGGAACTTCATTAATAATTAAAAAAATGATGTACTAAAAATATATGAGTTATGTTAGGAATCCTAAATAAATTACTAAATTTTCTACTAAATCTCTCACATAGATGCGAGACTTACACACATATGATTTGTGTGGGTTCCACACCCTAATAGAAAATTTGATAATTTATTTGGGTCCATAGTATTTTCTAAAATATATACAAAAGAGAGAAGTGGGGGAGATGTCTCACGTGATTGGACAAAAAAAGGGTGGAAATGTCACGCGAGATAAATAAAACTATAGAATGACAAGCACGTAGAAAAATGTTGTGAAATGGCATATAAAAAGAGTACTTTGTAGGGAAGATAAAGAAAACAGAGTATCCAACAATAGTGAAGATGACAAAAGATCGACAAAAAAAGCATGTATAGTTGGTTTGTTTGTTTGTTTTTTTTTTTAAACTGGAAAATTCATTTATAGTGATTCAAGCATTCTTTGCTTGAGTTAGACTTTGGGTTTCTCATTGACACATTTTTAGGATTTATTTCACGTGCCACCAACGAAGTGGAAGTATATCTACGCACATATTAAAGATAAAAATTAACTACACGTATTTATGTAATTCGGTTTAAATTGTCTACATTTATGGAGAGAGATTCCACTATATAAATAAAACAGAGAATATATATATATATATATATATGTGAAACAATCATAATATTCAAAATCCCACACTGCTTGAATCATATGCTTAAAAAGATAGTTGAACCATTGCTCACCCAAGTAGTGGTGGAGCCATATGGAGACTAGAGAGGTCACGTGTCTCGTTGGATTTTTTATTTTTTTTTTTATATATGTATATAAATAAAATTTTAAACAAAAATAATATTTAGAATAAAATATCAAGGGCATTTTTATATTTTTGAAAACAATAGTGATTGTTTTATTGAAAATGAAGTGATTACAACAAATTATATTTTTATGTATGAAAATTTTGTGAAAAAATCTCAATATAAATGTAATATCCATTATTATTGATATGCAAATATAATTAATCTCACTATATATGTAAAAATTATTAGAGTGTTAGTTATATTTGTATGTGGAATTCACCATTCATATGTTGTTTTATTAGTGGTTGGTGATATTATATGTCAATAATGACATGATATCACTATTATATGAAATTTTTACTCAATTTTTGTAAAAATTTGATTTATCTTACCATTATATAATTTATCAATAATGTTTGAGAGCTCTAATTTGAGAGCTTTAATGTAACTCTAACGATGTGGAGAGTACCCATATGAAGGTGGGGTCCACACTCCTCTCTTTATCTCTCTCTCTTCCACCTCACTAGAGCTCTATTTAGAATTCTCGAATTAGAGTTATGTATCATTACTCATAATTTATTTTACGACTTAAATATATGACTTTTTTACATTGTCCATGATACACTAGTTACACGCAATACTTTCTTTTTAATTTTACTCGAAGTTAACTGTAAAATTTTATGTGAAATACTTTTGTAACAATTTATTTAATTTTTTTTACTTAATATTAATTCAAAAATTATTATTATCTTCTTATTATTGGTTATGAAAAAAAAAAAAACTGTAATTAATAAATGCCCTTTCTAATTTAATTTCCTGGTTCTGCCACTACACCCAAGTATCCTGTTGGAAAAATGGTTTTATATAGGCATATTTTTAGCCCAATTTGGGTGGATCCCAAACGTCTTTTGGGGTGGGTCCGAAGAGGTGAAGTGTTCCTTGCCGCGTGGCAAGTCACACGGTGAAGACGGAACGTCAAAACCATTTATAAGTGAATGGGAAGATGACGTCATTTTCGGGTCTAACATTAATTTTTTAGATAAAATTCTTTTGAATTTTTTCAATAATAATTAGTGTGGAAATTTAATTTAATTCTAAATTCAAATTTTGGATTCCTAAGTGGTTTCTTAAAGTTTGTAATTTTAGAATTTAATTTAATTCTAAATTTAAATTTTAAGTTCCTTAAACGTTTCCTAAAGTTTGTTCCTCTTCATTTATTTATTTATTTATTTAACTATTTCAATAATTTAATATACATATATATATATATATTTAATTAGTTTAATATATATATCTATATATTTGAAATAGTTTAATTAATAAATTTCCTACAGTTATTTGACTTGGTCCACATGAACAACTTTTCAATTTGTTTGAAAATGATTCTAAGCAACGGCCATATTTGTTTGTTTTCAAAACATGTTGAAATTTGAACAATACCTGTTCAAAATCTGTTTTGCACCTTTTCGGGTCTATTATTTTGCCTATATATATATTCATTTTGCTGCAGTCCGGGAGATCGGGGATGGGAAAAATCCAGTCTGAAATTGTGTTCCTTTGCTGTCCATTTTCTTTAGTGATTTATTCTTCATATATAATTTTAGGAATAAATATTCAGAGAGATAGAACACAGGTTTGGTTCGCCGAACAAAATTTATTTGAAGTGCTTCTATAAATTTGTGAAGATCATTGTATCCTGGGAGATAGACGCCACTCAACCGTAAGCACCGTAGCGGGGCGAATCTGTCTTAAGGACAGAGTGTCACATACTCAACTTGGTCTTTTGATTTTAATTCGGTTCAACGAAATAAATTCGGTATGTTATTTAATTATTTTATTTGAATTATTTCAGTTCATTTTATTTACACAGAAGATTGTTCCAACAATCTTAAGACAGATTCGAATTATTCTGTTTACAGAATTTTTTCGTTTGTTTCCCTTTTTCTTTCTTTGTAAATAATTTCGAAAGAAAATTATTTTCTGTGGATTTACAAAATAATATTCTGGTTGGAAAAACAAATAGTGATTATATGCTATTTGACAGATAGTAGTAATATACTGTCTCTTTTCTTTGACAACAACTAGTAGTACGATACTGGTGTCATTAACAATTCAGAATATATTTTTGTGGAATTTTTTCAGAAATTAATTTTGGGTTTTAGAAATTATTTTCTGAGTTTTCATTAATTAAAATTCTGTTTTCAGTATTTTAATTATTGGAGTGTAATAAGAGATTTAAGTTTCTGTGTGAAATTAATTTGGTTAAATAAAATTTTATTTTTCCAAATTAATTGAAAAATAAAAGTTATATTTTTATTTCTTTTATTTTACAGAATTTAATTTCTTGTGTGGAAATAATTTGGTTAAATAAAATTTTATTTTATTTCCAAATTAATTAAAAAATAAAAGTTATATTCTTATTTCTTTTATTTTACAGAATTTAATTTTCTGTGTGGAATTATTTTGGTTAAATAAAATTTTATTTTATTTTCAAATTAATTGAAAAATAAAAGTTATAATTTTTATTTCTTTTATTTTCTGTGTGGAATTAATTTGTTTAAATAAAATTTTATTTTATTTTCAAATTAATTGGAAAATAAAAGTTACATTCTTGTTTCTTTTATTTTTACAGAATTTAATTATGTGCATTTGGTTTAATTTTCTGTGTAGTGTAAATTCTAATTATAATTTTGTTTTATACATTAGAATTGATGGCTACTGAAACAAATGCCCAAACAAGTACTACTGTGGTGGCTGCGATTGCACCAACCCCCTCTCCTGTGATGACAGTACCGGTAAATCACGGTGAAAAGCCAGAGAAGTTCTCAGGAACTGACTTTAAAAGATGGCAATAGAAAATGTTGTTCTATCTTACAACTCTGAACCTGGCTCGTTTTCTCCGTGAAGATGCTCCTATCCTGAAAGAGGATGAAACCGACCGGCAAGTAGTTGCTGCGGTTGATGCTTGGAAACATGCCGATTTCCTTTGCCGGAATTATGTCTTGAACGGACTTGACATCCAATCAAGACAGCAAAGGAACTTTGGGAATCGTTGGAGAAAAAGTACAAAACGGAAGATGCCGGTTCAAAGAAATTTGTGGTTGGCAGATTCCTGGATTTTGTAATGGTTGATTCAAAAACTGTGATCAGCCAAGCTCAAGATTTCCAACTCATTCTGCATGACATTCACGCAGAAGGTATGTCTCTCAGTGAATCCTTCCAAGTTGCAACCTTAATTGAAAAATTACCAAAAGGCTGGAAGGAATTCAAGAACTACCTCAAACACAAGCGCAAAGAAATTTCTATGGACGAGTTAATTGTGCGTTTGAGGATTGAGGAGGACAACCGCAATTCTGAAAAGCGGGCTGGTAAGCTTCCTATGGAGTCTAAGGCAAATGTGGTGGAACATGCTTCAAAAACCAAGAAACGAAAGTCTTCTGGAGAAAGTTCATCACAAGGCTCTAAATGGGGGGATAATAAAAAGTACAAGTTTAATGGCAAATGTTACATCTGTGACAAAGAGGGCCATTGGGCCAAAGATTGCCGTAGCAAAGGCAAAAGCAAGAAAAGAACAAGCAAGAAGCCTGCTCAAGCCCATATGACCGAAGTGGACAAGATTTCCAATGGTGTAGATGACATCAATCTTTCTGCAGTTGTTTCCGAGGCAAATCTTGTCGGAAATCCTAAAGAATGGTGGGTGAACACTGGTGC
Organism: Camellia japonica; assembly: GCA_030407325.1. Lineage (NCBI taxonomy): Eukaryota > Viridiplantae > Streptophyta > Magnoliopsida > Ericales > Theaceae > Camellia > Camellia japonica. The sequence goes on from JAPPVO010000036.1 coordinate 107,891,557, forward strand.
TACTCGCCATATTAGTGCCGACAAAAAGATGTTCACATCTTACTCTACAGTGGACAATGGTGAACAACTTTTTATGGGCAACTCCTCAACTTCCAAAGTTGAAGGACAAGGAAAGATTGTTCTCAAGATGACATTAGGAAAGGAACTCACTCTCAACAATGTGCTGCATGTACCGGACATTCGCAAGAATCTTGTTTCCGGATCTTTGTTGAGTAAGAATGGGTTTAGGTTAGTATTTGAGAGTGATAAATTTGTACTTACTAAGAATGGGATGTATGTAGGAAAATGTTACATGTCTGATGGCCTTTTCAAGTTAAATGTAATGACCGTTGTACCTTCAGTTATTAATAATACTACATCTTCTTCTTACTTGCTTGAGTCTTCAAATTTATGGCATGGTAGACTTGGACATGTTAATTATGGATCTTTGCGTAGATTAATTAATATGGAATGTTTACCTAAATTTAACATTGATTCAAATCATAAATGTGAAATTTGCGTTGAGGCAAAATTATCTAAAACTCCTTTTCATTCAATTGAAAGAAGTACGGAACCACTTGAATTAATTCATAGTGACATTTGTGATTTTAAATCAATTCAAACAAGAGGTGGAAAAAAGTATGTAATCACTTTTATAGATGACTATACTAGATATAGTTATATTTATTTAATTCGAACCAAGGATAAAGCTTTGGAAACTTTCATTCAATATAAGAATAAAGTTGAAAATCAACTTGGTAAGAAAATCAAGAAACTTAGAAGTGATAGAGGTGGTGAATATGAATCACCTTTTGGTGAATTTTGTAAAGAACATGGAATAATTCATCAAACCACCGCTCCTTACTCACCTCAGCAAAATGGAATTGCTGAAAGGAAAAATAGGACTTTAAAAGAAATGATGAATGCCATGTTGATCAGTTCTGGATTACCTCAGAACTTGTGGGGGGAAGCAATACTTTCTGCTAATTACATTTTAAATAAAATACCCCGAAAGAAAGTGAATCAAACACCTTATGAATTGTGGCATGGAAGAGTACCATCCTACAAATACTTAAAAGTGTGGGGGTGTTTGGCTAAAGTGGCTATTCCTAGTCCTAAAAAGACTAAGATATGTTCTAAGACTATTGATTGCATTTTCATTGGTTATGCCAAGAATAGTAGTGCATATCGGTTTTTGATTCATAAATCAGAACATACCGAAATGCATGTAAATACTATTATTGAATATTGGAATGCATCTTTCTTTGAACATGTATTTCCAAAGAAGACTGGACAAGAGACTAGTACTAATAAAAGATCTTTTGATGCTATTACTAGTCAGGATCAAGAACATGATCAAGAACAAGAGTTAGATCAAAATGAGGAAAAGGAACTTAGGTGTAGTAAACGTGCTAGAACCTCGAAATCTTTTGGTCCAGATTTTCTAACATATTTGTTAGAAAATGAGCCTTTAACTTTTAAAGATGCTATGTCCAGTCCTGAAGCTCATTTATGGAAAGAAGCTGTCAACAGTGAAGTTGAATCCATCTTGCAAAATCACACTTGGGAATTAGTGGACTTGCCACCAGGTTGTAAACCTCTTGGGTACAAGTGGATTTTCAAAAGAAAATTGAAAGCAGATGGATCAATCGATAAATACAAGGCAAGACTTGTAGTCAAAGGTTTTAGACAGAAAGAAGGTCTAGATTACTTTGACACATACTCACCGGTTACTAGAATAACATCTATTAGAATGCTAATTGCCATTGCATCTCTATACAATCTAGAAATTTATCAAATGGATGTTAAAACCGCTTTCTTAAATGGTGAGTTAAATGAAGAAATTTACATGGAACAACCAGAAGGGTTTTCTGTTCCAGGGAAAGAAAAGAAAGTGTGTAAATTGGTTAAATCATTATATGGTTTAAAACAAGCCCCAAAGCAATGGCATGAGAAATTTGACAAGGCAATGATGTCAAATGGATTTAAAATTAATGAGTGTGACAAATGTGTTTATATTAAAAACACAGACAAAGGTTATGTCATTGTATGTCTTTATGTAGATGATATGCTCATCATTGGTAGTAATAATGATATGATTAAAACTACTAAGAAAATGTTGAATAAACATTTTGACATGAAGGACTTGGGCATTGCTGATGTAATTCTTGGTATGAAAATTACCAAAACATCAGACGGATATGCTTTGTCACAATCTCATTACATTGAGAAAATACTTGACAAATTCAGCAAAGATGATGATCATCTTGCTAGAACTCCTGTAGATGTTAATTTGTATCTTTCTAAGAATATACAGGAAAGTATTTCTCAATTAGAGTATGCCCAAATTATTGGAAGCTTAATGTACTTGATGAACTGCACTCGCCCAGATATAGCTTATGCAGTAAGTAAATTAAGTAGATATACGAGTAATCCGGGAGTAGAACACTGGAAAGCAATTATAAGGGTTCTAAGATATCTCCGATTTACTCGTAACATTGGGCTTCATTATACTAGATATTCAGCAGTACTTGAAGGATACTGTGATGCAAATTGGATATCGGATACTAGAGACTCGAAGTCCACCAGTGGGTAAGTCTTTACTCTTGGTGGGCCGGCTGTATCTTGGAAATCTTCCAAACAGACTTGTATTGCTAGGTCTACTATGGAATCTGAATTCATAACGTTAGACAAAGCAGGGGAAGAGGCAGAATGGCTTCGCCACTTCCTTGAAGATATTCCAATATGGCCAAAATCGGTGCCTGCTATATGCATACATTGTGATAGTCAATCAGCAATTGGTAGAGCACAGAGTCATATGTATAACGGTAAGTCACGACACATTCGTCGTCGACATAACACCGTGAGACAACTACTCTCTAATGGAATTATTTCCATAGAATATGTTAAGTCTAAAGACAACATAGCAGATCCACTAACAAAAGGGTTAACAAGAGAGTTAGTTGAGAATTCATCGAGGGGAATGAGACTAAAGCCTATTAAATAAGAGTTACCACAACGGCAACCCAACCTAGTTGACTGGAGATCCCAAGATCTAGGTTCAAAGGGACAACCGAGTTGTGAATGACTCAGAAGGATCACTGGGGAGTATGACTCCTACCCATTTCTTTGATGAAATAGTGATGTCTGCAGCGTTAAAGGTTAAGTAAAATTTTAATGATTCTTATATCTAGGTAAACCTAGTGGAGTATGGCAGGATACTCTTCATAAGAATCACCTATGTGAGTGTGAACTGGGCCGGTTCTATGAGATTTGTGAAGAGCTACAATTCTCTAGAGCACTCATGAAAGACCAGGTTGTTCAGGGCCAAAATGAACACAATAGTGAGAACTAAACTGTGTCTGGGAATATACTGTGTGAGTTCTATTGTCTTGGTTTACACAAACGGCTGAACAGTTCAAGACATCATGTTCACTGGTTAGCTAGTAAATCCGATAGAGTCTTACAAGGGAAGGTTCAAAGCCAAAAGCTACCTATCCTTTGCAGAATATTTCCAATTTCTGTACTCTCTGTAATAGATCATGTTGTTGCATTTTCTCTCCGTCAAATTCCATTCATGTGGGGGATTGTTGGAAAAATGGTTTTATATAGGCATATTTTTAGCCCAATTTGGGTGGATCCCAAACGTCTTTTGGGGTGGGTCCGAAGAGGTGAAGTGTTCCTTGCCGCGTGGCAAGTCACACGGTGAAGACGGAACGTCAAAACCATTTATGAGTGAATGGGAAGATGACGTCGTTTTCGGGTCTAACATTAATTTTTTAGCGTGGCAAGTCACACGGTGAAGACGGAACGTCAAAACCATTTATGAGTGAATGGGAAGATGACGTCGTTTTCGGGTCTAACATTAATTTTTTAGATAAAATTCTTTTCAATTTTTTCAATAATAATTAGTGTGGAAATTTAATTTAATTCTAAATTCAAATTTTGGATTCCTAAGTGATTTCTTAAAGTTTGTAATTTTAGAATTTAATTTAATTCTAAATTTAAATTTAAATTTATTTATTTATTTATTTAACTATTTCAATAATTTAATATATATATATATATTTAATTAGTTTAATATATATATATATATATATATTTGAAATAGTTTAATTAATAAATTTCCTACAGTTATTTGACTTGGTCCACATGGACAACTTTTCAATTTGTTTGAAAATGTTTCTAAGCAACGGCCATATTTGTTTGTTTTCAAAACAGGTTGAAATTTGAACAATACCTGTTCAAAATCTGTTTTGCACCTTTTCGGGTCTATTGTTTTGCCTATATATATATTCATTTTGCTGCAGTCCGGGGGATCGGGGATAGGAAAAATCCAGTCTGAAATTGTGTTCCTTTGCTGTCCATTTTCTTTAGTGATTTATTCTTCATATATAATTTTAGGAATAAATATTCAGAGAGATAGAACACAGGTTTGGTTTGCCGAACAAAATTTATTTGAAGTGCTTCTATAAATTTGTGAAGATCATTGTATCCTGGGAGATAGACGCCACTCAACCGTAAGCACCGTAGCGGGGCGAATCTGTCTTAAGGACAGAGTGTCACACACTCAACTTGGTCTTTTGATTTTAATTCGGTTCAACGAAATAAATTCGGTATGTTATTTAATTATTTTATTTGAATTATTTCAGTTCATTTTATTTACACAGAAGATTGTTCCAACATATCCCAATAGCTGAAACGTACCCAAACATAATGAACTCTTAGTAAATTTCAAATTCTACAATCTTAATTCAATTACATGCATAAACTAAATAATTATATGAGTTTTACTAGTACACATGAGTGGACAAATTCTAAAACATTTTAACTAATTTTTTTTTTTTTTTTTGTTGGGGTCTCTTTGTGTAATGCTCTACTTCGCAACGCTCACACTGCTATGAAGGGACTTCCCAACCAAGTCGAAGATATGTTTTTTGGTTTATGAGACTGTTGGTTCCGACGAATAGATGTAGTACCTAACCTCAAAAATGATTTCAAGACGAATAGATATAGTACCTAACCTCAAAAATGATTTCAAGAAATAATATATAATGAGATTTTAATGTTTGATATGCCCTTCTGGGGACATTCAACAAAGTTAGCATTTCAATGAGAGAGAAGAATAATTTAGTCATTTTTTTTTATCAGCAAAAGTTATTAGTTAATTATTAGATTAATATCTTTAGAGAGTTGAACTCTAATCTACTCATGGCAAACATTTAAGTCTTATCCCTTATTTCTTCTACTCGTAAGAGTAGAACCCAAGACTATTTCCTTAGGGAAGAGTTGATGGCCAAAGAGCTAACCACACAACCTAGAACCCCTTTGTTATAATTAGGGTTGTGCAAAATGTATGCAAATCCATATCGATCTAGCCACTAACCGTGGATTAAAATTTTGAAATTATAATTTGCCTTCAAAACTGTTTTGTTCTGTTATAATTAATACATATATATTTTAAATTTTAATGAAATATCAAAATAAAAATGAATGTGAGAGAGATTTAAGATAAGAAATTTGTTATAAATTAGTAGTTATATATATAAAAAATATAATGTAAAATTAGTTTGTATTATATATATATATAAAATATTATGTAAATTAGTGTTATCTATTATGCGAATACTTGATAATTATTTAAGAATATTCTTCAATCAACTTGCAAATTCAAACTGTCCCAAACTGCTATTTTGTTATATATGAATCTGCCATTCGTAGTTTGGTTTATAATTTTGCTCTTAAATTGTCTGAATCGCACTACGCACACCTCTATTTATAATTTGGTGATTTAAATGACTACACTAGAAAAATTGCAACTCCATAAAATTGATATAATTGTATTTACTTCTTGTTTAGTAAAGTAAAAAAAATTAGAATTGATTCAGATAGGCATGAATAAATAAGATTAAAATATATATTTCAGGATAAAATGTTTGACAATTCTACTTTTCTATTTATATGAGTAATAAATTATTAATGAAAAAGGTACTAAGCACTATGTGAATTAAGCCTTTGTTAATTACATCAAAATCTCTCAACTACTAGCGAATATTACTTTACCCTCACAGTTTTTATAGTTGAGACAATCATCATATGAATGAAGGGTGGCAGCTATGCTATTGGCACATCAGTCACTGTTGTTTAGACGATGGGCTCACTTCGGATCCCACCGATGATTTGAACCATTATAGTTTAGGGTATGTCGAGAAAAAAATTCTTACAAAAAATCAAGTTGATCGGATATCGGTAACATTATGATTAAATCAATTTTGCATTCAGTTTTATACTCAAAATTACACTTATAGTTTATTTTTGCTGATACAAAATTTATTTGATCATTGTGTTACCGATGCCGATCAACTTGATTTTTTTGTAGGGATATTTTACTTGATATACTCTAAAAAATAAATGGTTCATATCATTAAGATGGGACTCGGAGTGATTACCATATTACCTGAATAGCAGTGACTGTTGTGTCATTGGCACAATAGCCACCCGACATCATGAATATATACTGGTTCATAGATAAGGAGTAAAGTGATATTCGCTAATAATTGAGGAGGTCTTGGTACAATTAATCATTCAAACTTTAACGGAATTCAATATAATTATGATGAAATATAAGATTGATTCTTGTTTGGTTTATTCTTAAAATTGTGTTTTTTATATTCTGTATTTTCTTTTTTCACTGAATTTTTAAAAATATTTTAAGCAAAATTTTTAGTTTTTAGATGCACATAATATAAATACATTTAAAAAGTATAATATTTGTGAAAAAAATATTTAAGAAATTTACTAAATACCAAAAATATAAAAAAAATATACAATTTCAATACATTTTCATATTCTTGTGTAATTATTATATCTTCACCAAAAATAAATAAAAAAAAATATATATAGAATTTCAATACATTTTCATATTCTTGTGTATTTATTGTTTTTTCAAAAATATTTTACTTTTTAAGTGCATTTAGATTAGATGCATCTAAAAAGTACAAAAATTACTAAAAATAAAAAAACACAAAAAATAAAAACTTAATTTTTAGAAAATCAATCACAACCAAACAAGTTTGTTTATTTATTTATTTATTTTTCAAATTTCAAAAGAGTTTAGTACAATTCACCTAAAATAATTTTAGTAAAAACATTAAAACTTAAAATTACATAATAATTATAAACTATTGATTTTGAATGTTGCTTTCTTTTTGTATCTTCATCAAATAAAATGAAAATTTCCATACAATCTAGGAAATGAAGAGAACAAGATTCTGTCTAATTTTGCAATTGAATTAGAATAACTTTTGTCCAATTACCTTCTTTTCACAATATTTAGATGATAAACCCAAAGTGGGGTCACCTGTACAATAACCTTCTTTTTGAGGGTTGTTGTTGGAAGTTTGCATAATAATCAAGAGAAGAAAAGAACAAAGGCACATGCAAAATGCAATGTGTCTATCACTTAGCTTGATGAATCAAAATGTTCATTATGATCACATGTGAGTGAGTGATCATAGATCGAGACGGCTCAACAATGCCATTGAATAGTGATCAATGCACAGTTTGCTTCTATCTATTTTGCCCTTCTAGCAGTACACTCAATAAATAAGAGTTTCAAGAATTAATTTTTATTATAATAAATATTTGGAGATCCATTCCTGTTATTGCGTGAATAGTCATTAAATGATCGTCTTGAAAAGTCAAATAAAGAAGTTTTAGTGACATTTTTTTTTTGGTTGAAAATATTGCTAATAAATACATTTTATAGACAAAATAATTTGGTTAAAAAAATATTTATTTTTTGAGACAAAAAATTTGGTCTCAAAAGATAGCAATTCATCACTAAATGTTTAATTTCATCGCTAAAAATACAATAATGACACTTTCAACAATAGACATTTATTCATAAATTCCTTTTTACCTACTTATGTTCCACTTAGTCAAAATTAACTTCTTATGTTTTAATAAGTCCTATGGGTAACATAATTACTAAAATACTGCTAATAATAATAGGGTGAAGCCATTAATATTCACATTAACAGTGTGAATGTTCCATGATATAAACATTCATACTGTCAAATTTATTTAATGTGAATGTTCATATCATCATATTGCTAAGAGTTCAAAAAATATTAGTAGGGTTACTTGTCCATAAGATGCCTTAATTATGATAATTGGGATTTGATGGATCAAATGTCCAAAATAATAGGATTTATTGAAATATAAAAATATCTTATGGATTAATTGAAATACAAGTATTTGAAAAATGATTTTTTAATAAATTCCTCTCCGGCAACAAAAATATTAGTCTTTTAAAAATGATTTTATTCCTAAATTTTTATCTTTAAAGTTTTTATTTATTATTTTTATTTCTAAAATCTCAATTTATTGGGGTGATAGTTGCAAACAACATTATTTTCATCATAATGGTTGTTATTTGCCAAAAGAAATATCAATATTACACACAAAATTTGACTGTCACTTATTGTGACATCCTATGAAATAGAATTGCACGGGTGACATTAACAATATTCTTCTTACAATATACTTTTTTAATAGGGGTTTATTTATTTTTTTTAAGTTGTCATCTTAATTTGAGAAAACATTTGGACTTAATAGACCATTTTGAGAGCAATTTCAGTGATTTGAATTGTTTACTTTTTAAAACTCGTTGAGTAGAATATTTATACAAAAAATATTCAAGAGGACAAATATAATTTCAAAAATAACTCTTCATTTGTAATACAAATTTGATTCAAACATATAACTATAAATATTTAATTATCTTGATTTTTTTTACATGGATATTCTACTGAACGAGTCTTAAAAAGTAAATAATTCTGATTACCAAAATCGGTCTCAAAATGGGCCTACCATACCCAAATACTATCTCATTGAGAGAAGCCAAACCATTTCTAACAATATGTACATCTTTCAAAGACATTATATGGGGAAATTTTTTAGGAAAAATTACAAATTAGTGAATATTTTTAAAAATAATTTTAAATTAGTGGTAAATTTTATCAACTTTAATAATTAAAATTATAATTTTTTCATAAATTTGTAAATATTTTGTGAAGTTACCATTGATTTACAATTTTTCAAAATTTATAAATTTATGATTGTTAGAGTTATATTGGGTTAATTATCACAATTTCATTATTTGTGCTGAGACTGTGAGGACACTCTTTTTATTTTTATTTTTATTTTTTTGATATGTTGGAGATCAAAAGGAGAGTTTTACATATAATAACACTTGAACTCTTTACATTCTAATAAAATATAAAGATTCTAACCAACTAACAAAATGTAAAGAATTTGACAAAATGAATTAATTTCAATTAATATATATATATATATATATATTATAGAAATTGAGTTTGTTCATGATCTATATGTTGAACAATTTATGATGGTGCAAGACTAGATTGTCACGACGATGTCAACATTATTTATAGTCTTCAATTTACGTACCTGTCGGCCATGTCTAATACATGGATTGAAAGAGGGATTCAGATTAGTAATTTCAGGGGCTTTTATGCACCGACATGATTTTTTGTTGGGCTATTTTGGAAAGATGGTTAAAAGTCATCTTTCAGCTTTTAACTTATTTTGGGTCACATCATCCCTCTATTTTTTTTACACGTTTTTTTAAAAATAGATAAAAAAAAATCAAAAAATTAGCTTTTAATCTTCCCAAAATAACCCATTGTCTCCTATAACGTGTTTAATTGGCAAAAATAAATGAAATTGGCAGTACGTAGTATTGTTAATCCTATGGCATGAGATTAGCTATATCACCCCATTCAATAGAAAAAAATAATTCTGTCTGTTGTAGTTATAAAAAAGATTTTTAATCATAGAAGGATAACCATTGGGGACTAAAATCTCTAAGGGAGTAAAAACTTCAAGGTCAGTTTAGGTGATTTAAAAATAAAAATAAAAAGACAGTACTAGATAGTGTGGTTACTCAATCATATAACAATAAGTTATAAACTCGTATATAGGTGGAGATTTGAACTCATACTTTAGACACTAGGTATAGTTCGTCTATGCTTGAAAAGCTTGTCTTACCAACCTTGTGTGCTAGTGCCTAGATGACTCGTTGCGAGGAGGATCGAACTTGAGATTTGGAGTTTAACACCTCAAGTCTTTTACTCTACCAACCCTCAAGGTTTTATAGCATGTTTGGTGAATTTTTTGCAAGCTCAAAATTGATAATTAGAAAACAAAAACTAAAAACACATTTTTTCTTATTTATCAATAATCAACTTATTTAAACTTATTTAAGTTATTTATCCCTTATAAGTTGTACGCAGAAACTGCACAAAACTCTGACACAGTTTTTCAAAATAAAATAAGCTATAAGCAACTTCAAAAGTTGCAAAAAATAGTCTCTGGCATCAAGAGCAGGGAAAAAAAAAACCCTCAGCTCTAGAAAATGAAATTTAGGTTTCTACTGTTAGAAATGGTTTTGAAAAAATCTAGAAAAACATAATTTTTTCTAAACTTTGGTCTATTTTTTTGGTGGGACCCATGTGCCGAATTTCGCTTGTCAAGGTGGTAACGCGTTCTATGCTGCGTTGTGATTCACGTGGTATATTTGGTTGCTCAAAACCATTATCGGGTGAATGGAAAATTTAAGCCAAAGAGAGCTCCATGGAAATAGTATTTTTGGTGAAATTTCCTAAAGGTTTGAATAATGGCTTGTCCCACATTAGTTTGGTGAGAAACATTGAGTGGGTTTATAAGGCTTGGAATTATAACTTAGGGAGGACTCTAAGGGGCACCCCAAGTTTGTAGAAAGAAGAGGTTATGCGCAAATTGGGTTAGACCCACTGGACCTAAAAATAACCACATGCCCGCGTTGCCGCTGGCTAGGCTTGGGCGCGGGTACGTGGTGTGAGGTTGGGTTGAGCTTGTCCGGCCCAATACTAATCTTTTTGGGCAAAAAACATTTGAATTCAATTTCATTTTTGGGTAAAATAAAATCTGTCCAATTTAAATTTAAATTTTTTGAATTCAAAATTGCTGCACCTCTTTAGAATTTTCTATACAGGTTCACTGTCCAAACAGATCCGAATCTGTCCAAATTCAAACCCAAAATAGTTTTTATCTGTTTGAAATTCAAACGAGATCTGTTGATCTGTCTGAACAGGTATTGCACCTGTTGAGTTCAAAATGAAAAGCCACAAATTCATTTATAAATAAGACAAGCCCTCATTTGGATTTTTACTTCAATTTTCGTACTTCTCCTCTGCAATAATTTTCTGCATTTTGCTGTATTAAATTTCTGTGAGAAAGAGTGTAAACACTTAGTGTGTTCGTTGTGCAAACAATTTGTAGTGCTGCTATTGTTTGCTGTTAATCATTTTATCCTAGGAGATAGACGTCCACAATCTGAAAGCACCACGGAGAGGACGAAACTGTCTTAAGGACACAGTGTCTAACACTGGACTTGATCAGAATATTGTTCAAGAAATTAATCAATACACAAACAAAATTTATTTTTCAAATACAGTGAAGATTGTCCAACAATCTTAAGACAGATTATTTTTTGGTGTCTTCATTGTATTTAATTTTCTGTGTTTTCACAAAGTGATATTCTGGTTGGAAAATACAAATAGTAGTAATATACTGTTTGACAACTAGTAGTAATATACTGGTGTTATTAACAATTGTAGAATATTAATTTGTGTTATAGAAAATTATTGTAGTATTTTATTTTTCTAGTTTTAGTAACAAGAAAAGTAAAATTATTTTGTGTTATAATTTATTTTCTAGTTTTAGTAACTAGAAAATTAATTTGTGTTTTAGTTTTTTTCTGATTTTTGTAATCAGATATTATGGCTACTGCAACTGAAACTGCAACTGGAAGTGGTACTCCAATTGTTACACCAACTTCGGCCCCTATCCAGAACCATGTTCAAGTTCCAATAAATCATGGAGAAAAATCGAAAAAATTTAAAGGTACTGAGTTTAAGAGATGGCAGTAAAAAATGTTATTTTATCTTACAACTCTAAATTTGGCCCTTCTTCATGAAGAGGCTCCAATACTTAGAGATGATGAAAGTGATCGGCAAGTTGTTGTCGCTGTAGACGCTTGGAAATATTTTGATTTCCTGTGCAGAAATTACATCCTCAATGACCTTGACAACATGCTGTATAATGTTTACAGCCCTCTGAAAACAACAAAAGAATTATGGGATTTTTTGGAGAAAAAATACAAGACAGAGGATGCTGGCACAAAGAAATTTGTTGTCGGTAAATTTCTGGACTTTGTTATGGTAGACTCCCAAACAGTAATTTTTCAAGTTCAAAATTTTCAGATAATTTTGCATGATATTCATTTTGAAGGTATGTCTCTTAGCGAGTCTTTCTAAGTCGCTGCTTTAGTGGAAAAGTTACCACCGGCTTAGAAAGATTTCAAAAATTATTTAAAACATAAACGTAAAGAGATGACCATGGATGAATTGATTGTAAGATTGAGAATTGAGGAAGATAACCGAAAGATTGAAAAGAGGAATGGTAAAAATCTCATTGAGTCTAAGGCTAATGTGGTTGAACAAGTGCACAAATCACATAACAAAAAGAGAAAGTTTACTGGAGATGGTCCTAAACAAGGCGACAACAATGGCAATAAGAAGTTCAAAGGAAAATGCTATAACTGTGGCAAGATTGGACATCGAGCTTCTGACTGCCGCCGCCCTAAGAAGGATTGCGAAAATACAAGTAAGAAGACCACCAATCAAGCCAATGTGACAGAATTAGATTACATCTCTGATGGGTAAATGACATCAATCTCTCTGCTATAGTGTCTGAGGCTAATTTGGTTGGAAATCCCAAGGAATGGTGGGTTGACACTGGGGCAGCTCGTTACATATGTGTGGACAAGAATATGTTCACTACCTATAATGAGGCTGCAAACAGTGAACAACTTTTCATGGGAAATTCTTCTACTTCTACTGTGGTTGGACAAGGAAAGGTGATTTTGAAGATGACATCAGGGAAGAAACTGACCCTCAACAACGTACCGCATGTACCAAACATCCGGAAGAATTTAGTTTCTGATTCTTTGTTAAGTAAAAATGGTTTTAGGCTTGTATTTGAGTTTGATAAATTTGTATTAACAAAGAGTGGTATGTATGTTGGTAAGGGATACATGAGTGATGGTCTCTTCAAGTTGAATGTAATGACGGTTGTACTAAAACTTGCTATTAATAAGAATAACACATCTTTTGCTTATATTCTTGAGTCGAATTTATGGCATGGTAGATTAGGACATGTAAATTTTGATGCTTTACGTAGATTAATTGGTTTGGATTATATATCAAAGTTTGAAATTAATCCTAATCACAAATGTGAGATTTGTGTAGAAGTGAAACTAACTAAGGCTCCATTTAAATCGGTTGAAAGAAAAATCGAACCTCTAGAATTAAGTCATACTGATGTATGTGATCTTAAATTTGTTCAAACTAGAGGAGGGAAGAAGTATTTCATAACATTTATCGATGATTGCACAAGATATTGTTATGTATACTTACTTAGAAGTAAAGATGAAGCCTTAGAAATGTTTAAACTCTACAAAACTGAAGTTGAAAATCAACTTGGTAAAATCATTAAAATGGTTAGAAGTGATAGGGGTGGTGAATATGATGCACCATTAAATGAATTTTGTGCACAACATGGCATTATTCACCAAATTACAGCACCTTATTCTCCACAGCAAAATGGAATTGCTGAAAGAAAGAATAGAACCCTTAAAGAAATGATGAATGGCATGTTACTAAGTTCAGGCTTACTGCAGAACTTATGGGGGGAAGCAATATTGTTTGCTAATTATGTTTTTAACAGAATACCCCACAAGAATACCAACAACACTCCTTATGAATTATGGAAAGGTCGACCACCTTTCTATAAATACTTAAAAGTGTGGGGGTGTTTAGCAAAAGTAGAAGTTCCTGTTCCGAAAAAGACTAAGATAGGACCAAAAACAATGGATTGTGTGTTTATTGATTATGCTCAGAATAATAGTGCATATCGGTTTCTGACTTATAAATCAGAAATACCTGATATAAATGTGAACACTATTATAGAGTCAAGGGATGCTGTGTTTTTTGAACATGTCTTTCCTTACAAGAAAGGACAAGAATTAAGTTCACAGAAAAGAACTTATGATTGTACACAAAGTTAAGAGACTAATGACAATCAAACACAAGAGACTAGTAATGGTCTCAACCAACATAATTTAATTGATGATGAACCAAGATGAAGTAAGAGAGCAAGAACATCAAAATCTTTTGGTCCAGATTTTTTGACATACCTGTTAGAAAATGAACCTTAAAGCTTTAGGAAAGTGATGACAGGTTTTGAAGCACCTTTGTGGAAAGCAACTGTTAATAATGAAATTGAATCCATTATGCAAAATCATACTTGGGAATTTTTGGATCTTCTACCTGGTTCTAAACCTTTTGGATATAAGTGGATATTCAAGAGAAAAATGAAAGCAGATGGTTCAATAGACAAGTATAAAGCAAGACTTATAGTAAAAGGTTACAGACAAAAGGAAGGTTTGGACTATTTTGACACATATTCTCCTGTGACAAGAATAACATCCATCCGCATGTTTATTGCCATAACAGCGTTGTATAATTTAGAGATACATCAAATGGATGTTAAGGCAGCTTTTTTAAACGGTGATCTAAATGAAGAAATCTATATGAAGCAACCCGAAGGGTTTGTAGTGCCGGGACAAGAAAAGAAAGTTTGTCGACTTGTAAAATCTCTTTATGGATTAAAACAAGTACCTAAGCAATGGCATGAAAAATTTGATCATGCTATGCTTACTAATGGGTTTAAGATAAACGAATGTGACAAGTGCGTTTATGTTAAAAACACTGACCAAGGATATGTCATAGTTTGTCTTTATGTGGATGACATGCTTATCATTGGAAGCAGTCAAAATATAATCAAATCAACTAAGCAAATGTTGAATAGAAGATTTGATATGAAAGATATGGGGGTCGCATATGTAATATTAGGAATGAAAATTATTAAAACATCTGATGGATATGCATTATCTCAATCACATTATATTGAGAAAATTCTTGAAAAAGTTATCAATGATGATATGAA
The DNA here is from genome assembly GCA_030407325.1 of Camellia japonica. Lineage (NCBI taxonomy): Eukaryota > Viridiplantae > Streptophyta > Magnoliopsida > Ericales > Theaceae > Camellia > Camellia japonica. The sequence goes on from JAPPVO010000036.1 coordinate 107,906,671, forward strand.
TGTAGCTAGAACACCTGTAAATATCAGTCTCTATTTATTGAAAAATAAAGGTGATGCGGTGTCTCAATTAAAATACTCTCAAATCATTGGAAGCTTAATGTACCTAATGAATTGTACTCGTCTTGATATAGCTTATGCTGTCAGTAAATTGAGTAGGTGCACTAGTAATCCTGGAGAAGACCAATGGAAAGCGATCATTCGAGTTCTTAGATATCTAAGATTTACCCGTGATCATAGTTTAAACTTTACTCGATATCCAGCAGTACTCGAAGGTTATTGTGAAGCCAATTGAATATCGGATACTAAAGATTCAAAATCACTAGTGGATATGTCTTTACTCTGGGAGGTGCTGCTGTTTCTTGGAAATCCACGAAACAAACATGCATTGCACGATCCACAATGGAATTTGAGTTCATTGCTTTAGACAAAGCAGGAGAAGAAGCAGAATGGCTTCGTTACTTCTTAGAAGACGTTCCAATGTAGCCAAAACCTGTGCTAACTATTTGCATTCATTGTGATAGTCAATTTGCAATAGGCAGGGCACAAAATCATATGTATAATGGTAAGTCACAACATATTCGTCGTCGACATAATACCGTAAGGCAATTGCTCTCAAATGGAATAATCTCAATGGATTATATAAAATCTAAAGAAAATATTGCGGATCCGTTAACAAAAGGTTTGACAAAAGAGCAAGTGTATAGTTCATCGAAGGGGATGGGATTAAAGCCTATTACATAAGAGTCATCATAATGGTAACCCTACTTATATGATTGGAGATCCCAAGAACTAAGTTCAAAGGGACAACTAAGTTATGTGTGGCTCACCAGAAATCACTAAGGGATTAAAATTCCCTACCAATTCCTATGGTAAGAGTGATATCTGCAACATATGTTGTATGCAGGGGTTTAAGGATAAGCTTTACTTTTAATGATTACTTATATCTTGATTTAGGCATAAAATCAAGACGAGTATAGGAGATACTCACAATAAGAATCACCTGTATGAGTGTCGAATTGGGGCCGGTTATATGAGAACAAGGAGGCTAAATTCTCTAGAAGCACTCACGAACAACTAGGAGCGTTCAAGGCCAAAATGAACATAACCGTGAGAACCACGATGTGTCGGAAGATATTTTATGTGAAATCTATTGTCTTGACTTACACAAACGGCTGAACAATTCAAGGCATCGCGTCCATTGGTTAGCTAGTAAGTCTGATAGGTTATCGCTAGAGAAGGTTCAAAGCCGAAAGCTACCTATCCTGATGCAAGATATTTTTAATTTATACTCTTTCGACAAATTCTGCATATTGTTGCATTTCTGTTGTCATCAACTTCCTTTCATGTGGGGGATTGTTAGAAATGGTTTTAAAAAAATCTGAAAAAACAGAATTTTTCCTAAACTTCGGTCTATTTTTTAGGTGAGATCCATGTGCTGAATTTCGTGGGTCAAGGTGGTAACGCGTTCTATGCTGCGTTGTGATTCACATGGTATATTTGTTTGCTTAAAACCATTGTCGGGTGAATGGGAAATTGAAGCCAAAGAGAGCTCCATGGAAATGGTGTTTTTGATGAAATTTCCTAAATGTTTGAATAATGGCTTGTCCCACATTGATTTGGTGGGAAACATTGAATGGGTTTATAAGGCTTGGAATTATAACTTGGGGAGGGCCCCAAGGGGCATCCCAAGTTTGTAGAAGGGAGAGGTTATGGGCAAATTAGGCTATATCCATTGGACTCCAAATTAACCACACACACGTGCGCTGCAGCCGTCCGTCCGGGCGGGCTGGGCTGGGCCTAGGCTTGAGCGCGGGTGCGTGGTGTGAGGTTGGGTTGAGCTTGTCCGACCAAATACTAATCTTTTTGGGTCAAAAACATTTGAATTCAATTTTATTTTTTGGTAAAATAAAATCTGTCCAATTTAAATTTCAATTTTTTGAATTCAAAATTGTTGCACCTCTTCAGAATTTTCTGTACAGGTTCACTGTCCAAACAGATCCGAATCTGTCTAGATTTAAACCCAAAACAGTTTTTATCTGTTTGAAATTCAAACCAGATCTGTTTATCTGTCTGAACAGGTATTGCACCTGTTGAGTTTAAAATGAAAAGCCACAAATTCATCTATAAATAAGACAAGCCCTCATTTGGATTTTTACTCCAATTTTCGTACTTCTCATCTGCAATGTATTTTGTTGCATTAAATTTCTGTGAGAAAGAATGTAAACATTTAGTGTGTTCGTTGTGCAAGCAATTTGTAGTGCTGCTATTGTTTGCTGTTGATCATTTTATCCTAGGAGATAGACGTCCACAATCTGAAAGTACCGCAGAGAGGACGAATCTGTCTTAAAGACACAGTGTCTAATACTGAACTTGATCAGAATATTGTTCAAGAAATTAATCAATACACAAACAGAATTTATTTTTCAAATACAGTGAAGATTGTCCAACATCTACATTATCAAAGTTTCTTGGGCAAATTATATTGTAGTCTCTATACTTTGACCTTTGTGTCATTTTGGTTTCTGTCATTTCAATTGGCTTGATTTTAACCTTAAATTTATAATTTTATCTCAATTTAATCCAATTAATTCTAATTTTTAGTTTTTTTTTGATGAAAAATGCCCACATAAGTGGTATATGTCACACTTTTATTGGAAAAAATTATAAATTTGTTCAATTTAGTAAGTTAATCTTAATCAACTCAATGATCATTGTCTATTAAAACATTCAAATTGGCATTATCAATTAGACCAAATTAATACAAATTCTAAAATTAAAGGTTAAAATTGAGTTAATTAAAATGATAAGAATTAAAATGATATAAGGAACAGAATGTATAAACTATCAATATAATTTGCCAATTTTTTTTTCTTTTTTTCTTTCTTTTCCCCCCTCTCCCCATCAAAGACTCTTCACCTCTAAGTAGAGCATACGTAAAAGGATGCGAGCAAAAGGGTGGCCGGCCTTGATCTAAAAGCATGTAATAGAAGCAAAAGGTAAGGGGAAATTACAAATACAATCATGAAATTTATTTAAAATATGAATTGTTCTTTGTGATTTGAAAAATAACAAATATCTTACTGTCAGAATTTTTTATTTAACAAAATTAATTGAAAAGTTGAAATTTCTAACTATTCACCTATACAATAATAAAATTATCTGAATTATTAATTGAAATGAAATTTTAACATTATTAAAAATTGTTAATTAACTTGATGATTTATTAATAAAAAGACCTATTTGTTATGAAATTAAAAACCTTAAGGGGCATAATGTAATTTCTAAAACCACATAGAGTAATTTGTAATTTAAGTAAATCTCAAAAAGGTGTGTTTGTAATTTATCCAATTACAATTTTTATTTATTTTTTTATTTTTCCAAATCAAATAGTCCCAAAGTTTTATACTTTAAATTCATGTGTAATATGATGAGTGAGGTCATACTGTCTTGTTTTCATAGGTTTCTTAAAGCACACTTAGAACAAGATTATGATTTGTGCGTACAAAATGGTTGACCCTAGTTTATGTCGTGCCCACTAGGTCTTTGGTTCACAATACCTTTCCAAGTCTTCCAATATATGCTTATTATTGTCCAGTTTAGTAGCAAATTATTTAGTTTATTTGCTTAAAAACAATTAAACTAATGATGTTTGATTGTAATTTAATAACTTATTTGATTGTTATTTTATTTTATTTTATTTTTGTAGTTTATTTGAAACCTTTAATATGTATGGAGAAAAAAGCATCATCTATTGTCAATAACTTTTGAAGGAATTATGGATATTTACCTAACAAAAAAGTTATGTAACTATTTCTTTAAGGAAACATTTCATCAGTGTAAAATTTAAAAAATAATTACAAATAATAAATATTAATAATTAAAATAATAAATATTTAATTATTTTTTCAAATTATCACTTAGGGTAATTTCCCCCTTTTTTTAACCAAACAAATTTAACATTTTTCATAGATTCTAAAAAGTTACACAAACAAATTTACTTCTTATTTTTTTTAGGCTAATAATCTAAAAACTTACTATATATAAAGTGAACAACATAGTACCTTGAAACCTTCTCTCTCCTTAATGTCAAGTGAATTTCTCATATTGGATTAAAAAAAAAAAAAAAAAAAAAATCTCATATCTCTATTTAAAACAAAAAATTTGATAGAAGAGTGAGTGAGACTCGAAGTTAAAACTTTGGATATGAAAAAAACAACCTTACTACTTGAGTGACACACAATATCTAGTAATTTTTATATTTTGTTTTTTACTTATTTAAATTACACACGCATACTAGTTATATATTAAATAAAGGTTAGATTTGGTGTACTGAAGCCTTTACTTCTTTTCTTCCCTTTATGCCAAATGGATTTTTTTATTTCTCTATTTAAAACAAAAAAATTAGATAAAGAAAGGGGGGCTTATGTGTAGATCCTAATAGGTGAGCCTATTATCCAATAAGTCCTATAATAATTAATGACATTTTTCATCAAACACTATTAAAAAAAGTCACTAATTGTTAGTTTTCAGCGATAATTTAAAAATTGTCACAAAAAATGTCATTAATTATAAGTTTTAGCAACAGTTTAAAAAAATCATCACAAAAAAGTCACTAATTTTCAACTTTCAGTGACAGTTTAAAAATTTTGTTATGGAAAAACGTCACTAGTTGCAAGTTTAACGACAATTTATAAAAATCGTGACAAAAAAGTCATTAATTGTCAATTTTTAGTGATATATGCAAAAAATCATCAAAAAAAAAATTATTTTTAGCGATAATTTTACTAAGACTTATTTTTAATAGGATTTGATGAGAAATAAGTTCAATTATTAAAACTTATTGATAGTTTACTCATAGTACGACTATAATCTAAGATCTTAAGTCTAGTAAAGAATATTTTTATCACTTGAATGACACACAATATGTGGTGACTTTTTATTTTATTTTTATTTATTTGAGTTATACACACATCATGTGTGCCAGTTACTAGCCTATATAAAACTAGGCTTGATGTTTTGAAGCCTTTATTTTCTAAATGCCAAGTAATTTTTTTATAACTAATATCATTTTTAACCAATTTAAATATAACTTCTTTTACAAAACAATTACAATTACTTTTTTTTTTTTTTTACTTTTCATATATAATTTTTATTTTATTAATTTGTTCCAAACTGTGTACTTTTCTTCTTATATCTATAAAAGTTACAACTAATAAATAATAATTAAAAAACTATTTTGATAAAAGAGGTTTATTTGGTAGAGCAGAAAAATTCTATAGCCTTGTTGAGACATCACTACCAAAAAACATTCTATAGCCCTGTTGAGACATCAATTCATCATCACCGACCAACCCCACTCACTCACTCACTATTAAGGCATTACCTAAATGTCACAAAAAATGAAAGAGTGGCTTTGCCGTTATTTGATGAGTGCTATCGCAAGTGATAAGATTGGATTTATGACTTCTCTTTCCACGGCCTCTTCAAAGGGTTTGGGCTCAATTTAGGCCTCTTTCCATAATATGAATCCTTCATGTATTGTGGAAAAAAAAATGAATTAATCATATAATTATAACATATTTATTTTAAAAAATTAAATTAATCAAACTTCTATAATCACATGATCAGATTAATTGATCAAATACTTTTTACATAAAATTTGTTCGAAATTTTTTTAAAAACAAACTGCCCAAATTATGAAAGTGTGCCAGAAGTGAAAACAAGTGAGACATACAGATAGATATAGATAAATATTATGTAATGTCTTATTCAAGCATGTCATTAATTTAATAAGCCTACTTTTGTGGCGCATAAAATGGTGTCATTAATGTATGCAATGACACATTGTTGGTAGTTGAAACTTCAAACTAAAATTTAATCACTACATTAACAAAACGTATGATAGTTGACTGCTTGCTATTTTAGTATTTTGAGCTCAAAAAATGGAGGAAAAATCTAATTTTGACTTAAAAAGTATTTTTATTCAATTTAAATAAATGCTAATCAATAGGGCCCTTTATCGTAGAAATGTTGCTAATTACTTTTGTTTGTTTGTTTGTTTGTTTGTGGTGTTATTAGGTAATTAAGAAACAATATATAGATGAGAATATTAATATGGATGTGTGGCAAGCTTAGAAAAAATAGAGTTATGAATGAATATATTTGAGAATGGATAGGAGTAGTACCGATAGAAGATAAGTTGAGAGAGAATAGATTGAGATGGTTTGATCATATGTAACGGAGATCAATAGAGACAGTAGTGAAAAGATACGATACAGTGATAGCAGATAGAAGTATTAGGGAAAAGTGCATATTTAGATTGACGTGAGTTAGTATAGTAACTAGAGATATGAACCTCCTTAATTTATCTAACGAAATAAAGTGGAGTGGAGAACAATGATTCATGTAACGGATCCCATTTAATAAGCCTTAAGGCTTGATTGGGTTTGATTTGTTTGTGGTGATACTCAGGTTTGATTTGTTTGTGGTGATACTCAGATTTGTAGTGTCACTTTATCTAAAGAACATGTAAGAGAAGATTTGAGTTTTGGTTGAGCACTGGCGTTGTGATGCCCAAATATCTTCCGAAGCTTAAGTTAGTAAATTTAGAGACAGAAAATAGAATGAAAAGTTTAGGATTTTATATGTGAAAAAATGTAACAATAGGAAGAGTTTAAAGTACAAAATATACTGATGTGATATATATATTCGTTTTCGTGACTATAAATGTAAATATTTTTTCTCTTACATTTGTACGTTATATACTTAGAACCTTCTGTATTCGTAACACTACTGTTTATATATTACTTATTTTGTAATTCTCCTCATTTGAGGTTCTTTAGTGGTCATCGCCCCACGTCTACTGCGGCCCACATTAATTGTGTATATATTACTAATAATCTCCAATTCCCAAGTGATGTTTTAGCCAAGCGAAAGGAATCAAAGCTATCATCTGAGTATGAAATTTGACTTCTTAGATACTCCTCATAGGCCAAGCCCCTATTGATCTTGTGCTTATCAATCTGTTTTTACTTTTATTTTTTTTGTTTTAGTCAATGATATAGCCAAATTGATTATACTGGCTTTTAAATTGACTCCTCTTGAAATTTAAAAATACAAAAAAAAAAAGAAAAGAAAAGTGTATTAAGAAGAAATCTACTATTATTGTTATGTTTGGATTTTTTTAAGAGAATAGATTCACCCTCATTTTCTTTTTCTCCTAACAAATTAATTTGAAGAAAAAGGAAACCCACTATCATGCTTTGTGTTTGGTGGAGGAGTGCTTGATTACCACTCTGAATTTGTGAGGGAAATGTAAACAAAACTCATGATTCATTTATTTTAGCATGCTCACTCTCCAAATTCATATATCAGAACTTCCACCACTATAAAGTAATGATATACAAATAAATAAAATTTATTAAAATTTTAATTAATTGATACAACACTTATGAATTTAGGAGTGCAGATGGGGTGACCACACCTTTAAAAATTTTAAAAATATCAAATATTATATTAAATTTTTTAAAATAATTTAAAATTATAAAAATTTGCATCATAAATATACTTTTGCATCTCATAATGACAATTGTAGATCTATCCCTGCTTATCATATTATTATAAATGGTCCCATTTCAAATTCTAAGTTGTATGTCACTTTAGTAAGTGATTTTTTTTTTTAATAAAATTTATTAATTTGTAGAGTATTATATAAGAGAGACTAGGCACACATTGGGATGCAAGTTTGGGCCTAGCCAATAAACATAAAATATGTTATTTTAATCAATAAGATAAAATATTATATCAAAACTATAATCATTTCATTTTTTTTCTTACAATCATCAAATTAACTATAAAAAAGGTCAATCATCATCTCAAACATAACTTTTTTAGCTAGGTTAAAATAGCAAAATAACCAAAAAGTCAGGCTAAAAAAGTTCATTCCAAACGAAGGTATATATGGTTCTGGTTAAGAAGTGCAAAGTGTAAATTTATTGTACATTTTTTATGCCACACTCTCATAAAAAATATACAACTATTTTAAATTTTTTAATAAATATTTTTAAGACAATTGTTAACCAAATTTTCTCATTTGATTGAAGTCAAGTAAGAGTCAAATGCATCTAATGTGGAACTCTAACATCAACAAATTCATTAATTTTGCCAGCATGGAAGTCAGAAACATGTATTTTTTTTTTTAATTAATATAATTTCATGTAAATAAAACAGAAATGATATTTATCACTGATTTTATTTTATCATATTATTTTATTTTTAAGTGTATTGATACAATATGTATAACACACTATTTAATAAATAGTGAGATAGAAACCATTTAAAAAGTGAAGAGTTCTAATAAATTATTGGATTAATTACACTCCTTACCTATGAACCTGTATATTTTGATCTTTTTAACTATAAAAATGTATCATTTTCAACTCTTCCAGACTACTACTTCTAGAAGGGTGTATTTGTATGATTTTTATAATTGAAGGGGTTAATATGTATGAATTTATAGATGAGGAAGTAAAATGATATTCATAAATAATTGAAGAGATCTTATTATAATTATGGATGGCTTGGAGCTGGTTTATTTAGTGATTTTTTAAGTTTTTATAAAAAAATATGTAAAAAATAAAAAATTAATCTAACAATTTTTAACAAATAAATAAATAAACTGCATACTTAAATAGTTACCAAACCACCGTCTTTAATTATTTATTTTAGTGATGTATAGGTATCCTTAAGTGACTAGCAAGCCAATTAGAGACAACAACTGTGAAATGTGAAGGGCACTCTTGGGTTTGTCGGAACTTGGAAGTATAGAGAGTAGGGTGTTGATTCAGTGGGAAGTGATTTGACTCACTAAACATGACTATGTTACACATTAGAGTAATTTTTAAGTGTGTAAGTGTATATCATATATATTTATGTAAATATTTATAAATATATGTAAATTATTTCACAAAATAGCGTAAGTTTTTACAAACATAATGTTTACGTATATTACATTATGAGGTAATTTACTTGATTTATAAAATAATTTATGTATATTTATAAAATTTTACGTAAGTATATATGGTATATACCTTATATCCCAAACACTTCCCTATCATACAACATCAATAAGAACCACTTTCTTTCTGAATTACAATAATTACCTATTACCTATATAGTGGACCTCAAAAAAATTTAATATTAACTTACCTAACTCAGAAAACCACAAGAAATAAAGAAAATTGGCCATGGACCAGATGGAACTCATTCAATGGGAACTCTCTATTGGCCATTGAAGGTGGGGTGGCTTTGTTTCATTTTCATTGGAAGTACTGCCTCCATTGTTGTTAGAATTGTTTTGTTGTCTTAATTTGGAGAAATTTTTGTATGCAGATAGGGTATATGTCATGTGATACCTTCTACTAGTATGATTGGTTTTAACAATAGAATCCACTATATTTATGTTGAGTGTTTGGGAAACAATAGTGGACATACACATTTGTAATTTATGAAAAGTAGTGTCACGTAATACTCTATTGGTATACAAATTTTTTTTATTAATTTGTATAGTAGGATGCCGATTTAGCATCCGTTATTTAACTCGTCATTTAAGGTTCACTAAAAAAATCTTTAAAAAAAAAATTATAGTAAAAGAAATCTTTAAATCTCATTTTAACTTCTAAATTGAAATCTGTTTGGTTGGGGGATTTGGGGAGGGATTTGGAAAAGGAAAGGGAAAAGGTGTGTGAAACTAGGTGAAATGTAAGTATATTTTATTCACATTTCACCTAACTTTTTTCTTTCCCTTTCCAAATCCCTCATCAAATCTCCCGACCAAACACAGCGTAAAAGAAAATTTTTAAACCACTACTGCAATTTGAAAACTGAATCTTTATTATAATCTTTCAAGTTGCCTTTTCAGCACATGGTGAGTGTCATTGACCTAACCGTGTTGAAACAAGAGGATAGGAGAGATAAATAGATTAATTCTTGCTGTCGATTTGGTCCTTTGCCGACGAACTTGGGCTCTAAAACCATGCCCCCTTTACTTTTTCTTGTGTCATGAGACCCATTAAAAATAGTTTTTGTTAAGCCCACTAAGCTTCTGCAATGAACAATGATGTAGCAGCATGAGACCAACAAAATGTGGTTCTTATTAAGCCCAATAACAGTGGCGGCCCAACCCTTTTGGGGGCCTAAGGCCAAATTTCAAAGTGAGACCTTTTGGTATTAATTATTTATTGTAAGGAACTCGTGAGGCTTATTAAGAGTCCCCGTTTTAATGATTTAAATTATTTATTTTGTAAAGTTCTTAATGTATATCACAAAAAAAATAAAAATAAAATTAAGTTGATCTGATAATCATTATTCTTTCATTTTATCGTGTTTGTCTTTGAAAAAATTGACAACGAGCATATTTTGAAAATAAACCATCTATTCTTTTTAGAGAAAAGCACAATAAAATAAAAATAGTATGATTATCGGATCGACTTAATTTTTTTTATGAATGATATGTATAGAAGGCTTCACCTTCCCATTAGAAGGAACAACACAAGCCCCTAGTACTGGACTAATATTGATACGGGAACCTTCATTGAAATGGGACATAATAGACATTTCAAATTGGATGTAGTCATTGACCTCGGAGGCCCTTTTTTTATGGTTTGATTGCGATCAATACAACTCAACATTCTGTCGCTCCATTCCCGATGGCTCTATAGAGTGCAAAACCGCCAAATACTCTAGTCGTGTCGGCTGTAACTCAACCACTTGTTATGATTAGTCCACCTATGTGATAAAGGCGGGTCCGATATAATTATTAGCTTGGTTTATACATTTATTTGGTGTGGGATAGTAGAGTTCGAAATCTAGTAAGAAACTTAATATGTGTAGGATTTGATTATCTAATTGTATGGAACTAGGATTCTTATGGGTACACTAATATGAATAATCATGTAGATTATAGGTTTTCTTTAAGAGAGATTGAGAGAGTAGTGAGGGAAAAAATAGAGATATAAGCAGTGAGGGAAAAAATACCGAGGGCACTGAGGTGAGCGAGGGCTCAACTATTCTTGAGCATGGGTTTAGGTAGTGGTGCAGGTTTTGCGTGTTTTGGCCATCTCACATGAATTCTTTATTTTATTCATAGTGAAAACTCTCTCTACTGTAGATGTAGGCAATTTAGGCCCAACCACGTACATCTGTTTGTGATTATTATTCTCTTTGGTGTGTGCGTGAGTGGCTTTCATTCACGATGGTGGGATGTGGTATAAATCTTAACAAGTGGTATCAGAGCTAAAGGTTACCAATCCTATGTGCGATTGGCAGAGGGTGCGATTACTGCACATAAAGGACTCGTATAGAAGAGAAAGAAATCTTAGTGGTACAAATAGAAAAAAGAAAAAAAAATCAAAATCCAATGAAGACAATATGGTGGAGGCATTGATTAATTGGAACATAGTGCACAATGGAGGGTTTGATTTTGTGGCTTTAGCTTGTCAAAGGTTATGATCCTGTGTGACAAAAAGTATAAAATCAAGAGTTTAGAATATTTCTGTTATATCGGTGTGTATTAATAAAAAAATTCAAGGCGAGGGTTATCTCCAAGGTTTTCAAGCGCTGCGGATTCATTGGTACAGTTAGAATTTTTAGATTTTGAAAAGGTTTAAAGGGATTGGATAAATTTAAGAGCGATCAAAGGTGATTGCTTGTGATCTAGGTGATCTAGGAGTAATCTGATTTAATCAACAAGGAAGTCCAGTCATTGCGGGGTCAATCAGTCGGTGTTTTTTTTTATTGGACATCATGATTGGTAACTTGTATAGGCTCGTAGAGTATGTTCTAACAAAAAGGAAGCTACTGTCAAGCATTAGACGACTAGTATAAGTCATGGGTGAACAGTGGCGAACAATAGTTGCAAGGATATTTGGTGGCAATCAAGAGGAAGACAAAGGGTTGCAGATTGTCCACAAAAAAAGAAGCTTCTGTTATAGAAATTGAGACCAAGGTCGTTACAAGAAGGTGTACACCAAGGAAGGAGACAACTTAGGGAGGTGCGGCGGATCTCATCGGCTCGAGCATGAGGACAAAAGAAGCCACGAAGGACATGTTTGAGCACTATTGCGGGAAGTACAAATAACGTGGGCACTTGGTTCAAGGGGTGCAACATCTTCTAGGTTAAGGTGAAGTGTATTACGCAAACTAGGGCATTGGTTGGAGGATACACATAACATTTACCCTACATGGGTGGAGGGGGGTGATTATTAGGATTAGTCTACCCAAGTGATAAAGGTGGATCCCATGTAATTATTAGGTTGGTTTATATATGTATTTGGTATGGGATAGTAGAGTTCGAAATTTACTAGGAAACCTAATATGTATAAGATTTAGTTACCTAATTGTATGAAATTAGGATTTTCATGGGTAGACTATTATAAATAATCATGTGGACTATAAGATTTCTCTAAGAGAGATTGAGGGATTGAGGTGAGGGAAAAAATAGAGATGTAAGGGGTGAGAGAAAAAAATATCATGAGGACACTGGGGCAAGCAATGGCTCAACTACCCTTGAGCATGAAATTTGGGTAGTGGTATGGGTTTTAAGTATTTTGACTATCTCACATGTATTTTTTATTTTATTTATAGTGGAAACTCTCTCTTCTGTGGATGTAAGCAAATTGGGCCAAACCATGTAAATCTGTGTAATTTTTTTCTCTTTGGTATGTGCGTGGATGTGCTTTCGTTTGTGTTGATAGGATGTGAAATAAATCCCAACACCCCTAGGCTAGGATGCACCAACGAAATATACGGTGTGTATGGTCATAACTCAATTAGCAACTTGGTTGAAACACAAGGGCTCGACCAAGATGTCATCTATCTATCCTCTTCTAATGGTTACTATGTCTTTATTGATTATGAGATGCCTAATTTCCCTTTTTTGTGCTCTTCTAGTTCGTATCTATCGAAAAGCTTACTAGCGGTACTAAAGGAATGATGGGTTTGAAAGAACTCAAACCGCTTTGCCAATTCTAGTTGCGTTGGCATTCAATTTATATTACAAATTTGCACTTTGTCTCCGGTCTTCAAGTGCGAAAGGATTTAGAGACATTTTCATCGACGGAGGGCCTTATTATATGCCTTATTCAACCATATATTTATCCAAATCATTCATGACCACACCATTAATCATCAACCCGGTGAGCATAGCCCTGGTTTACTCATAAGGTGATGCTTCTGATGAGTATTTCATTGATGTGAAATTGATTAGAGTGGGTGGTACTGAACTCGTCTCTTTCAACGCTTCCTTGATGGCTATGACCAAAATGGAGTAGGTGGGACTAGGCTAAGCACCATAGCCCCATCCTCCATCCTCCACACCTCAATCTATATGGCTCTTGTGGGGGAGTTTGTCAATGTCACGACCCAAACCCGCCCCTATGGGTTTAGCACCGTAACCGGCCAGTAATCCGAGATTACCAAAGGCCTGCTTAACATTAATACAGAGTACAGGGGCATGGCGGAAGCCAATACAATAAATAAACAATGTCCAATGAGCTGTGACAGTCTGTATGCAAAAAGACTTTTCATACATATATATATATATATACAGTCAGAGACAAAGCAGTAAGTACAATATTTACAATCATTCAAAACAGGGACCTAATCCCTATTAAACAGTACAGTACAAAACAGGTACAGAGACAGACAGGGGAAAATAAAAACACCCCTAAGCCGTAGTTGGTAGGCTCGGAACCTCGCAGTGAGGCACAGTAGTTGGCTTGACAAAAAGGGAAGTCTACCCCATGCTCCTACCTGCAGTCTGGTGCCTGTGCACCTACATATATATATGAGCAGTGAGCTAAAGCCCAGTGAATAACATAAAGCGTAAAGGGGTTTACAATGAATGTCCTTCAGTATTGAAAACAGTTCATTTCAATCAGTATATCAGTTGTTCAGTACAGAAACCAGTCATATGTGGTACATCCATTAGCATAACAGTACAGTAAACAGTAGGTCTAAAAGACCGAACAGTAAATGATGGCCATCAATCAGTAAACAGTAGTGGTTCCAACGAGGGAACCGACAGAGATCTCTATAACAGTAACAGTAAGTAGTAGTTGCTAAGGATGCCACAGTACAGTTCAGAATATAGGACATACATTCATTCAGTTAACAGTAGCAATTCAGAAAACAGTACAGTTCAATTGTTCAGAAGATAATCATTTTTGAATATATCTTTACACAGTTGTTACTCACAGAGTTCTGGGCTACAGTAAGCTAGAGCGTCTCCACGGAAGCCAACCCTACACAGTTAACAGATCGAACACACACTAAGCTACACAGTTGGGAAAGATAATAACTTAATCCCTAATTGCCTCGGTGTGTTCTACATCTATATCCTCATTAAGATGTCTTAAACTAGGCCTAAGAATGCCTAGGATGGGATGAGGATGCAAAGATGCACTCAGAAAACATTTTCAGAATTTTTCAGAAAACAGAGTCCCACTCGAGCGCAGGTTTCCCCGCTCGAGCGGACATACAGACAACGGTTCCCGCTCGAGCGTCACTTCCCACGCTCGAGCGGACATGCGAAACAGTCAAAAGTGCTGGATACTCAAAAATCACGCTCGATTGGGTGCTTGATAGCCGCTCGAGCGCAAGACACAAGGTCCCGCTCGAGCACCAGTTACCCCGCTCGAGCGGACTGCAATACAGTGCAAAGTACTGGGAGCACGAATTTCCTGCTCGAGCGCCACTTTCCCCAAAACAAGTTTAAATGCATCAAATTCGATCCTCTTGGGCTAATTTTCTGGAAAACACTTCAAAACTCATAATATTACATGTTTCAAAGATCAATTTGGTAAATCAAAGCCCAAGGATGTTTCAATTCAAACTCAATTTCAAACCAATTTTCATGAATAAGATGAACATGCAACATGCATGAACTCAAATCATTTCAAAGCTCCAAAACATGCTCTAATGAGCTCAATCTTTCAAATTCAAGATGAAATCATGGACTTAACATATAAACATGAACATGCATGCAAGATTTCCATGTAATCAACCTCAAAATGCAACAATGTAGACATGCATGCATGATATGTGCTATAATTCAACATTACAAGACCAATTCTTGTCTTAACTCTTTAAATTACCATGATCCATGCTAGGTAGAGCTTAAATACACAATAGAGAGGTTAAGTCCTTACCTATGGTCCTCTATTACAAGTATGGAAGCTCAAATGACAATCTACTCTTCAATTCCTTCACTTCTACCAAGCCAATTAGAGATGAAATCACACTCTCTTCTAACTCTCTCTCTCTAGTTCGGTGGAGCTCAACAAAATAGGCTGATGAAATGTTTGCTCTAGTGTAACAAGGAGGCTCAAATATGTTATAATAAAGGGCCCACTAACATGGCAATTTGGTAAATTAAGCCAACAATGCAATTCAACTTATTTTAATCTAATTTAATCATACTAAATCACTTTTCAATTAAATGTACCATAAAATCATATAAATTCCAATGATCTCAAAACATCAATCAATTTCTAGTTCGGCCGCCGATAAGGCCTTCAATTTGCAATTTAACATAAAAATATAAACAGATAATCAAACAGTCAAACAGATAGAAATGCATTTAAACAGACACAGTCAATCAATCAGTTTCAGATTTCAGTCAGTCAGTTCAGGATTTCATTCAGTTCAATTACCAATCATAATCGGTTCCAGTTTAACGGAAATCAATGATCAATCGGTAAACAGTGACGAGGGTTGTTACAGTCTTCCCTCCTTAAAAAGAGTTTAGTCCTCTAAACTCGAGTTACCTTCAGTCCGGAAGAAAACAGGATTCAGTGGAAACAGTTCAGGATATCTTTTAGCCATGTCATCTTCCATTTCCCAAGTGGCATACACGCCACCATGGTTTTGCCAGTCGACTTTCACTAACGGGATCTCTTTGTTTCTCAACTTCTTGATCCGTCTGTTTACAATCTGTATGGGCCGTTCCTCGTAAGTGTAGTCATCACTCAGCATTACACGAGTCGGCTCTATTACATGGAAAGGATCCCGGAGGTAGTCCCTCAACATAGAAATGTGGAAGAGGTTATGCATATGCTCCATTTCAAGAGGAAGCGCAACTTGATACGCCACCGGATTGATTTTCTCAATAATCTCATACGGTCCGACATATCTTGGCGCTAACTTGCCTTTGACTCCAAAACGAGTGTGGCCTTTCATCGGTGTCACTTTCACAAAAACGTGATCACCTATTTCATATTCTCTGTCTCGCCTTCTGACATCTGCATAACTTTTCTGTCGGCTCTGTGCAGTTTTCAGTCTCTGTTGTATCAGTTTTACTTTCTCAGTCGTTTCATATACAATCTCGGGCCCAAGCAAAGGCCCATCTCCAACTTCTGCCCAGCAAATCGGAGATCTACATTTTCTGCCATATAATGCCTCGAAAGGCGCCATACCAATACTTAAATGATAGCTGTTGTTGTAGGCGGATTCAGCTAAAGGCAAATGGCTTTCCCAGTTTCCCTGAAAATCAAGGACACACATTCTCAATAAATCCTCCAGAGTCTGGATGGTCCTTTCTGACTGACCATCTGTTTGAGGATGATAGGCACTGCTCAGTCTCAATTCAGTATCCAATGCAGTCTGTAAGCTTTGCCAAAATCTCGATGTAAACTTCGAATCCCTGTCAGAAACAATGGACACAGACACTCCATGCAGTCTAACAATTTCATCAATATAGAGTATAGCCAATTTGTCCGCATTATAAATTGTTTTAACAGGTAAGAAGTGAGCAGATTTAGTCAGTCTATCAACAATAACCCAAATTGAGTCCATACCTTTACTAGAGCAAGGCAATCCCACAATAAAATCCATAGTAATATGTTCCCATTTCCACTCTGGTATCGGTAAGGGCTGCAGTAAACCTGCGGGTCGTTGATGCTTAGCTTTGACTTGTTGGCAATGAAGGCATTTCGATACAAAGTCAGCAATTTCTTTCTTCATTCCCGGCCACCAGAAATTCAGTTTCAAATCTTGGTACATTTTCGTATTCCTCGGATGAATAGAAAATTTTGAGTTGTGGCCCTCTTGCAGAACTTTTCTTTTCAGTTCAGTATTATTCGGTACACACAGTCTTTCTTGAAACTTCAGTATATTACCTTCAAATTTGAACCCCGGTCTCGGTTTAGATTCCCTTTCTTCGATGATCTTCTTTAAGAAGTTATCCAGTTGCTGTTTCTCTTTAATTTCTTCAATCAGTGCCGGTTGAGCAGAAATAGCAGCTATTGTTCCACCTTGTTCTCTCAAAACAATTTCAATTTCAGATTTTTCAAGGTCACAAAGCAACTCTTTCTGTTCGGTGAGTAAACAAGCTAAGTTTCCAATTGATTTCCGGCTCAATGCATCGGCAACGGTGTTGGCTTTTCCCGGATGATACAAAATCTGTAGGTCATAATCTTTAATCAGTTCTAGCTATCTCCGCTGTCTCATGTTCAGTTCCTTCTGTGTGAAGAAATATTTCAGACTCTTGTGGTCGGTATATACTTCACATGTCGCCCCATAAAGGTAGTGACGCCAGATTTTCAATGCAAATACCACTGCGGCAAGTTCCAAGTCATGGGTCAGGTAGTTCTTTTCGTGCGGTCTCAGTTGTCGGGAAGCATAGGCAATTACTCTCCCATTCTGTATTAAAACACACCCCAAACCCTTATGAGAAGCATCACTAAATACAGTATAACCATCCGTATCTGAAGGTAAGGTAAGAACTGGTGCGGTCACGAGTCGAGTTTTCAACTCTTGGAATGCTAATTCCCTTTGGTCAGTCCAGCCAAATGATATCCCCTTCTGAGTTAATTGAGTCAACGGTAAGGCAATTTTGGAGAAATCTTTGACAAATCTTCTATAATATCCAGCCAAACCCAAAAAGTTTCGGACTTCTGTCACATTTGTTGATCTAGGCCAGTTCACTACAGCTTCAATTTTTAGCGGATCAACAGAAATTCCATCTTTGCTAACAACATGCCCCAAAAACATAACATGATCAAGCCAAAACTCACATTTAGACAGTTTAGCATAAAGTTTCTGTTCTCTTAAGGTCTGTAGGGCAAGTCTCAGATGATGTTCATGTTCTGTTATACTCTTTGAATAAATCAGAATGTCATCAATAAATACAACCATAAAGTCATCAAGGTATGGTTTAAAGATTCTGTTCATGAGGTCCATAAATGCAGCAGGCGCATTGGTAACTCCGAAAGGCATAACTAAAAATTCGTAATGTCCATACCTCGTTCGAAAGCCAGTTTTATCAATGTCTTCTGGTTTAACTTTCAACTGATGATATCCGAATCTGAGATCAATCTTAGAGAAAACTTGAGCACCCTGTAACTGATCAAATAAGTCATCAATTCGAGGCAATGGGTATTTATTTTTCACAGTTACCTTGTTCAGTTCGCGATAATCAATACACAGTCTCAGTGAGCCGTCTTTCTTTTTCATGAATAAGACAGGTACGCCCCACGGTGAAGTACTGGGCCTAATGAACTTTTTATCTCAATTCCTGCAATTGGACTTTCAATTTTTTCAATTCAGTCGGGGCCATTCGGTAAGGAGCTTTAGATACTGGCTGGGTACCCGGAATCACATCAACGGTGAATTCAATCTCCCTATCAATTAAATTCCCTGGCAGATTATCTGGGAAAACATCTGGGAATTCTCTGACTATGGGAATACTGTTCACATTAGTATCATTATCAGTAGATACAGTCAATACAGAACACAGATACCCTTTACACCCCTTTCTAATCAATTTAACAGCTTTCACAGATGAAATCTGTGGGGAAGTGGTTTGGAAATACTCTTCAGATCCTGGAAGACGCCAATGATCCTCAGCTAGTCACCTGCAAAGATACAAATACTCCGGTCGGGGATGCCGGAATTAGCACTCCGACGGACAAGTCAGTTCTTCTACTCAAGAAAGCTTGTTGACTAAGTTTCTAGAAGTGATTCTTACATACCTTTTCTAGTCCATTGCCACTATATTTATACTCGTTTCTTCTGATCCTCGGGGCCAGGGCCTACTTTTTCAATCATTATCTTTTCCACTATTCGGCTCTAGGGATCCTTCCCCATTCGGCCTATTTATCGTATCCGGCCCATTGTCCTTGCGGGATATCTGCCGGCTAGCGTCTAGCTTCTGAAATATACCTCCTTTATCTTTGCCAATTATTCGGCTACCACAATTGCCCTCCGAACTCCCTGTTTGACGGCAGTCAATCGGCGTGTTTGGTTTAGAATTTGAGAAGTTTAGTGTCAGGCGGCTTCGCATGCCCCAATACATGTCAGGAGGCGCGCGCCTTTTTGCTCATCATTACGCTTTCCCGCTCTATTCATGTGTATCTCAGCATTTATTGCGATTTGAAACTTTGGTCCTTTCGAATTCACATTTCGTCGATTTTCTGAGACTTTTGGATCGCCAGTGCATATCCCTCTGTGACTCGCGTTTTCTGCAACTTCTTCACGTCTTCCCTTGTCTCATCTGCTCTTTGTAAGTTTCCTTATCCCTTCTTTGTAATCCTATTTTCTGTTTGCTATTTTAGCTTCGGCGAATATTTAGTTCTTTGCTAAGATGGCCAAACATTTGAAAGACCTCCTTTCTGAGGATCGTATCTCCGGTTTCCGGCAACATTTTTCTATTCCTGACGACGTCCATTTATCTCTTGTAACGGACAATGCTCTCGACATGGAGAGGGAAGATCAAAACACGATCGTATTTCCTCTTTTATCCATTGCGGAGGGCGGGGTTCGTTTCCCCCTACACCCACTCCTTAGGGCCGTTCTCCGCTATTGGGGTTTGATTCCTTCTCAACCCAATGTAAATTTCTTTCGAATCATCATGGGGGTTGTACAGTTGAATCGACGCCTTAGGATTAACCTTGGGATTCCGGCCATTCGGCATTGTTACGCCTTAGCCAAATCCTTCGGTCGGCTGGGGCGAAACTTTCTCAGGGCCAAAGATACTGACCATCACTTGGTGACTATACTTGCCAGTTCTGGTAAACGGGTTGACGACGTGATGGTCAACGTCCGAGGTAATTGGGAGTTCGCTGAAGGGGAGGATCGCCTGGACCCTATTCCCAGACATAAGGGCGACCTAGGTTGCCATGCAATGTCTTGTTTGTTGGTCTATCTCTTATTCGGCTCTTTTCCCTAAATCGCTTTTTATCTTCTGCAGGCAATAAGTTGAAGAAAATTCTGACTTCGGTTGACGACGTGGTTCTTGGGGAAATCAAGACTGCACTCACATATTTCGGCCGTCCAAACGTACAACAGCAAGGGAGAGCCGCCCATATTCTCCTTCGGTACGAACCCACTTACACTACTTTCTCAGCTGTAGATAACATTCCGATTCCAGTCGGCAATCAACAGCTTTCGGCCCTTATCTTCCCCAGCTTCAAAAACCTTAGGCAGATCGGTCTCGCAGCTTCTGATTCGGGGGAAGACGCCGAGCCGGTTGTAGAGGTGATTGCCGATCCGGCTGGGGAGTCTACTGAGGGGGTAGTAGAGGGCGACGAGGCCGTACGCTCGGCATTTGAGGCCACCGAGCCATCCGCCTCAGGACGAACAGATTTCTCTTCCAGGGATATTTTTGCGAATTTGGGGGATCTACCCGGCAATTTCTTTGAGGGTATGGCGAAGGAAAGCCTAACGCAGATGGCACGTAAAAGAAATGCCGAGCGGATGGCCGCTCGAAAGAAGGCTGAGTGCGCCGCATCAGATCCCAACTTGATCAAGCCGTTCGTACCCGTTTCTGATGGGACGGTTGAGGTTGCTGCGTCCGATACGGGAAAAGAGGGTGGAGGACAGGCCGATGGGGAACGGCTGATTCTGGAGCAAGGCCAAAAGCGTGGTGCCGAGGGGGAAGCGAGTTCAGAAGCTGGCCCTGGTAGCAAACGGCCTCGGCTTGAAGAACCGGACGTGGTCGCTCCGTTCGTTATTCAGCCAAAGATCAGGGATATGCCGATTTTATCCGACGCTTCGGCCATCGAGGATCCAGCCGTGGCTCTGAGCCTGGCGGCTTCGATTTCTCTGCCGGCTGACAACAAAGCCTTCGGTGCCGTGCCTGATATTATGGCCGTTGCCCTAACTGCTCAATCGGCACTCCTGGTAGGTCACCTTCATTTCGCTCTTGTTTGTTAGAGGCGTCTAATCATACCGAATTGTTTTGCAGACGATCGGAAGGATCGCCGACTTGGGTCGCCGCCTACGTGATGCTCTCGGGAGAATTGACCATTTGCAAACAGAGGTACAGGGTCAGAAAAGTAGGGCCGAGTTTGAAATTATGAGAGCTAAAATGGAGAGCGCTCGAGCCGAAGCGGAGAAAGAGAGGGTTCACGTCGCCGAACAGCTTCGTGTTGATGCTGAGGGTAGGGCAAATGCGAGCGAGGAATCGCTCAAACTTTCCAAGGAAGCACTTGCTGAAGCGGAAGCTCAGTTAGAGGAGCTTAAGGCGGCCCGCGAGAAAGCCGAATCGGAGGCCTTTGAGGCAGGGAGAGGCGCCGCTCTGACGGAATATGTTGAAGAAGTGTCCAAATTTGAGAATCGCGGGTTCAAACATGGGTGGCTCAAAGCCCTTGCTGCCGCTGAGGTTACATTGGATTTGCCAATTCCTTATGAGCAGGTGGATGTTGAGCCACTTGAATCCGATACCGACGAATGATCTGGGAGCCGTTTACTGAGCAGGCGTCTTTTTGTTTTTGTTTTTCTTCTTTTGGATAGTGCTTTGCTGGTTCAGGGTAGTTTTCATGTATAAATTGGTTAGCATCTGCGTGCAATTTATTAATGAAAATTTCCTTGTAATTTTTGCTACCACCACACACTTTGTATGAAAGAGTTCTGTGTTTGTCAATTCATTTGGTGTGTTTGTCAATGCATTTGGTAAAATGGAATTGCATGTACTGTGGGGAAACCCTGATTTGTGAATCTGCCCTTGCCCCAGGGGGTCATAAAAAGAATTCTAGCTCTAAATCAACTTGTGAGCCGGCTGGGGTACTTGGTCCGAATAGATTGATAAATCTGCTCTTGCCAGTTAACTCGTGAGCCGGATGATTTTACTGTGGCACGAATGATTTTATCTAGAACTCTTCTAAACAAGCCGTACATAGAATATCGTTTGTCCAAACTTTAGTTTTTTCCTTACTTGAATCTGAAGTCGCTAACCACTGAAAGTAGAAAGGAAAAGATTGGTCAATATCTGGGTTCCTGCAGATTCAATACATATCCCATCAAAATCACCATTTGCAATTTCACTGCCTACTGATCTTGGACCCTTAGATTGATGAATCTGCCCTTGCCCCAGGGGGTTCATGATAAGAACTCTGGCTCTGAGGAATCAATTCGTGAGCCGGCTGGGGTAGTTTAACCGAACAGATTGATGAATCTGCTCTTCCCCGAATCAACTCGCGAGCCGGCTGGGTACTTGAGCTGAATATAACCACTGAAGGTAGAGAGGAAAAGATTGGTCAATATCTGGGTTCCTGCAGATTCAGTACATATCCCATCAAAATCACCATTTGCAATTTCACTGCCTACTGATCTTGGATCCTTAGATTGATGAATCTGCCCTTGCCCCAAGGGGTTCATGATAAGAACTCTGGCTCTCGTGAGCCGGCTGGGGTAGTTTAGCCGAACAGATTGATGAATCTGCTCTTGCCCGAATCAACTTGTGAGCCGGCTGGGTACTTGAGCCGAAAGCTTGTCCTACCGTCAACTTAGTCGGTGTCAGGCGATTGGGTTTTGCAATTAATGAACTTGCCTCGATCGTGCTGCCTCTGCGAGTGTTAAATGATCAAAGGTACAGCTTTTAAGAGTCTAGTAGGTATCTGATTCAGACTTCTGAGAGAAAATCTATTGTGCGAATGTCGAACAAACTCTTCTTTAACAGCAAAGGGGAAGCCAAGACATTGGCTGAGCTTGGCGGTGATAAGAATTGAAGCGAACACCGTGGTGCGCCCTTGCGTGCTGGGAGTAAGAGTTCTATGGGTCGAGAGAGGCGTCAATCTCCTCGACGTCGTAGTAGGTCGCCCAGACGGGATAGGCAGTCCCAGGGGAGATCGCCACACGCCCAAGTCGAAAGGAGATCAAACGCGAATCCGTGCCCGTTAAGTTTTGCAGTATTTGTGAAGAATAAGCCCATGACGGAAGCGGACTCGATCGTTCGAGATCCAGACGTGGCGGTCGAGTTTGCTCGACAAATATTTCCTCCGGAAGTTCAGCAGTCAATGGTTGGTCGTCAGGACTACGAAGTGTTTCGCGAGGGCATTCATGGGGCGGTGAAAGGGCTCTATACGGCTTATGAAGTCGGCATGCGATTGCGCGCCGCCCGCCGAGAAATGGAGAAAAAGGAAGAGCATATCCGCAGTTTGGAGGCTCGCGTGGAGACGACTGAACGTGAGTTAAGAAAGATCAAAGCGGCTCAAGTACAACCAGCAGGGCAGGTGAATCCAATCGTGGAAGAGAGGGTTACCAGTCGGCTTATAAGCGCTACTATTGCCGATCGTGAAACAGCGAGCATGTTCGCATTAGAGTCCGCCAAGAGGAGGTCTTATGAAAAAGGTTTTCACGAAGGGCGCTTGGTTGGAATCCAAAAGACCAAGGAGAAGCTTGCCGAAGAGGTTTGCCGATGTGAAAATCGTGGGTTCAGGCATGGTTGGATCAAGGCATCTCAAGTCGCCGAATCTCTTCGCTTGTCAGGCATCGATTCGGCGTCACCTCTCTACCACAGCAAGGACTTTCCGTTTTCTGCTTTCGAGGTTGAGAAGAGTGAGGATGAGGGCGACGCCGTATGACTTTAATTATTGTAAGGTTCGAACGCTGGTCGCGTTCGCAATTATGTAATTTCTTGGTTTTTTGAATAAAAGACGCTTTATTGAAAATGTCAAATTGTCTCCCGCATTCGGCGTGTGCGTGTTTAATTTGATTGCATAAATGTTTGGATAGACGTAAATCAATCGGACTCAGCATGTTAAATCGATGCGCCGATTCGCTGTGCGTGATCGGCCTACATGTAATGGTCGTTTACTTTTGAATAAAGCCACTGCGGCGTGTTGTTTGAAACTTGCAGAAGCCGTGAGCCAGGGATCAGGGGGGCTACGGCATTTTGACTTAGCTCGAATGCCAGATGTCTAGCCGATTGGGCTAGGTAATTTTTGCCCTTGCGCAGCCTATGCGCGCGCGTTTTAGCCAACCGTTGGGTTAACTAGGTCATGGAGAATGTTGACCGACACCTGTCTCGTGGGATTTAGTGTTGATAAAATCACTTCGGGATTTGGGCCTCGAGATCGCGGCCATCTCTGAGAATAAAAGCGGCAGGCGCCTCATGCAATCAGACATATTTGGCTTACCAGCATCTATTGCGTGGGATGATCAAGAGTTCTCACCATCAGATGGTGATGATAGTTGCAGGAGCTCAAATTTTGGCCGAACTTGGCGCTCAGATGGTTTGCGGCGGAGGATTCTCCGGTGTGGGAGGTGGACCGCTGAAAGGAGAAATTGGAAACACGTCAGCCTCCAAGTCGTTGAAGCAGATCGCCCCGAAAGGAGACACAACGACCGCTGCCCCTAACCTCCCTTGTCTTGGATCTTGGCCTTGACATTGTCGATGGTGTCGGAGGCCCGGCGACATGCCGATTCGGGCGGTTAGATCGATGCGTTTTGAGCCGCGATGGTTGTTCAAATGACAAGAGTTGGGTCGATGGGTTGATTTGTCTTAGAAGTTAGAGATAGATATTGTAATGTTCGAACGCGGGTTGCGTCTATGTAACAACTTTTTAATCAAATAAAAAGTGTTATTTCATATAGTTGAGTCTTACTTTGAAAATCTTTTGTTTAGCTATGCCGGATGAATGTTCCTGATCCCAACTTTTAATGGTTAAGCACGTCATTTCGTATGGTTTAATAGTTTGCTATTGGAAAGTTTGCTACCGGAACTTTTGTGTAGCTTAAATTTTTTAGCTTAAATATTTTTCCTGTATTCAGGGATCGGCCCTTGCCTTAGGCGGGATGCGAGTTAATCCGGAATGGGTCATACTCGTGGGCCGGCTAAGGCACGCCTTGTCCGGCGAACCATATTAGTGATTCCGGCTTAATTAGTTGATTAAAACGGGCTCCGGATCCGGAGACTTATTTTGGCCAATCGGGATATCCACGAAGGGCGCTCCGCATCCGGAGGCTTATTCGGCCCTAAGGTGTCCTACACCAATGGGGGCTCCGAATCCGGAGACTTAATTGGGCCAACCGTGACATCCACGAAGGGCGCTCCGAATCCGGAGACTTATTTGGCCCTAAGGTGTCATGCACCAAAGAGGGCTCCGAATTCGGAGACTTAATCGGCCCTAAGGTGTCATGCACCAAAGGGGGCTCCGAATCCAGAGACTTAATCGGGCCAATCGTGATATCCACGAAGGGCGCTCCGAATCTGGAGACTTATTCGGCCCTATGGTGACCTGCACCGAAGGGCGCTCCGAATCCGGAGGCTTATTCGGCCCTAAGGTGTCGTGCACCAAAGGGGGCTCCGAATCCGGAGACTTATTCGCCCCTAAGGTGTCGTGCACCAAAGGGGGCTCCGAATCCGGAGACTTATTCAGCCCTAAGGTGTCCTGCACCAAAGGGGGCTCCGAATCCGGAGACTTATTCGGCCCTAAGGTGTCATGCACCAAAGGGGGCTCCGATTCCGGAGACTTATTCGGCCCTAAGGTGTCATGCACCAAAGGGGGCTCCGAATCCGGAGACTTAATTGGGCCAATCGTGATATCCACGAAGGGCGCTCCGAATCCGGAGACTTATTCGGCCCTATGGTGACCTGCACCGAAGGGCGCTCCGAATCCGAAGGCTTAATTGGGCCAATCGTGACATCCACGAAGGGCGCTCCGAATCCGGAGACTTATTCGGCCCTATGGTGCCATGCACCAAAGGGGGCTTCGAATCCGGAGACTTATTCGGCCCTAAGGTGTCATGCACCAAAGGGGGCTCCGAATCCGGAGACTTATTTGGCCCTAAGGTGTCATGCACCAAAGGGGGCTCCGAATTCGGAGACTTAATTGGGCCAATCGTGACATCCACGAAGGGCGCTCCGAATCCGGAGACTTATTCGGCCCTAAGGTGTCATGCACCAAAGGGGGCTTCGAATCCGGAGACTTAATTGGGCCAATCGTGATATCCACGAAGGGTGCTCCGAATCCGGAGACTTAATTGGGCCAATCGTGACATCCACGAAGGGCGCTCCGAATCCGGAGACTTATTCGGCCCTAAGGTGTCATGCACCAAAGGGGGCTCTGAATCCGGAGACTTAATTGGGCCAATCGTGATATCCACGAAGGGCGCTCCGAATCCGAAGACTTAATTGGGCCTAGGAGGCTTGAAGGAGAGTGACAAAGAAAATTGATTTTCATTAAAACGTGGTACGAGTACAAGCATTAGATCCCACAAGTCGGGTCCGTAAATGGATCTTCCTAAAGTCTACGTTCGCGCGGATTGCGGTGAGCCACGGATCTCCTCAATGCCACGGTCTGTTGGGAAGCGCATAAGCTGATGGTAGGTGCTTGGGACGGCCCTCATGACATGCAACTAGGGGCGCCCCATGATGGCATTATACGGCGACGGAAGCTTCACAACCAAGAATTCCACGTCAACCGTTTTTGAGCCCGCTCGAACAAGCAGCATGATCCTCCCCAACGGGTACTCTGGATTCGTGTTGAAGCCGAATAGTGGCTGAGACGACGGTGATAAGTCCGACTCGTTGAGGCCGAGTTCAACAAAAGCTCTGTAGTACAAGATTTCCGAAGTGCTTCCTGGGTCTATGAGAATGCGTTCAACGCTGAACTGACGTACGCGTAATTTGACGACCAAAGGATCGACGTGGCTGGTCATTGTTCCGACGAGGTCGGAGTCATCGAACTTAATTGTCGGAGCTTCTCTGGGCCTGCCGGTTGGCATGTTATGTTTTTGGGGAATTGGGTGCGATTGGATCGTATGCACGGTCGGGGATGCCGGCAGACCGTAGATTATGTGGATCACACCAAGCGGAGGTGAATCCTGTCTCAAGGATAATGCTTTGGTTGGCCTTCCCTTGCTCACGTATTGCTGCAGTCGACCATCTTGCACCAGTTCCTCCAGATGATCCTTTAGCGCATAACAGCTCTCGGTTTCGTGGCCGTGATCTTTGTGGTATTCGCATTGTCTGTCCCTCCTCCGTGTGTCGGGAGGCCCCACCATCTTCGACGGCCACTTGAAAAATGGAAGGTGTTGGACTTTGGTCATTATTGTCGCGATCGGCTCTGTCAACTCCGTATACTTCTTGTCGGTTCGCCTTGAGCGTCTGCTGTCGACTTGTAGTTGTTCGTTCGTTCGGTGGGGGCACTGATCGCTTGATCGGCGGGAGTCCCGCCTTTTATCTCGCTTGGTTCGTTGCCGGGGCTCAAGGCTCGGTGGCGGCATGGAGCTTATTGGTCGAGCGATTTCGGGGAGGGCCGTTTTGCTGGAGATTTGTCCGGCTTTTATCCTCAGGGCATCATCTTCGACTTTACAATATTCTTCAACTTTCTTCATCATTGCCCAGACTGTCTTGGGGGGCCTTCTGGTCAGGGAACTGCGCAGAGCACTGTCAGGATGTAAACCCATTTTAAAGGCGGTGATGGCCATGGAGTCGTTGCAAGCGTCGTCAACAAGGTTGAAGCACTCCCAATATCGTGCCGAGTACGCTCTGAGCGTCTCTCCCGACTGGATCTGCATAGCCCAGAGGGAGTCGGCCTATTTCGGTTGTACCTCGTTGGTGATGAACCTGGCCCTGAAGGATTTCTGCAGTTGTCGGAAGCTTTTAATCGAAGCTGGCTCCAACTTGTAATACCACCTAACGGCTAGTGGACCTAGGCTGCTAGGGAATATTCGGCACATGAGGGCTTCATTGTCTGCGTGCAGCGTCATGGCCTGTTTGTAATGACAGATATGATCAGTGGGGTCTGATTTTCCGTCGTAAAGAGTGAACGACGGAGCTTTGAATTTCTTGGGCAGGGATGCCCTTGCGATCCATCGAACGAAAGGATCGTGCTGGTCTTCCTCGTTTGAGCTGCTTCTCCTGCGCTTGTTCCTTGTTCGCAGATCCTTTTCGGAGGGGCTGGAGGTTTCGGATCGTCCCCTTGCGTCGAGCTCCGTGGATGATGAGTTGGAGTTGCTATCGGTATCCTTTGGTCGAGCCCGAGGTCTTTGCCCGTCTGCCCTCGGAGGTCGCTCTGGTTCCTGGCGCATGGCCTCTCTAGATTTTGCTACCTCCAGGGCCAAATCTTGACGGAGTCATTCGTTCTCGGCGATCATGTTCTCGAGCCTTTGTTCGTTCTGCTTTGCTTGTTCTATGATAGCCTGCATTGTTTCTTGTGCTGAAGTTGTTGGCGAATCGAAGTTCAAGACGCGTCGTGCCGCGATGGTTTCTTTTCCGAGCATATTAGCTGGGGTAAGGTCGCCTCCCTGTGTGATCTCGTCGGTGGCTATCGGAGGATCTTCGGTCACGCCTTCCATGGATGTATTTGAGTATTCCCACAGACGGCACCAATTGTAGGGAAGTGGTTTGGAAATACTCTTCAGATCCTGGAAGACGCCAATGATCCTCAGCTAGTCACCTGCAAAGATACAAATACTCCGGTCGGGGATGCCGGAATTAGCACTCCGACGGACAAGTCAGTTCTTCTACTCAAGAAAGCTTGTTGACTAAGTTTCTAGAAGTGATTCTTACATACCTTTTCTAGTCCATTGCCACTATATTTATACTCGTTTCTTCTGATCCTCGGGGCCAGGGCCTACTTTTTCAATCATTATCTTTTCCACTATTCGGCTCTAGGGATCCTTCCCCATTCGGCCTATTTATCGTATCCGGCCCCTTGTCCTTGCGGGATATCTGCCGGCTAGCGTCTAGCTTCTGAAATATACCTCCTTTATCTTTGCCAATTATTCGGCTACCACAAAATCAAATACGGGGGAGGTACTACTCCAACCCCATTAAACACAAATTCAGGTAAACCCGGTGGACAGAAAACTACTTGTTTCGTTACACAGTCTATGGTGGCATGATATTTCGTTAACCAGTCCATCCCTAATATTACATCAAAATGGTCAATGTTCAGTGGCAGTAAGTCAATAAACAAATGTGCATCTCCAACAATAATTCCACAAGCAGGGTACATGTATGCACAAGTCATGGATCCCCCAACGGGTGATGATACAGCTAACAGATAGTTCATAGGTTCTAAGGGTCTATTCAATTTTCGCGAAAAAGCATGCGATACATAAGAATGTGTAGACCCCGAATCAATCAGTACATATGCATTTTGAGTACAAATAGAGAGGATACCTGACACAACGGTCTCAGTATTTTGTACGTTTCCTGGTACTAGGGCGAACACTTGGCCCTGCCTCATGGGCTCTTTCCCGGTAGCTTTGGGGTTCGGTTTTGGTGCAACAGTTGATGTTGCGGCGCTGCCTGCAGCTTTCCTATTGTCCTGAGTAGTGGAAGGGCAATCTTTAACCATGTGGCCCACCTTGCCACAACTGTAACAAGCACCAGATAGTTTATAACAAACTCCCTTATGATTCTTACCACATTCGGAGCAGGGCGGTATAGACCGATTCCCTTGACTAGAAGTAGTCGTTGACCCTGTATTTTACTTTTTATTCAACGGGTTGTTTTTGCCTTTCTTAAACTTAAAATTCTGCCTTTTACCACGCCATTCAGACGCTGGTGTTTCAGTTTTCAGTGCCTCGATGTTCGCTTCAGCCATCAAGGCTCGGTCAAGAACATTCACATAAGTCGGTAATTTCAGAACACTTATTCTGTCGAGTATTGCAACATTAAGGCCGCCTTCAAACTTTCTGGCCTTCTTGTAATCAGTGTCCACCATGTGTAGTGTATATCTAGCAAGCCCGGTGAACTTTGTTTAATATTCAGCAACGGACATTGTGCCCTGTTTTAGCTGTTCAAATTCAGTCACCTTTCTGTCCCTGACACACTGAGGGAAGTACTTTTCAAAGAAGGCTACTTTGAATTGAGCCCAAGTCATAACAATGTTGTCATCACGGGTAAGCATCCACCACCTTCTAGCCTCTTCTTGCAAAGTGAAGGTGGCCAACAGTACTTTATGTGCCTCCGAGCACAGAAACACTTCAAACAATTTTTCAGTCTCCAAAACCCATGCTTCAGCTTTTAATGGTTCAAGGCCTCCCTGCAAGGATGGCGGTTTCAATTTGCTGAACTTCTGGGTAAGAGCAATTATGTCCCCATCATTAACATTCACATTCTGTTCCGGCTGTACCGGAGGAGGAGGTGTGAGCTGTTGGTTCTGTTGTTGATCTAGTCTTTCAGTTATCAGTTCCATCATTCTTTCCAGTCTTGTCATTCTTGCCTCAGAGGATGAGGATTCAAATTCATTTGCAGTTCTTGTATTATCCATTTCACTATAAGCAGTTATAACAGTTATCAACATAAGCAGTTGGATACTTAAACAGTTTAACACATTAACACATATTCAGTCATGTCATAACCACACACTTATCATGCTCATGCGATGCCCTAATTGCTTTTCTAGGACACCCTGTAGCTCATTTGGACACGTGTGTGCGGTATAACTCGTGGTAAGTATCGCTCTGATACCACTCTGTCACGACCCAAACCCGCCCCTATGGGTTTAGCACCGTAACCGGCCAGTAATCCGAGATTACCAAAGGCTTGCTTAACAGTAATACAGAGTACAGGGGTATGGCGGAAGCCAATACAATAAATAAACAATGTCCAATGAACTGTGACAGTCTGTATGCAAAAAGACTTTTCATACATATATATATACAGTCAGAGACAAAGCAGTAAGTACAATATTTACAGTCATTCAGAACAGGGATCTAATCCCTATTAAACAGTACAGTACAAAACAAGTATAGAGACAGACAGCGGAAAATAAAAACACCCCTAAGCCGTAGTTGGCAGGCTCGGAACCTCGCAGTGAGGCACAGTAGTTGGCTTGACAAAAAGGGAAGTCTACCCCACGCTCCTAGCTGCAGTCTGGTGCCTGTGCAGCTACATATATATATGAGCAGTGAGCTAAAGCCCAGTGAATAACATAAAGCGTAAAGGGGTTTACAATGAATGTCCTTCAGTATTGAAAATAGTTCATTTCAATCAGTATATCAGTTGTTCAGTACAGTAACCAGTCATATGTGGTACATCCATTAGCATAACAGTACAGTAAACAGTAGGTCTAAAAGACCGAACAGTAAATGATGGCCATCAATCAGTAAACAGTAGTGGTTCCAACGAGGGAACCGACAGAGATCTCTGTAACAATAACAGTAAGCAATAGTTGCTAAGGATGCCACAGTATAGTTCAGAACATAGGACATACATTCATTCAGTTAACAGTAGCAATTCAGAAAACAGTACAGTTCAATTGTTTAGAAGATAATCATTTTTGAACATATCTTTACACAGTTGTTACTTACAGAGTTCTGGGCTACACTAAGCTAGAGCGTCTCCACGGAAGCCAACCCTACACAGTTAACAGATTGAACACACACTAAGCTACACAGTTGGGAAAGATAATAACTTAATCCCTAATTGCCTCGGTGTGTTCTACATCTATATCCTCATTAAGATGTCTTAAACTAGGCCTAAGAATGCCTAGGATGGGATGAGGATGCAAAGACGCACTCAGAAAACATTTTCAGAATTTTTCAGAAAATAGAGTCCCGCAAGAGCGCAGGTTTCCCCGCTCAAGCAGACATGCAGACAACAGTTCCCGCTCGAGCGTCACTTCCCACGCTCGAGCGGACATGTGAAACAGTCAAAAGTGCTGGATACTCAAAAATCACGCTCGATTGGGCGCTCGATAGCCGCTCGAGCGCAAGACACAAGGTCCCGCTCGAGCGCCAGTTACCCCGCTCGAGCGGACTGCAATACAGTGCAAAGTACTAGGAGCACGAATTTCCCGCTCGAGCGCCACTTTCCCCGCTCGAGCGGGAGTCCAAAATCTGAAATTTCCATATTTGAACTTCCAAGCTCGAAACAAGTTTAAATGCATCAAATTCGATCCTCTTGGGCTAATTTTCTGGAAAACACTTCAAAACTCATAATATTACATGTTTCAAAGATCAATTTGGTAAATCAAAGCCCAAGGGTGTTTCAATTCAAACTCAATTTCAAACCAATTTTCATGAACAAGATGAACATACAACATGCATGAACTCAAATCATTTCAAAGCTCCAAAACATGCTCTAATGAGCTCAATCTTTCAAATTCAAGATGAAATCATGGACTTAACATATAAACATGAACATGCATGCAAGATTTCCATGTAATCAACCTCAAAATGCAACAATGTAGACATGCATGCATGATATGTGCTATAATTCAACATTACAAGACCAATTCTTGTCTTAACTCTTTAAATTACCATGATCCATGCTAGGTAGAGCTTAAATACACAATAGAGAGGTTAAGTCCTTGCCTATGGTTCTCTATTACTAGTATGGAAGCTCAAATGACAATCTACTCTTCAATTCCTTCACTTCTACCAAGCCAATTAGAGATGAAATCACACTCTCTTCTAACTCTCTCTCTCTAGTTCGGTGGAGCTCAACAAAATAGGCTGATGAAATGTTTGCTCTAGTGTAACAAGGAGGCTCAAATATGTTATAATAAAGGGCCCACTAACATGGCAATTTGGTAAATTAAGCCAACAATGCAATTCAACTTATTTTAATATAATTTAATCATACTAAATCACTTTTCAATTAAATGTACCATAAAATCATATAAATTCCAATGATCTCAAAACATCAATCAATTTCTGGTTCGGCCGTCGATAAGGCCTTCAATTTGCAATTTAACATAAAAATATAAACAGATAATCAAACAGTCAAACAGATAGAAATGCATTTAAACAGACACAGTCAATCAATCAGTTTCAGATTTCAGTCAATCAGTTCAGGAATTCATTCAGTTGAATTACCAATCATAATCGGTTCCAGTTTAACGGAAATCAGTGATCAATCGGTAAACAGTGACGAGGGTTGTTACAGTCAAGAAGGATAGGAAGATCAAAGGGGTAAAACCGGTAGTACCATTCAGAGCTTGTTTAATTGAGAAGTGCATTGTTCATGACACTAAAACTGGACCGGTTGTGCCAAATATGTCAGAAATAAACTTCGTCACATAATAATCACTCACACAAATTTAGAAGAGAATTGGATAAGGGAAAATACAACTCTTGTATTTCACTCATATCGCAAATGACTAACTTACAAGGCTATATATGGTACTCCATAACTAAACTTTTAACATTCTAACATAATGACTATTCATACTAATATAATGACTCACTTAAAAAATTTGTTTGTCACATTCAAGCTAATAACACACCACTAATACTCATTATTTCTCCATAACTTCTAAAATAAACACCATACTAGTCACCATTACATGCAAGAAATACATAACTTTCAAAATAATAAAAACTAATTTATTTGTTTCAACACCCCCCCCCCCCCAAAAAAAAAAAACTTGGTTTTTATTAACTCCAAGCAAACTTCTTAATTTCTGAAAAACATATTTTTTGAGGGGTTTGATGAAAATATCGGCAACTTGATCTTGAAACTTCAGAAACTTGAGTTCCACATACTCTCTAATGAAATGATACATTGTGTCGAAGTGCTTGCTTCGATCATGGAACACTCGATTTTTTTTTTTTTTTATCAATTCTTGTTTGTACCTCTCCACTTCACCTTGAGCATTGTTGTTGATTTTATACACCCATTTGACTCCAATTTGTCTTTTGTCCCCTTTGAAAATGTAGCTACTTCCCATGTACCATTCTTTTCAATGGCTTCTATTTCTTCAACCATAGCATGTCTCCACTTCTTGTTTTGTGCTGCTTCCTCAAAGCCTATTGATTTACAATTGGAAAATAGAAAAAAAAAAATAAAAATTTGTGAGATCGCTCATTCTTGGAATTACCTCTTCCATAGAATCATAGATATCTAAAAGGCTTCGATGTGGCCTTCTACTTGAACTTGCTTTGGATGATGAAAGACTTGCTTGAACATTAGTAGGAGATAGGGGTGGTCATATATTGGGCTGGGTTGGGTTCAAGTCAGGCTGGAACCACATAATAAGGAATTTGGCGTTTGTCCAAACCTGGCTCGACCCTAACATTGGGCCTCTACATCTGTAAAAGCTTGGCCCAAAAAAAAAAAAAAAAAAAACTATAAATCCCAAGTCTACCCATCGGGCTATATGTTTTTTTTTTTATAAAAATATTCTATAATTAAATTAAATCACACATTATATTTCTTAAATAAATATATTGATGTCATTATAAATTAAAAGATTTTGTGTATAAATTAAAGGAGTTCTTAAATAAATTCAATTACATATCATCATAAACGCGAGTTTCAAGAAAATCAACAAAGATAAAGTTTAGATCCCAACAAAAAATATATATTTTAATATATTATAATTAATTAATTTAATAGTGGGTTGGGTTGGGCTAGGTAGGAACGAGTTGAAACTATAAATCCCAAGCCCATCCCATTAATATATCGGGTTGAAAATGTTGGCTCAACCTACTCTATGAACTAAAACAACCTTCCCAAGCCCTAAAAAAATAGGACTGGGCTGGGTGGGTCAATGGGTCGATGCCTACCCCTAGTAGGAGACAATGGTGATGGCAGGGGAGAAATGGGTTGCTCCAAAACATCATTTGCTTGCTTCTCTTTCTCAAAATAAGGGAGAAAATCATAATCTTCTTGTGGAGTGTTCCAATCCCATTCACCTTCTTCATCGAACTCAATATCTGTATTAACAATGATTTTTTTGTTACTTGGGTTGTAAAGCTTGTAGCCTTTGCTTATTGAATCGTAGCTAATGAAGACCATCTTCTCACTCTTGTCATCTAGCTTGGTCCACTTCTCTTCCGACACATGAGCATATGCAATATTACTAAATACCCGTAAATGAGAGACACTTGGCTTGATTCATTCTCATGCTTTTTGCAGTGTTTGATCATGAATACTTTTAGTGGAGCAATGATTTGACAAATAAATAGCACAATCAACCGCTTCTGTCAAATTTTTTTTAGGCATTTTCTTACTCTTAAACATGCTTCGAGCCATGTTCAAAATGGTTTGGTTCTTTCTTTCGGCCATCCCATTTTGTTATGGAGATTTTGGAATCGTCAGAGGATAGTGAATTCTATTTTCTTTACAATTTTTTTTTAAAAAATTCATCTGATGTGAATTCACCTCCTCTATCGGATCTTATAGCCTTAATTTCATAGAAAATTTTCTTTTCAACAAGTGTCTCAGCTTTTTTTCAATGGCTTCTATTTCTTCATCCATAGCATGTCTCCACTTCTTGTCTTGTGTTGCTTCCTCAAAGCCTATTGGTTCATAATTGGAAAATAGACAAAAAAAGTGTGAGATTGCTCATTCTTGGAATTACCTCTTCCGTAGAATCATAGATATCTTGAAGGCTTCAATGTGGCCTTCTACTTGAACTTGCTTTAGATCATGAAGGACTTGCTTGAACAGTAATATGAAATAATAGTGATGGCAGGGGAGAAATAGGTTGCTCTAAAACATCATTTGCTTGCTTTTCTTTTTCAAAGTAAGGGAGAAAATCATAATCTTCTTGTGGAGTGTTCCAATCCCATTCACCTTCTTCATCAAACTCAACATCTCTACTAACAATGATTTTCTTTGCTTGGGTTGTAAAGCTTGTAACCTTTGCTTATTGAATCAAAGTTAATGAAAACCATCTTTTCACTCTAGTCATCTAACTTGCTCCGCTTCTCATCCGGCACATGAGCATATGCAATACTACTAAATACCTGCCAATAAGAGACACTTGGCTTGATTCTTTTCCATGCTTCTTGCGGTGTTTGATCATGAACACTTTTAGTGGAGTAACGATTTGACAAACAAATAGCACAATCAACTGCTTCTGCCAAAAATTCCTTAGGCATTTTCTT
This sequence comes from Camellia japonica, assembly GCA_030407325.1. Taxonomy (NCBI): domain Eukaryota; kingdom Viridiplantae; phylum Streptophyta; class Magnoliopsida; order Ericales; family Theaceae; genus Camellia; species Camellia japonica. The sequence goes on from JAPPVO010000036.1 coordinate 107,942,743, forward strand.
ACTCTTCAACATGCTTCGAGCCATGATCAAAATGGTTCAGTTCTTCCTTTTGGCAACCTGTAGACATCCCATTTTTGACCGCCCATAAGACTTGGGCTCTTTATTCCAAACACCTGATGATGAAAGTTACATTGTGCAATCTTTTGAATTCTCAACGAAGAAATTTGGATTCAAGCTCTAATCCCAAACCTTACACCCTATTTTGGCCAAAATATTTTAGACTTTGAAACCCTCTTTTCAAAATATTTTTTCAAATGTTTCTACGATGTTTTGAGGTTCGCATTTCGATTAAACTATTGCACTTTTCAGTAAAATGAGTAAGGACAAAGTGAAAATAAATGAAAGGGAGGTGAACTCTTTGAAAAATCTTTAAAAACATCTTATTTATAGGTTTGAAGTTGAAGGAAATAGAAGGGGATGGAGGAAAACCAGTTGGGGAAAAAGTTGAGCATTAAGCCGTTAAGAAAGAAATGAACAGCCTTTACTAAATTAGTCATATCTCTTTTTACACTTAGAAGTTAGTGTGAGGCCACCATTGGAAAGTAGACTTCTGGGGCTTCAATTTAGACTCAAGAATCACCTAAAACCGAGTCCAGATGAGGGAGATATGCTTGTTTGAAGTCGGGCTTAAAAGCAGATTTTTGGATCCGGCCGGGTTTGTTTAGATCCGGCCATGGATTGTTTAGACCAGGCTGGGTTTCAATGAAAAATAGTCTAGACAACCTTTTTTCGACTTGACTTTTCATTTTGGGGCCCGACCGTGTGTTTTGTGGCCCGACCGGGTCTCATTATCATCAAACAGAACAGTTGGTGGGAATTGGACAGCTGGCTTTGTTTGAAGATATTTTCAACCAAATTGGCTCAAATTCTATAAATAGACCCCCTGTATTCAAAATTAAAGGTTAGAAGATTTTCTTAAAGGCTTTGAAGGATATTGAGAGCTAAAACCATCTTCCTTACTCCTTTGATCTTCAAATTTTCTTGAACAATACATACACCATTAAAGCTTATTCTTGAAGCCTTTGTTAAAGTTTCAAACCATATTTCATAAACTTGAGGGTGTTTGGAATCAAGTTTGATAAACAACCATACATACTCTTTAGAGAGGTATAACTCTTATCATCTTTTTCCTTTTGTTTTTTACTAATCATCTTCTTCATTTTCCTTGAGTTTGTGCACTGTTGGAGGCCATTTTCAAGGGCTGAAGTATGTGATTCCTAATCCACAAAAAGGAAGGGGTTAGCCTCCCCTCCTCAAGCTTGCTTGTCTAGCTTGTTCTCTCTTATTTTTGTTCACTTTCTTCCTCTTTTTGAAGTAGTTTTGTCACTGTTTTTTAGTATTGGGGGCTGTTTAATTCATTTAATTAGTTTATGCTTTGAATATCATGTTTGTCATGGAAGCTTGCTTGTCTAGCTTGTCCTCTCCTCTTTTTGTTCACTTTTTTTCCCTTTGTTGAAGTAGTTTTGTCATTGTTTTTTTGGTTTTAGGGGCTGTTTGATTCATTTAGTTAGTTTATGTTTTGAATATCATGTTTGTAGTGTCATAAGTCCTCATGGATTTGGTTTTTTAGGCCTTAGACACCAATCCATTTGAGTTGATAGTTTTATTTGCTTAGTTTTCAAGTAAAGAGTCCCACTTTTACAATAATCAACTTTGCACAATGATCTCTGCAACCTCCCTCCATTCTTTGTTTTTTGATCAAAGAGTTGTGTTTAACAAAAGATTGTTGTTCAAGCATAAGAAAGAGACCCTTCATGCTTAATGGTTTAATCTCTTCGGAGGTTCATTACCAAGGCATTACACCTCTCTAATGCTAAACACAACCTCTTGTTTGTCACTCCTCTTTATCACCAGTGTATTTACTTCTAAGGGACTAACTTTTTAGTTAGGCCCTTGGAAATCATAAAAGAAGGTTTCATTATATCTTGTTATCGAGTTTGGGTTTAGAGTCCTTATCGCTCATTGTGGGTTTGGATATGTCACTATCACTCATTTTGGGTTGGACTCTGAATCCTTTATCGCTCGTAAATGAGTTTGACTAATCTTTTGTAATTTCCCAAAAAAAAAAGGTTTGAAAGGCTCATTTCTCGAGTTAAGTTGATACTTGCTCATTTACATTGCTTTTGGACTTAGTGGACTTAAATATCACCTTTGGACAAAATGGAATAAAAGATAAATAAATGGAATGGTAAGTTGACAAAGGCTAATAAAATCGGCTTAACATTGATCAAACCGACATAAAGAAGATTAATAAAATTGGTTGGATTCGGTCGGACATTATGCTGAATCCATCGCTTCTAGAGTCATCACATACTAATTTGTGATGTTTGATGATTCTCGAGGCGTGTCTACCTCCATTCTTGAATTAATTTCATGATAGGAGGGAGGGGTAGTGTGTCTTTCATTGCATTAATTAATTTTTTGTCACATCGTGTCCAAAACCATCACGCAATCAACTTGCGACCATTGATGGTTTCAGAACCGAATTTGCTCTTTCCTTGATTTTTTTCCTGATAGAGCAGAGCAGAAGGAACAAACATGGCTTAGAAATGTTCTGTCTGCATTGTTTTCACCTCAGAGCACAAAAACATTTTTCTGCAACAGAACAAGGCACAACTGGATTTATTTGGGCCTGGCCGGGCCTCACTAGGGGCCAGCCACGCTCCAATGCATGGTAAACAGGACACTTTTGGTTGAAACAGAGGGCAGTGGCTGAGAGTGAAACAGAGTAGTTTCATAGAGGGTAGACAGAGCAGTTTCTAAAAACTATCTTCATCGACGCGCATGCGATCCCTATGCATTCTTTACATATTCTTGTTGCAATATTAATGTTGTAATAAATTAGATGGTTCTTTAGTTATTATTTATTCAAATTTGTAATAAGTAATTAATTCGGACACTTAGACATTCGGACCCTCCTGCACGAGGACAAATATGTAATAATGTGTGTACGTCTTCCAACCCCCATTTCTTTCTCCCTTTTATTTATTTTATTATAATGGTAGCATCATGTTTTACACTTTTCATACCATTACCCTACTTAATATATCCATTTTTGCATGCATAAAGGTTCGGCTTGCATTTTGTATGCGTTGCATTAGTCATATTGCATTATTTAGGAGCATGCATTTTTCTAACTATTTTATTCCTTTTGGCTTGCCTTGGTTGAGTACTAGGTGAGCGTTTTTGCTTTAGCATATTGCATGCGTGCGATTGTTGACATATCAAGCATGTTTACCATGATGCTAAGTGCTTAATTGGTATCTCTCTTGAATGCCTGTGGATGGAGGCTTTTTGCGTAAGTTGAGGTAATTTGATTAATGTACATATGAGATTACTTTTTTAAAAGTGGCGCATATTCAAAACAAATTTCAAAACAAACATGAAATCAAAACGTTCCAAATTGGGCGAATTAGTCTATACTTGTGTGCATCACATAGTAAAGATAGCATAATATTCGGAACAAGAGCATATAATGTACATAAAAATTACATTATAATTAGCAGAGGCTGATCTTTGATCGAGTGAGCGGGGTGCTCAAATCATGACATTCCCCTCTCATACCTAAATTCCTAAGCTGAGACACTTTGGTGATGATGGACTAATGGCCTTTTGGCACGAGTAACGGGTTTCCTAAATTTTCAAAAAACATTTAGGTGGCAACTCTGAAATCTGGCAATGCAGTCTATTTTTGACATTTTTGATTAAAAATTAATTTTCTAGAAATGTTTGCCGCATCTGGACTCTTTTATGTTTCTCCATTTCACATTACACTTGTGAAACCAGATTCAGAACCACGAGAGTCCGAACTATAAGGCTAGCGTATCCAAGGAGACTAAACCCCTCCGAGGAGTATGAAAAGCAAGCTATACAACCCCATTTTGTTATCGAGATCTTGGAATTGTTAAAGGATGGCGAATTCTATTTTCTTCACAAATTTTTTTAAATTCATTTGTTGTGAATTAACTTTCTCTATCGGATCTTAAGGCCTTAATTTCATAGAAACTTTGCTTTTCAACAAATGTTCAAAATTTTTTAAAAGCACTACAAAATTCTTTTTTCATTTCTTTCAAAAAATACACCCATGTTTTCCAATTGAAATCATTAATGAAGAGAAGAAAATACTGATTTTTCCAGGAGATAGTTGGCTCGCAAACATTAGAGTGCACAAGTCGAAGTGACTCCATTGATCTTGAAATGGATTCTTTTGGAAAGCTCTTCTTAGCTTGCTTGCCAACCAGACATCCCTTACAAAGTTGATTGGGTGGTTAATGGAAGGTAGTCCTTTCACCATTTTCTGTTTAGACATCATTGTTAGACCTCCAAAATTTAAGTGCCCAAATCGCAAGTGCCACAACCAAGAGGGGTCTTTAACACAACTCTTCAAACACATGGCCACGCCACTTTGAATGTTTAGCACACACATTCGATTTCTTGTCATATGCACTTTAGCAACCAAATTTTCAAATTCATCTCTTATTTAAAGACTATGATCTTTCACGCAAATATCATAACCTTTCTCTAAGAATTGACCCAAACTTAAGATATTATTTTCCATGTTTGGCACATAATAAACATTTGAAATAAGTTGTTGCCTTCCATCCTTCAAATGAATCAAAATATTACTTTTCCCTTCCATCGGAATTTGAGAAGAATCTCCAAAAGTGACTTTTCCATGCACGTATTTATCAAAATCCATGAATATGTTTTTCCTTCTACACATTTGGTTGCTTGCACAGTGTCAAGATACCACACATTCTTGTCTCATTTTTTCCCCTCTTTATATGCCAACAACAAAGTTGACTCAACTTTTTCATCAACGTCTTTAACTACGTTGACTTTCTCTTCAACACCATCACTTTTACACTCCGAAGCATAATGTCCACATTAATTACAATTGTAACATTGAATATTAGATTGGTCATACATTCATCCATATGGTCTTGAATTGTTGTTTCTTTCACATCCTCTTGAACGATTTGAGTATTGGCCTCTTTCTTGCCATCTTGAATTTTGGTCATTACTTTTAATTCTTCCATGACCTTGCCCATTGCGTCTTTCATGTCCATATCTTCAATCCCTTTGACTACGCTCTTACTTTCCTTCTTTCTCCTTCAAAGAAAGCTTTTTGTTTAGTCGTTCTTTGTGGGCTAACAACGATCCCATGAGTGCATCAACCGTCAATAAATCTAACACTTTAGACTCTTCAATGACTACAACAATGTAGTCAAACTTGGAATCCAATGAAGGAAGGATTTTTTTCTACTACTTGGTCATTATTCAACTCATCACCATATTTTCTTAGTTGATTGACAATGGGGAAGACTCTTGTGGAATAATCATAAACTAATTAAGAATCCTTCATTCATAAAGATTCAAATTCACCCCTCAAAGTTTGGAGGCGAACTTTCTTTACCTCTTCAATACCACCATGAGAAGTTTGGAGAACCTCCCATGCTTGTTTGGAAGTGGTTGAAGTGACAATTTTTTATAACATGGCATCATTCAAACACTAATGAATGAATGAAAACGCCTTTTGATCCTTCTTCTTTGTAACTTGTAAAGCATCTTTTTGCATTTGATTCAAGCTAGTTTCATCTTTCGGTTGTGTAAAGCCTTTTTCCACAAGATCCCATAAATCTTGTGATCCAAGAATTAATATTGCCTTCATACGAATGCACCAATTATCATAATTGTCATTGGTGAATTGAGGCATTTGAAATGGAAACATTCCATTTACAATCTCTCTCTCTCTCTCTCTCTCTCTCTCTTTTAGAGCCTAGCTTTGATACCACTCTGTTAGAAATAAGCTTTGCCATACAACAACCACTCACACAAATTTGGAAGAGAATTAGATAAGGAAAAATACAACTCTTGTATTTTACTCATATCTCAAATGACCAACTTACAAGGATATATATAAATCTCCATTACCAAACTCTTAACATTCTAACATAATGACTATTCATACTAATAGAAGAATGACATCCCTCCACTCTCTTCCTTCCATTTCTCCATAAATTATTTAACTGAATCATTCTGAAAAAGAGAAAAACTAAAGAGTCTTGGGTACTCATCCTTTAATAAACTATTTTGGTTTCTATTTGAACCTGATTTCATGTCCTAAAATTTCTATATTCCTCTGTCTTTATCCAATCCCAATCATTAGTCATGTCTCAAAAAACACATGTTTCAAAATTCCCATATAATTTAATGGTTGAGAGTGTGCATTGGGAGAGAAATAAAGAGATTTACATGTCAAATTTTAATTTATTACAACCTCAACTATATATAACCAAACTCTATTGTCATGTTATATTGAGTCAATTGTAGATTCTACACAATGAATCTCAAAATGACATTTTTTTTGTATGTGGGTTCACATCAAATTATTGTTCTAACATTATTAGAACATATAGATATAGAAAGATCCTACTTATAATATATTGTTAGTTAACTTCACAGTATTGGAAAATTAGTTAAGATATACATAAACCAACACAGACACTTAGTTATTAAAAATAATAATAACAATAACATATAGTTAATTGTTATCAACATTTCACTAAAAGAATTATACTAAACAAAACATTTTTTATTTTTATTTTTTCACAATCCCATGAAAAACTAGCCAATGCATGAGCATATCAATACACAACCTAACATGTTACATATCTTTCTCAATTCATTCGTTCTTTCCACTACTAGAAAAAAGGGGTATATGACATGGAACTTTTTGCAATGGTTTAAAAATCGTCGCAAAAGCTTGCTTTTTGCGACGGCAAATAAAATCGTGGCGAAATTAACTTTTTTGCAACGGAAAATCTAAAATCGTGGCAAAAAGTAAGATTATATGCGACGGTACATTACCTGTCGCAATTTTTTTTGTCTTGCTTTTTTTTTTTTTTTTTTTTTGCGACGCTCTTTATTAATCCATCGTAAAATAATTTATTTTTGCTTATTCATTTGCGATGGTTCTTAACATGGTCGCAAATCCTCATCCTTAAATTCGAGCCTACCCCCCATCCCTCCCTCTTTCCTTCTCTTCCCAAACTTTTTGTATTCTATTATAAGATGAAAAAAAAAAACCCTTCAGTCTTCTGCCCTAATCTCATTTTCTCTTGTGCCCAGTTGTCACTTTATTTTTCCTCTCGCTATCGCTGTTAATACATCAAAAGCCACATAGAAGAGAGAGAGAGAGAGAGAGAGAGAGAGAGAGCGAGAGTGACTGACGACAGCTGGAAGTTCCACCTCCACCCAGCGCGACCTCTGCACAAGATGGCATCAAATCGGTGTTGGGACATCGATTAGCGCCATTGTCACCTCCGTCTCTTTCTCTTGCCCATCCATGGCCTCATTGCCATCGTTGCCTCACCCATGTTCTCCCCACAGGTACATCTCTATCTGAGGAGCCCTGTCCATGGCTGATTTGCGTCTAATTATAACTTGTTTTTGAGGTAGGTTTCTCGGTTTTTGATCTATTTGACCAATTGAACTTTGATCAGTCTTGTTTATACTGTTTGTTTTTGTTAAATTTTGATTGGGTTTTAGTTATAATCTTGATTTCAGATGGGTTTGTCTCTAAATCTAGTGATGATTTGGGGTTTCTTGGCTCTTCAAACTAGCAATTATTTAAGGGTTTTTGATTTGAAGGTGTGATGAATGTGAAGTTAATGTTTTTGCCTTCAATTTGACTGTTAATAGCTTGAAACATGCAATTGCTAAAATTTTAAAGTTAACTAATTTTGTTTAATTGCTGAGAAAAACTAAGGAATTAGTTTTTTTTTTTTTTCCTTAAAATAAAAAAATTAAAACTTGCAACAAAGTTACAATCTCAGTGTAAGTTGTACTTTAGGAGGTGGGAATGATGAAAATTACATCAAAATGTTCTGGTATGTGATAATGTTATGATCTAAACAGATTGAATTTTGTGATTAGAATTTTGATCTAAACAAATTACATCAAAATGTTCTGGGAGAGGGAGCTCTTTCTAGGTTTAGAAAGACAAGCATTGAACTTCTAATTTTGTTGGAACTTAAGTGTCAGTGCAATGTACTCTAGTTGAAAACTAGTGATGATGTAATAGTGGGTACAATTACCTTTAGATAAAACTTCATATTTTTCAAGTAGGACATTGCTAGTGAGAGTCTTTAGTCAATGGTCCATCTTCAGTTCAAATAGCAACAACCGACTCATAGATCACGTGACTTATTATGCAGGACAAATTACTATTCTTTTTTATGGTTAATTAATTACTAGAAAATAGGAGCATTGAGAGTGGCTTGATCAAGTGAAAATGAAGAAGAGTGATGTGGGTTTGTGGTGTGAGAGAATTGGGTTTTTATGAAGTAGGGTGAGATAAAGGGTGAGAATGAAGTTTAGGTAAGAGGGTAAGTTTTAAGGTGGCAAGAGAACATTAATATGGTGCTTTGAGGATGGGGTGTTGATGGTGGTGAAGCAGCTAGTGGTTTGCTTAGCAATGGGGGAAAAACAGTTGAGTGAGTGGGGGGGATTGATGGTGCTGAAGTGATTGAAGTTTTTTTGTGGTTAAGATTGAATGTGTGAAACCCCGTATTTTTGAGGTATTAATATTTTAGTAAGAGGTATTGGTGGTAGTTTGGTGGTGAGATTCTTAGATGAGAATCTAACTTATTTTTCTCTATTTATTTTATCTCTTTTTCTCTCCACCTCATTATTATTCATCTCCTTTGTTTTCTAATATTTTTTCATTATTCTTGGGCACCAAGTAAATTTTATTTTATTATTTTTTCATCATTTCCTTGCTTACCAAGTAATCTTTTATTTTTAATTTCTTTAATCTTCCTTTCTCTCCAAGTTACTTTGTCTCCAAGGAAGTTTCTTTTCTTGTTCTCCAAGTAAATCCCTTTCTTGTCCACCAAGTAAAGTTCCTTTCTTTGGCGCCAAGTCTTTTTTTTCTTTTGTCTCAAGTATCCTTGTCTATAAATTGAGCTCACATCTCAACTTCTTTCTATGGTTGTTCCGATATCTCTCTCCATTTGTTATATAGATTTAGAGTTTAGATTAAGAATGTTTAAAGTGAGAGTAAGCATTTTCATAAAGGAGGAGAGTTGTAGATTTTGTGAAACCTTACATACTTTATGCCTTAGACTTTGGAGATCCATGGAAAAATATCGAGATTTGAGTGTTGGCGACGGAGGAGATTGTGTAGACGTCCCCAAACGTCCCGGGAGGGAATCCCGTTTTGTTCATTGGGCTCACTACAGTTCGGACTCAATGTCACGGTTTTGAATCTAATCCTGCAAAGTGCAATGCGAGACCGACAAATCACCAAAGAGTCCAAATCCGGCAAATCGTTTTGAAAAACAGATTTTTAGAAAGAAGTGCCAAACATGGACTGTTTTGCCAGATACAGAGTTGCCACATAAATATTTTGTTTTGGGGGAATTTAGGAAACCCTGACTCATGCCTAAGGCCACGTGTCCGTCATCACCAAAGTTGCCTCGGCTCGGGAACTTGGGTACGATTGGGGAAGGTCATTTCATGAGCACTCCCGCTCGCCCGATCAAAGATTGGCCACTACTAAACATGATATCAAGTTTTTTGAAAACACATGCGTTCTTATCCCGGTTTATTAGCCTAAGTTTACTATGTGATGCACACAGCACACAAGTATTAGACTAAATTCCCTAACTTGGAACAAAGCATCGCATATCTGTTTGTTTGGAAATGGTTTTGAATTTTGCTACTCGCAAGTAGGCTAAAATATGGATTTCGATGAATTATCCCAATTCAAGCAACCCAACCTTCACCCACAGGCATTCAGGCAGTTATATCACATAAGCAGATAGCCTCATGGCAAGCATGCTATCATGGCAACATTCACACTCATGCAAGATGCTAAAACATAAAAGCTTACCTAGTACTCCGAGCCAAAACAAGAAACTAGTTAGGAATCATGCATGATCCTAGTTCATGTTAAGATGGCTAATACAACACATGCAAAATGCAACTAAAATAGGCTCGGCTATTCTAAGAATGGCATGTGAAATGCGGCAACTCGATACACGTATTCAAGTTGGGATTGAAATGCTATGCAATTAGTATGATGCGTCGAGCCCGGTGCATGCAATACGAATGAATGTATGCAAACATGCTAACATAAGGTATGCTAATCGAAATATGACCTAAAACTAACCATCAAAAGCAGGTAAGTAAAAGGGAGAAAGACGTGGGCTTGGAAGACATTCACACACGCACGCACACTTATTACAAATTCGCCCTTTCGACGGAGGGTCCGAATAAATAATACAGACCGAATAATTAATCAACTACCCTAGCTAATTAAATATTACAAAGCCCTTAATTAATTAACAAATTAATTACAAAACAATCTAAGTATGAAATTAAAGAGGCCGCCTCAGCTCCGCCTCGAAATGATTGGATGATGCATGCTCAATTCACCTCGCTCGGAAATCCGTTGCCATGCCAACTGTTGCCTCTGTTTGCACTGTTTCATGCCCCTGAAAGCTGCGCAAGTCCCAAGGCTGCTTCTGAACCACACCCTGAGCACTGTGGGAGGTCACCGGCCAGGAGACAGGACTACCGGCCATGGGAGGATGGTCATCGACCAAAGATGGGGCCATCGGCTGGATACTGGTAGTCGGCTGGCACTGAAAGTGGCCGACCGGCCATTTCTTCCTGCAGAACACTGGTTTTGCTACAACAGAGGACAGACAGTGCATGGCATGGAATTTACAAGCCAAATGTATGCACGACCACCTTTCCTATCATGCTATGAACTCAAGGGAGTATGGCTCTCGACCATCGGGCCATCAATCACGCATCTCGATGCATGATGGCCAAGGAACCGAATTGCACAACTTAATATAGAATGAATGCACATATGAACACATAAATGCCTAAACTCCATCATGTGTCGTCAAGAGTGTCGGCGACCGGGAATCGAGGTACGTTTCGTCACTTTGAGTACGAAACGTCTCTCATTTCCCGTGTTTGGACTAACTCCTATTCCAAGCACAATGCAACAAACAATGCATGGTATGAATGTTACTCTAGTATGCAACCTAAATGCAATGCGACTAAATGATGAAAACATGCAAATGATGACATGCAAGGGTGCGACTAGCATACGCAATGCTATGAACTAAGAATGGCATACACAATGCACATATGAAGACTATCAATGAGACGATCAAGGCATACACAATGCAATGGTCAATCATGTAACAACATGGACTATATGGCATATACAATGCAAGATGGACTTAAACTAAAATGAATGGGCCTCAGCCACACTCAAATCAGTGGCCAATCATGATGAAAATGAGGCAACAACACACGCATAAACATGCAAGGTACAATGGCTCCGAGTCTAGGGCACAAAGCACAACTCTACAAGAGCATTGGAAGGATGAAATATGGCATACAATAGCACAAGTTCCAGCTCTGAAATGGCATACAAGATGGTCCCGAATCATGCAAACAACTCACACAATGGACGTTGGATGACTCAAATACCGAAACTAGTGAAACACATTACACTAGAGGTATGCAAAGCAATGCACAAATGACCAAACCAGCCCCAAATAGTCCCTATGCAGGCCCAAAACAGTGGCAAAATGGACTAAGATGATGCCTTGAAGTGTGCAAAAATGAAGCTCATGCAATGGCTCATAAATGGGGCATACAAGCACAACTCTCAAATGCGCTTAAAGAGTGATAAACATGGGAAGATGGTGAATAAATAAGCTCTGAAATATCATACACAATGATACTAAAACATGCAAACACCTCAATATAAGCATGCAATAGGCTTCAAAACTCAAAGCTAGGCATGGTTATTACACTACAAGCATACATGGCAAGCATCATTCGACCATGGGACCTCAAAATAGAGCTAAGGCAGCCCAAATCATGAATAAAATCTGTTTAGAACATGGCCAAAATATGCTAGAATCAAGGGCCAAGACAACATGCAATGTAAGCTAGTGAGCATAGTTTACACTACAAGTATGTGAAGCATTCAAGAGGCCACTAAACCAGAAAAATATAGAGGTATGACATGCCAAATAATGCCCAAAAACCCATTGAAAAGTGATCAACACATGCAAGAATGACATGCTCCTTTGATAAGTTATGAATAGGATTATTCTACACATGCAAGAGGCACACTCAAGATGACAAAACAAACTCTAGAAAGAGCCTAGACAGGCCCTAAAAGTCACTAAAAAGGGTCTGAAGCAAGGCTTGGAGGTGTGAAAATATAGGCTCCTTTGAAAGGCCAAATATGCTAGTAAACAAGACAACAAGAAAGAGGGTCACCCCTCTCTGATTTTGGCCCTCAAAACCACATTCTCACCACTAAAAATCCACTAGATTTCAGTGGTAGGAAGGCCAAGAAAAGACTAGCTCGAAGGCCTTATGGCATGGCACAAAATAAGGCCAAAACAAGCATGCAAGAAGGTAGAAGACCCTCAACAACAAAATGGTCTTAAACAAACATGAAAAGGACCTTAAAACAAGACTTTTTTCAGTTGACAACAAAGCTTAAATATGTATGCAAATGAGGCTAAGAGAAGGATCAAAATAATGCTAAAAAGAGGGAAAATGGGTTACCCTTGTAGCTCAGCAAAACCAGCAGCTTCAACCAACTCTTCAACCTCTAAAAATACCCTCCAAGGACCTTAGATGAAATGGTGGAGGTGTGTGGCTATGAGGTGTGGTGTAATAGGCCAAGAACAAGACCCTTTTGAACCCAAAATATAGAGATAAAGAGAGATATATCTTGGAGCCTTAGACAATTTTTTGGAACCTCTCTAAAGGAGAGGGAGGGCCTCTCTTATAGAGAAACAAGAGGGTTCAAGCTTCTTGGAGAAGCTAGGGCAAAGGTTCAAGTTTCTTGGAGAAGCTAGAGCAAAGGTTCAAGTTTCTTGGAGAAGCTAGAGCAAAGGTTCAAGAGGTTCAAGCTTCCTCAAGAAGCTAAAACAAAGGTTCAAAACGTTCAAGCTTCCTCAAGAAGCTAAAACAAGGGTTCAAAAGATTCAAGCTTCCTCAATAAGCTAAAACAAAGGTTTAAATCCTCCATACACGTGTATGGAGGGCAGGGTCTGTGCTTACCAGCTGGCACAGCTGGCATGCATAATGCCTAAAAAAAGGCAAAGAAAAGGTCTCGGCCAGAAAAAGTGACCGATCGACCAAAATAACGGCCGGCCGACCAAGAACATTGCCGACCGGCCAACACTTTTGGCCGATAGCAATAAAACAGGGCCGGTGGCAACATGCCAAGGCCAGTGGGGTGTGGGGGTGGCCAACAAGCCATTTCCTACCCTCAGAGGCAAAAACCTAAGTGCTTGGTCCACAACCAAGCACAAAACAAATAAGTCGAGAGGTCTTGAGGCAAGGCGCGCGACCGAAACCTCTGAGAACTCAAGACGAACACGAACATGGATAATCATCGAGTGTTCAAACGATGGCGTCCAAGTTTTGAGGACGGTCAAAAATGGGGTGTCTACTGGTTGATTTGAGGTAATTCGGGTGGTATACAATATGATTACTTTAAATCTCTTTGCAAAGAGTTTATTTTAATTATTTCAACTTTGTAATCCTCTTGATTATTGTGATCATTTGATAAATCCTATGAAATTATTATCTGTTGACATGTTTGAGTACTGTGGTCATTTGATAAGTTTTCTAAAGTTGTTTTGTGTAGTACTAGTCAATGTTGATTTGCCTGGCTAAATAACGTGAAAATGCTCCGTACATGGATCGAGTAGACCTTGCTAATAGCTTGGACCAATAGCTCGGATAAGCGGTTGTGCTTGGGTGAGGTGGGTGAGGTCGGTCACTGGTCATGTACCAAGTAGGACTGGGTATTTGGTTCTGGATAAATTATCATATGTCGAGTTGACTTGTTTGTGCAATTTGGTAAATTGCTTGATTATCAAATCTAATCGATTGTATAATTGTTGGATCTCTGTTGATTTATTTTCTGTCCGAGCCTTGTTATTCCTGTTGTATTGTACACTTCCCGAATTAATTTATTTTTCAGGTGTGGAGCAAATTTAGTAGCGATTGGAGTTGAAGCATTTAAAGAGATTATTTGAGTTGGAGATTTTTTAGTTCACAACTATATATTATTTTTGAAGATTTTTATAATTTTTGTTTTGGAGACATTTGAGTTAATTATTTATGGAGACGATTTGTATATTTGAGATTATGAGTTATCTGCAATTATAAATTTGAGGTTGATTTGATTAATTAACGGCCCAGAAGTTGGGGCGTTACAGAATGATCTTCATTTCGCTTTGTTCCAGGGACACCCTTATGGGTAAAGTTTCCTCAAGTTGTTATGGTGGAAAAGCTCAATTAATTGAAGTAATTTTGAAATGTTGAAGTTTTAATTTGAATTTTGGGTGTAATGTTGTTATAGGAATGTGATGCAATAGGCATAGTAGATACTTATTATGTTGTTACTAACAATGTGCATTGGCCTCCAGATCCAATTTTTGCCAGGTTTATGATCGATGGAGCATGGTTAAAGTACTCAGCCAAAGCAGGGGCAACCTGGATAGCATGGATAAGCAATTATAGCATAAGCTAGAGCATGTTTTGAAGTGTTAAGATGGTGCATACAAAGCAAAGTGATGTTAGTTACCATCCTAACAGATTGTCAAGTGTTAGTAAAGAGGCTCAAGGAAGGAAATGTGGTAGATAGAGTAGAATCTGAAGTACATCTGAATGGACATTTGTTATCTGTCTAAACTTCTGAAGTATGAAAAAAAGTAGATTTTTATAGAAGAAACTTAAATGCATGTGGCTCCTGATTGGAGCTTATAGACTTGTTATTTACAGTGAATGACTATCTTACTTGCTTGTTTTTCTTTAAATTCATGTTTTCTTATATTGAAACTGCTTATTTGTTTGATCAGGATTGATGATAACATGGAAGAATCATTGACAAATATTGAAAGTGCTCGCAGTGCTTTGTTAAGGCATTTAAACCAGATATCATCAAACAGGTGGCTCATGATTAAGATATTTGCCATTTTGATATTTTTCTTGATGGTATTCATCTTCTTTGTGGTTTAATACTTACTGATGAGAACCCTTGTATTATTGTTGCATCTGGTATTCTACACCTTTGTCATACCATTGAACCTGTCTATAGATTATTTGTCAAGTACAAGTTACCCATTGTGGAAATTGGGGAGTACATAGCCATTGTTCTTGTACATGTGCTTGTTTCTTACCATTTTGTCGCTACCTTGTTTAGGAAGTGTGTTTACAACAACATTTTCATGGGTTGAAATTATAATGAAAGATATTCTATTAGTTAACACATGGAGTTGTAACTACTTGACTTCTTCTTGATATAGAGTTCTGCAATGGTATTCTAACTATTAGGGTACCTCTTCTTCTTCTTTTTTTTTGGTGTGTTTTTTTTTTTTTTGTTGCTCAGTCTCCTTATTAATCAAAAGGAGTTAAAAAGCTTGAATGATTTGAGAAAATAAATCCATGTAGTTGATCCCACATGATTAAGATAAGCTCTTGTCAAGTTGAGTTACAGAAAGTTTATTGATTCATATTAGAAATTATGTAACCTTGTTCAAGCCTCTAGTATATTTTCTTTAAAACCAAAAAAATGTTTTTTGTTTCTTGAATTTTCCAGGCATCTCTTAGATCTCCCATGCACTTCTAGGCCACACTTGCCTACATTAAGGAGTATCACCCCTAAGGATAGATGAGGGCAGTCTCCAAGTAGCTAAAAATCATGAATCATTTGAATGTCTTTTTAAATTCTTCAGAGACAATAGTCTAAATCTAACCATGTTAAAAATATTCAAAACAAGAACTTCTTCAAGAATTTTCTCTTTGGTAAAAACTCTATTATTTCTATCAAGCCAAATGAGGTAAATAGTGCAATTTAGAGCAAGTCTGGAAATAATAGAGCCAAGAGAATTACCCTTAACAGATTTAGTAATATAAGACACTAGCCCAGTCCAATTTAACATAGGCCAAGCCACATTGATCTTAGTTTTAATATTCATCCACACTCTCTCAGAGAAGGGGCAATTAAAAAACATGTGGGAATGGTCCTCAGTGTGGTAAAGGCATAATGGGCAAGTAGCAATAGGAGAAACCTATTTGGATATATCATTTTTTTTCATAAGTGCTCTTGCTGTTCTTGTTGTAAGTACCATAATTATATGTGTTACATTTTCAACTTACTCTTTAACCATATGATTTTGTAGTAACATGTTTTGGTAACTCAAATTCAAATTATTAAGCATACAAGTCCACTTTGATTCCATCTTTCATTGTATTGCCACAGTTGGATTTAGCTATATCTGGAAAAGGAGGGATTGGGACTGATATTGGAATATGTATGATTAGCGGTGCTTTTAGAGTTGCAGATGCTCATGTTCAGGGTGGAATGGTTGGAGATCTATCATTCATGCTACCCGAGTTCATGCAAGTTAGTATTTGTGGGTTAGCTTATTATCTGATCTAGTTTTGAAGTTTTGATATAAGCTTTCTTGTTTTTTTATTCTTCATGTCTTTTCTTACTGGTTTGGCTGCATCAGGGGATCTAACCTCTGGCTTGAGATTGATTACAAAAGCAGCATTTGAGAATTCCAAGGATGGCCTGCGCAAAGGAGCTAGTACGTTCAAATCCTTTTAGCTATTTTTCAAAAATTTTGTAGGAAATATGATTCAATAAGTATTGCTACATATTGGGGTTACAATTTTCTAGTTACTGTTTTGTGAAAGAGAAACTCATCAAACTTATGTCAACATTTAAGCCAATGACTCAAAGTATGAATGTAACGGAGATTAAGTTTAGGTAGGTAGACAATGACCTTTTTTTCTCTCAAGTTTTTTCTTTATTTTTTATTTATAAATATTTGTGGTTATTGTTTTCCACCTAAACTACAAATAATAGGTTATCGTTGTCAATCTTTTTAGGTAGTTGATTTTGATGCATTTTGTACTCTATTTGACTTCTGTTTCCAAACCAAGTATTTTGCTTGTGCCCTATTTTGTTCAAATTAATGAAATGTTTGTCCCGGATATTGGCAACTAACATAATCCAATTGAATATCTGTAGTGAACTTCATAATGGAAAAACATAGATGTTAAGGTAAGATAATGATCAAATTGATTTGGATTGTAGAGTTACAAAAAGAATTAAAATTGTTACTTCATGATAATAGAATCGATTTCTCTGATGGATATGCTTTCTTTAATTCCATACAACACCAATATCTTTTTCTTTAATTTCAATTGCACTATTTTAAAGAATGCTGAGATAGAGTACTATGATAGCATGTAATACTAGTTTACTAATTTTTATTACTTACAGTTCATTACAGTTTTATTTTTTGTTATCTCCGCATTTTTTGAACTCCTTTGCATTCTTCTCTATGCATTGGTCTTTCCAAAGCTACCAATTGTAAAATACTACTGCTCAAACGGCGTCGGATGTCAACAAAACTAAACATATATGACTAACTAGGCACAAATGACTAGTAGAAAAAGACGGGACTCGAAATCGATTCCCAATTTTGAATCTGGAGCGTAATTTCCATTTGTGAAAACTTGTCCTTTAGAAATTCTTTTTCGAAGAACAATTGGAGAAACTCTTGGAAGATAGATTGTGTGGCGTTTGATTTATGTATATGTTATTTATTTATTTATTTTATGAAATAAATATCAAATGTTTTACATATTTTATAAGCTTGAAATTAATTATATTATAAATAAATTTTTTTGGGTTTTTGTTTGCAGATGCTACCTTTTTGAGTACGTGATAATATCTTCGCATATCGATATTGGAGCTTACTGTTGATACTAAAACAAGCTGTTAATATATATGCTTTTTTATTTGTATTATCGATACTTTGGTCTTGTTTTAGATACAAATTTTAGTTTTTGAATTATCAAAAAATATTAGTATTGTTGGAGGATGTTTTATATATTTTTGTAAAGAATATTTGGTTGACACTGTATCATTACAGGATACATATATATAATTATTTGTATATATGATTTTGCGAATGTGAATGTGTATTAATAATTTGTATAGGGAATGAATTAATAAAATATATATTTATTTTACGAAAAAAAAATTTGTGACAATAATAAACCGTCGCTAATGGAATCATAATTTCCTTGCATTTTATTAGCGACGGGTTAACCTGTTGCATATACATATTAGTGCCATCTTTAGCGACGGTTTAAACTGTCGCGAATACATTATTGATTTAATTCTGTTTTTTTGCGACGTTTAAAACCATCGCTAATAATACTTTTTGCGACGTCAACTACCGTCTCTAAAATAGTTTTTGGTGACGGCATTGTAAACCATCGTTAAAAGAGATGTTTTTTTTTGTTTTTTTTTTTGTGTTAGGTTAAATCGTCACAAAAACTATTGATTTACCATCGCTACAAGAAAGTGACGGTTTGTAACCGTCGCAAATACCTTTTGTCATACCCTCTTCCGCCACCTCCCATTTCTCGTCGCTATTCTGTCGCAAAAAGTCTTTTGCGACGGCATGTGCACCTTTTGCGACATTTACGACCGTTGCAAAATCTCCGATTTTTAGTAGTGTTCTGTTGGTGTCTATCATAAAAACCTAGCTACTACCCGTTAAAAAAAAAAAATTGTCACGGCCCAACTCCGGTATCGAGAGGTTATGTCACGGCCCGCTCCCCGTACCCAAGGGTTAAGTATCGTGATGGCCAGTAACTGAAATTACCTACGACCAATTCTTAAACAAATCAATAAATGCGAGCGGAAGAAATATTTAAATAAGGGTACCAAAATAATTATCGGAGCTTCTATTTTTATTACAAAATTTATTGACAAAAAAGGCCGATATTTACATATAAAAATATCATAAAAATACTGTGTGGGTGTCTATTCCGCAGCCTCGCATCTAAGACTTTCCAAAAGTTATTTCTGAATTGCATGTTTCCTGAAAATTGGTAAAAACTATAAGCACATGGCAGAGTGAGAAACATTATACCAAGAGTATAAGAGACACGAAATAACCATGGATCGTTAGTTAGGCCAAAACGTTTACATAAACAAATCATTTAAGTAGCAGAAACTGAAATATAGATATTATATAAATATATAACCATAACCACGGTACAGAACAAAACAGAACAGATGTCACAAAAGTGAGAGTCAGAACAGAGGTACGGATTCAAGAGGTGGCTCGTACAGATTTTAGAGGTGGCTCCCACAATAGTGTAGCACTTAACTCCACACAGCACTTTGGTCTACACAAAACAGAGGTCAATGGATCCATGACAAACAGATGATCACAAAGTGATCAAACAGAGGCCAATGGTTATTTAAGTCCCCCAAGGCATGGGACTCTCGTGGTGGTACTTACAAAACATAATTGTATATAAGGTCATAATCAAATATTCTTTAAAATACAAACAAACATATCCATGAGTTTTTTTTTAAACAAATAGGGTTCAGAAATTAAACCACGTAACTGAAACCTTTATAAAACATAACTTTTATTAATATACTAATAAAACATAATTTGTATAAAACAGATTTTGGTAAGTCAAAATATATGTAAAATACATTTTGGTAACTCAAGGTATAATATAACTCACCTTAACTTTATTACCTTACTCTTCCTTTCGACTATCAAAGATCCTTTCAACTTCCATTACTCTTTTCTTCTTCCTCTCTTCTTTTCTTTCCATTCTTTCTTCTTTTCTTTTCTTTTCTTTTCTTCCTTTCTCTTCTTTTTCTTTCTTTCTTTCTTTCTGCAGATCACCTCTCCAATATATGGAGAGGTGAACGCGTTATTCGGCTAACACGTGTCCCTCTCCCCAGATTCAATAATTAATTATATAGATTCGGTCTTATTCTTAATAAATATTTAAGATAATTACCTTTTGATCTAATATTTTAATATAATTATATAAATAAAATAATTCTTAATTAAATTACACTTTATTATATACCAATAGGAAATTAATTATTTATTTTAGTACCACACCCATTATTATTATTTATATTATCTATATTATTATTATTTATATTTTGACCCCTAAACTTTTAATAATTATATTATTTTACAAAATTACTCATAATAATATATAATAAATTATATATTTTCCGAACTGAGATTAAATAATATTAGTATAAATTCTACAGAATAATTAAAATTAGTATAAATTCTACAGAATAATTAAAAATCTGAGTTGTTACAATCTTCCCTCCTTTTAAAAATTTCGTCCTCGAAATTTGCCATGTGTAAGCTATCCGCTGTGCACTCTATAAATATATATTAGATGATTAATTTGATAGAAAATATTACCTTAAAAAAAAAAAAAAAAACTTCACCAAAATAATTCACCGTCTAGTTGTCAAAAATTGTTTTGGGCCAAAACAAGAAATAAAGAGCGACTTTAAAAACTTTTCACTCGTTTGTTTACGATAAAAATAAATAAAAATGAGAACACAATGATAGAATTATATTCAAGAATTGAAAATTTTGAGATGAATTTTTCATTGATGGGAAATAGTTTCAAAATTAGCATCTTTATAATTTGAACCCACTTTTAAAAAGTCGAAATAAATTTTTTTTTGAATACTGAACTGCAAATTATATATATTTAATTATATTATAATTTTGGTAGGTAATTGAGCCCAACATCCTTTGTTTATTTTCTTTCTTTTGCTATAACAAATATAAATTATATCTAATATCCTTCACAAATTAGGCACACTAAAAAAAAATTACTATATATATATAATCATATAAAATTATAATATAATTAAATCGACGAACAAAATATAATAATTCGGTATTAATTACCCGCTATCCCACTTCTTAAATGTGCATGTGTCCTATGCTCCAATGATGATTTTTTTTTAAAAAAAAAAAACCATTGCTCTGATACCATTTGTCACGACCCGCTCCCCGTACCCAAGGGTTAAGTATCGTGATGGCCAGTAACTGAAGTTACCTACGGCCAATTCTTAAACAAATCAATAAACGCGAGTAGAAGAAATATTTAAATAAAGGTATCAAAATAATCATCGGAGCTTCTATTTTTATTACAAAATTTATTGACCAAAAAGGCCGATATTTACATATAAAAATATCATAAAAATACTGTGTGAGTGTCTATTCCATAGCCCCGCATCTAAGACTTTCCAAAAGTTATTTCTGAATTGCATGTTTCCTGAAAATTGGTAAAAACTATAAGCACATGGCAGAGTGAGAAATATTATAGCAAAAGTATAAGGGACACGAAATAACCATGGATCATTAGTTAGGCCGAAACGTTTACATAAACAAATCATTTAAGTAGCAGAAACTGAAATATAGATATTATATAAATATATAACCATAACCACGGTACAGAACAGAACAGAACAGATGTCACAGAAGTGAGAGTCAGAACAGAGGTACGGATTCAAGAGGTGGCTCGTACAGATTCTAGAGGTGGCTCCCACAATAGTGTAGCACTTATCACTGCACAGCACTTTGGTCCGCACAAAACAGAGGTCAATGGATCCATGACAAACAGATGACCACAAAGTGATCAAACAGAGGCCAATGGTTATTTAAGTTCATCAAGCCATAGGACTCCCGTGGTGGTATTTACAAAACATAATTGTATATAAGGTTATAATCAAATATTCTTTAAAATATAAACAAACATATCCATGAGTTTTCTTTTAAGCAAATAGGGTTCAGAAATTAAACCACGTAACTGAAACCTTTATAAAACATAACTTTTATTAATATACTAATAAAACATAACTTGTATAAAACAGATTTTGGTAAGTCAAAATATACGTAAAATATATTTTGGTAACTCAAGGTATAATATAACTCACCTTAACTTTAATACCTTACTCTTCCTTTCGACTATCAAAGACCCTTTCAACTTCCATTACTCTTTTCTTCTTCCTCTCTTCTTTTCTTTCCATTCTTTCTTCTTTTCTTTTCTTCCTTTCTCTTCTTTTTCTTTCTTTCTTTCTGCTGATCACCTCTCCCTATATATAGAGAGGTGAACGGGTTATTCGGTCAACACGTGTGCCTCTCCCCAGATTCAATAATTAATTATATAGATTTGGTCTAATTTTTAATAGATATTTAAGATAATTACTTTTTGACCTAATATTTTAATATAATTATATAAATAAAACAATTCTTAATTAAATCGCACTTTATTATATACCAATAAAAAATTAATTATTTATTTTAGTACCACACCTATTATTATTATTATTTATATTATTTATATTATTATTATTTATATTTTGACCCCTAAACTTTTAATAATTATATTATTTTACAAAATTACACATAATAATATATAATATTAGTATAAATTCTACAGAATAATTAAAATTAGTATAAATTCTACAGAATAATTAAAAATCTGGGTTATTACAGGTTAGACATCGCTACTATTACTAGAGGTTAATTTTAAATTTAAAATATTAATAGCATAGCAGAATAAAATAAAAGGATACTTAAATATTAATTTTATTTAAAACATATATTGGAGCTTTTATTTATTTATATTGTCAGAGTTAGACTATATTTACAAAGTACCTTGTGTCCACTTCAAGCCCTGGCCCTCTCACTTTCAACTTATGAACAATGGGTTAAAACCCCTCTCTAAGTTTCATCTCCTGAAAGTGTATAATAGTTATAAACACATGGCAAAGTGAGAAATATTATACTAAAAATAGAAGAGTATAAAGTCACCATGGATAATTATTTAGGCTAACCATTGAAGAGTTTGGTCCGAATAAATAAATTATTTTAAATAACAAAAATATATTGCATATATCATATAAGCAAAATAATCATAACCACGGTATAAAACATAATAGAAGGTCAATGGATCCATGACAAATAGAGGGTCACTAAAGTGACTAATAAGAAGCCTAATAGTTATTTAAGTTCCCGAAGGTATGAGACCTCTGTAGTGGTACTTACACAATACATTATCAAATATCAAATCAAAATTGGATTTAATAAACAGTTTATATCCATAAATTTCCATTTTAAACAAATAGGGTTCATTAAGAAATAATACATTTGAAATGCTAATATAATTTACGGCTATGATTCACGTAAAATAGTTAATAATAACTTAAGTTATAATATAACTCACTTCAATATGAATTCTTAATTTTTACTTTCCTTAAATTTTAAAAATATTTAACAGAATTTAATTTATCTTATAATTCATATACACTAATTAAATCAATCTATCGTAACCACTAGACTTTTAAGATAAATTGAATAATTACATTATAATCTACCGCCACCCTTTCTTTTAATTACTTTTTGGCCCAACAAATTGAATAATTACATCATAATCTTTTGATAAAACATGACGGCGTCTAATTTTAAATTAAATTACATTTTAACACATATAATTATAAAATTAATTATTTTTTTAACCACGATTAGTTGATATTAATATAATGTTAAAGTTAATTAAACATGTGTCAAAGAAAGAAAAGGGGGGAAACTTCTAACCGATGAAATCTCCACTGGACCTTTGTTGTCCTCGAGTGTACCACACCCTCATTGATCTTCTTGCTTCTGGAACGAAGCAACTTCGACCAAAACCCACTTTTCTTCTTCCCATCTCTAACCTCTCCTCTTTGAGCTCGAGCAACAGAAGCCATGGATTTACTCTTTGTAAGCACATTTTTGGCACTCCTCAAGAAAGACATGGTGATGGACTTTTTTGCCTCTGAAGCCAAACTGTATACACTATGTACCGGAGATGACTCAGAAGAGTGATGGGAAGAAGATAAAGAAGAACAAGAAGAAGCCATGGTGGTGGTGTTAGTACGTGAACTTGGTGAAGATAACTGAGAGAGTCTCTCTGACAAACAAACCGAGCAAACACCCGGTGATTGCCTGTGTTTCAGGTGCTTCTTGCACTGTACATCGGACTTTGATCGATTGATTTGGTGATTCTTTGATATCTTGTTTTCCATTTTTTGTTTTGTTTTTCTTTTTGCTTTTGCGCTTGTTATAGTGCATGTATGTTCATATACCGAGTTTCCATGAGGGTTCCAAGTGAGCTTCGTCGTGTGTTTCACAAAATAACTTTTTTGACTGAAGGTTCCAAGTGAGCTTCGTTGTGTGTTTCACAAAATGACTTTTTTGACTGTTTGTAAGTTTGACAGGTTTGTTTGAGGATTCGGTGGACAGTTGAGATGAAAGTGGAGCGTACACGTGGGATTGAATGGAATAGTCAGTCGAATAAGTCAGATACCGAGTTAAAAAAAAAAAAAAAAAAAAAAAGGGCTGAGATGATTTATGTGGAAAGCATCTAGCCTTTATGTGGAGAAATTATCCATTGTCCTACGAGCATTGTTTCACTCCATTTATATTTAAATAAATGTTTAATTGTTTCCCTAAAGGGATAAATTAGTAGTGAAACCTATTGTTTTAATTAATAATAGTAACGTTAGAGCATCACCTAAATTTGTCACTACAACATATAAGAATTTTAAAAATTAAATATTTTGATCTTTAAAAATAAAAATTTTGTTACAAAAGATATTTATGGACCAATTTTCATCGTCATGAGAATTATCGTTAAAAGGTCGACTCGAAAAATCAAGAACAAGACTTTTAACGATAATTTTAAAAATGTCACTAATAAATAGATTTTTAGGAATAATATAATTTGATTTCAAAATGTTTATTTTTTGAGACAAAAAATTTGATCTTAAAAGGATAATAATGCATCACCAATATCTAATTTTTGTTACTAAAAATATAATAATGACACTTTTCGTAACAAAATTATTTAGTCTATAAAAAATAATTTTACCCCTAAATTTAATTTCTAAAACCTTAGGTTGCGTTTGGTAAAGTTTTCTAAATATGATATGAGAATAGAGTTGTATTTTGAGTTTGTAAGTTTTGGAATTATGATTTGAGTGTGGAAAATTTGTTTGGTGAATGAGTTTTGAAAAGAGTTTTGAATTGAGTAGGAAATTTTTGATGTGACATATGATATTTGATACAAAAACTTACAACTCATAACCAAACACAACTCAAAATTTTATTCAAAACTCATAAATTTTTTTAAAAAATTCCGAATTTTTCTTTATTTAAAATATAAAAAATAACCGGTGGCATTCGTAAAAATAAAATAAAATAAAATAAAAATACACTATTCCGATCAACCGGCTGGATGTCTGGGAGGACGACCCATTAGCCCAAATTTGCCCACATTGGACAGAGTTTTCAAAAGTGAGTGGAATTAATTTTTGAAAATCGTAAACAAGCACAACACTCAAATGTAATGGTAGAATTAAGTTTAGAGAGTTCTATCAAACAGAGCCTTAATTTTTTGTAGTGTGCCCTTGGAACAATGAATAATTTCTCCTTTAAAGGTGGGCCAATGTGGAAAAACTGTATCCATTCCAAATTAGAAGCAGAAAGTGAATTCAACTATAAACAAACAACAATCAAAGTGGATTTTGGGATATATAATTATGATATCTCTTTTGTATTATATTTTTAATGAGAAATTTTTGTAATTGATTTGGTGAGATTTTATAATTGAATTAGTGGGGGAGAGAGAAGGCAGCCCCTTAATACTTCAAAATTTATCAAAAAATAAGGTCGGACTTTGGTGTACCATGTAACCCTTTATATGTATATTAAAAAATATTTTTATTATTGGTGAACTATTTTTAGCGAAATGACATGAAATCTGAAATTCTACTTTGAAATTACATTCATTTGGAATGCTGCTATGGTCTTGGCATGTCAAGCTATTGTTTATTTATTTATTTATTTAAATTTACGCTTAAAAATTTATTATCTTTACACAATTGAATTCCTACTCTTCTCTCTTCTCTTATCTGGGTAATCATTTTTTTAGTATAGCATAAGCATGCTCTTTTGGAGAAGATGACAGGACATGAAAATCAGTAAAGAAACTGCTGTTAATGCCATGTTTTGGTGATTTTAAATTTTCAAAGTTGTCAATCAAATCTTACCTTCGATCAACCATGCCAACGAAATAAAATAAATAAAATGAGGGAAAATTCTAACAGATGAAAAAACATAAAATCTCCATTAATGGACCTTTGTAGTACTGATCACCCTCCCTATCATAACCCTCGAATGTACCGAACCCTCATTGATCTTCTTACTTCTTCTGAGGAAAAACAGCTTCGACCAAAACCCGCCTTTCTTCTTCCCATGTCTAACATCTCCTCCTTGTGCTCGAGCGACAAAGGCCATGGATTTACTTTTTGTAAGCACATTCTTAACACTCCTCAAGAAAGACATGGTCGTGGACCCTTTTGGCTCGGAAACCACAGAGTAGAGATGATGGACCGGAGACGACTCAGACGAAGTGTAATGAGAAGAAGATAAAGAAGAATAAGAAGAACAAGAGGAGGCAATGTTGATTGTGTTAGTACATGAACTTGATGAAGATAACTGAGAGAGTCTTTCCCTCAAACAAACCGAGCAAACGCCCGGTGATTGCCGGTGGTTCGGGTGTTTCTTGCAGAGCACATCGGACTTTGATCGGCTGATTTGGTCATTCTTTAATTTCTTGTTTTCCATTTTTTTGTTTTTATTTTTGCTTCTTGTTGTGTGTGTATGTTCATATAGTGTTTGTTTGTTTGTTTTTTTTTCCTTTCTGAAAAATGCCTTTTTGACAGTTTGAGTTTGAAAGATTTTGTTGAGGATTTGGCGGACAGTTAGGATGTAAGTGGGGGCTGAGATGCTGTATGTGGGATTGAGTGGGTTGGCTGGAGTGGAAAAATTCTACTCAAATTAGAAACAGAAAATGAAATCCAACTAAAAATAAGGAAGAAGCATAAAATTCGATTACAGAATTGGTCTAATTTCTGTTACTTAGATTTTTTTCAAAGAAATTATTTGGTAGTGAGAAATCTCGGTAACAGTTTTAGTGAGGTTATATGACTGAATTAGTAAGAGATAAAATAGTGATCATATAATCTTATTGTAATATTTTAATTAGTTAATGATACATATCATATCATGATACTAATATCTATCTATCTAAGCTTCTCTCTCAGGCCAAGTGTACATTTTTTTATGGGTAAATTACATTAACACCCCCTGAAATTTATATTTATTACAGTTTTTCTCCTCACTTTTTAGAAATTACATCCCTCTTCCTGAGATTTAAAGTTTCATTACAGATTGCCTTCTGAGGTTTAAAGTTGCATAACAGTTCCCCCCTTACCGTAATGATCATCATACATAAAATTAAATTAACAGGGGGTCAGTGTAATTTTCCAAATGTGAAGGGGGACCTGTAATAAACATAAATCTCAAGGGGTGTAAGTGTAATTTACCCTTTTTTATTAAAAAAATATTTATTTCTCTATTTAAAAAAAGAAAAAGAAAAAAGGATGGGACTCAAACCTTTTTTGCTACAGAATGTTTTTATCATTTGAATGACACAATATATTATAAATATCTATACTATTATTAAGTGAAGGTCTAAATTGGTTTAGTGAAACTTCTCTTCTCCTCTTCATACCATGTGACAATTTTATATATTCTAAAATAAAAAACAAATTATTATACACAACGTAAATAAGTTTTGAATCAAGACTTTGAGTTTCATTGAGAACATACTTATTACTTAAGTAATATACATATTATGATATTAAATTATTTATTATTTATTTTTATTATTAGTTATCTGAATTACGCACGCATCGCATGTGCCGAAAGCTAGTATACATACACTAGCAAATGGACCCGTGCTACGCACGGATGAGAATAAGCAATTTTAAAAGTAAAATTTTTAACAAAAATAAATAAATAATTATTTTAATGATATAATTTATATTAGACTAATAATTCACATAAATGTTAAAAGTATATTATAGTAAAGATTTCTTAAATTGTAATACACAATCACGCAAGTACATTAGATTACATGTGTTATGTGAATTGTCAATTAAGTTCATTTGATAATATACAAACAAATTACCAATAAAATAAAATTTTAAAATTCATGTGAAAATATTTAAATGTTAAGTTGCAAATACATATAATTTATCACATAATGCTTAATATAATTGGAGTCATACATTTCAACACTTAATTTTTATGAATAGGGTATGGTCCGTTTCTAGTTAGATATTTTAATTGGACGGTCCAGTCTAGCCTGTTTTAGGTCTGTTTCGATGGTCCAAACCGTTGAATGTGCAAGATTCATTGTGTACTTTATCTCTATAAAAAATTAAGTTGATCGAATATTAATAAATACTTGATCAAAACACATTTGTGTCAATAATTTATTTTAAAAACCATACTTATCGTTGATACAAATTTGATCTAATCAAGTGACTATCGATATTTGATCAATATAATTTTTTACAGGGATGAAGTATTCAATGATCCTACACATTAAACGGTTCAGATTATCAATATGAATAAATATAAGTAATTTTTAAATTTTCTGTACTTATTTAAAACTTTGAGGGAAACTTACTATTCAAGTGTATTGTCAAAAAATAATTACATATATATAAATCAAAATTTATAAACTTTACAATTAATTTTTTTTTTTTTAAATTTAACCTTTACACTTACATCTTATTTTTTTAAACTTTTAACATTTTAAATTCCAGTGTCTTTTGTCATTATTACTGCATCAATATATAACATCAAATAGTAGCAAACATCAACAAAATATGATATATTAAGAAATTGTGCTATGTATTAAAAGACGTTTATTCAAATAATAAATATATACTTATATTATATTGATGGGTTTTTGTTACCTTCTAAAACTATAAACATTTTTTAGGCCCAGAAATATTTGGTACAAACATCATTTTAGGAGCACACTCTAGCAATTGTAAAAAGGGTAAATTATAAATATATTTTTTGAGATTTTCTTAAAATATGAATTACTTTTTTGTAATTTTAAAAAGTACGTCCGACCTTTTAAAAATTATAATTTCATAAAAATGATGTATTTTATTAATAAATCATAAAGACAACGAATAATTTTTAATAATGTCATAAATATAGTTTTTAATAAATCATGAAGGCACTTCTAAGTTAACTTATTTAATTTATTTGCTTCAAACAAAAAAACTAACAAATGGTGTCTGGTTGCAAATTAAATTATAATTTATTTGACATTTTCAATTTATTTGGCCCAAAAGATCAGATTTTCTTAAGGTACAATTTGTAGTTTTTTTTCAACTTATTTGAAACACTTAAATACGTATAAATATAAAAGTCTCATCTCTTGTGTCATAAGTATAATTTTTTAGGACATTTTAAATATTTGACAACAAAAAGCGCTATGTCATATCTGTTGGCTGCATATTTTGTATAAGCCAATCACAGTCCAACACGTGACAGGATGAGGGCAATACGGGAAGACAATTCAAATCTTCAATCGTAATCATACACGTGGCAGTCAGTATTGGTTATTGTAGATCTGCGTAACACTGAATCAGCGAAGAGATACAAGATGACGTGGTCTTAACAGTTACTCATATATTTAAATTCAAAATTAGAAGGGAAGCCTAACTACATATATGGCATAGTGGAGCTAACTGTGAGGAAACATGATCAGCGATCATGGAGGGATGGTTCGACGGTTAGAAATTCATTTCGACAGTTGTCATTGAGAAGTATAAATAGCAAAGAAGGCCCCAGACGCAGATTCAAAAAGCCAGTTTTATCTACTTTATTTTCCTTTCAGTTTTTACATTTCTTGTTCTTTACATTTCTATACTTCAAATTCGTGCACTGCACTTCGTTAAGGAGTAGTTTCAAGTAGTTTGTTGCTGTAAACCTCTACGAGGCTGATTTGGATCATTGTAAGTTTTCCATTTTACTTAATGAAATGCTGCAATTGTTCTTCATTTAATCGTTGTTCGCTTAATTCTTCTAAACAAAGCCACCAGTAAAAGTCCTCTTCATTGAGGCTGAAAGAACTAAAATACAATCGTCTGATAATTAGTTGGCAGTTAATATTTTGTAAGGACTGATTGATCTTTGTTGGCACGCTCAAAATTACAATAATAACCTTCGAAAGCCAAAAAAGCCAACATATATTTTTGGCACGCCCGGTGGGACTAATTGAAATGGCTAGATGTAGGAGACAAGAAGAAAATGAACGCTTGGAAGAAGGCGTGGAAGGAGAGGTAGAAATACCTAATCCAGATGATAATGTAATAACACATCCTGTGGTAGTACCTGTTTTATCAGAACCTATGGTCAAACAGACCAGCACTTCGGAGCAAGTACCACATGTTCAAAATATTGGACGAGGCTAAGGAATTGGACCATTCACTGTTCCATCTACTCAGCCAATGAATCCATGGGTAGGCCTAGTAGATGCCATGGGACAGCAGTTAATGAACACAATGGAAAGATGGGCAACATCCTTTTTGGATCGAATGAATACTCATTAACTAACTAACGCAAGGCACATAGAAGAAATTTCAAATGTCCCTCAGCAAAGATCGGCTAGAGATAAACAGCCTATGCAGAGTAATGGACATATTAATGGTCAAACTAGTAACCAAAACTATAAAAGACCATCACCTCAGTCTTGGTATGAGCCTCTTTCGAGGCCTGTGACAAATCAGAATGCCTCATTACTTAATAATGAAACCATTCAAATTGGCGGATTTGGGCCAACATAAGAAAATGGCATAAGGATGCTCCCAAATCCCATGTTCAAAGCCATACCTGGCACAAGAGGACGCACCAATCCTTTGTTCGAATTTGTACTCGAGGGGTTAGAAGGGTTTCTTGCTACTGGAAGAGATACAACACCTGTTCTAGCACCTTTCGCAAGTCCTTTCGCAGGACAGGCTCAGAGGGGTCATCCATACCCTCAATAGCAGCCAGCACCACAGGGACAACAGGTCCCAAATATACCACCCTATGGACCAAGAGGACCTCAAGCACAAGGTTATCCACCAAATCCTGTGTTTGTTCCTCCATTAGTGGTTCAATAAACACAAAATATGGTTTCTATGGACCAAATTGCTGATATTGTTAGAGAGATGTGTGGACCGATGGCTCAAGGAGTTCAAACTCCTGTGTACAGGAAACCATATCCAGAATGGGTAGATAGGGTACATGAGTACCCAAGAGGGTTTAGGATACTAGGCTTCACTTTTTTTTTTTTTATGGGAATGGAAACCAGTCAACAGTGGAGTATATTGCTAGGTTTGCTGCTCAATGTGGTGAATTTACCAATAATGATTACATGAAGTTAAGACTGTTCCCAAATTCTCTAACTGGGGCAGCCTTTGTATGGTATATTAACCTTACACCCGGCTCTATCCAAACTTGGCAACAAATAGAAGAGGCATTTCATGCCCAATTCTTCCAAACGGAGCCAGAAGTTTTCATGGTAGACTTGGCAAGGTTGAGTCAAAGGCCTGATGAGAAGGCTGCTCAGTTCCTTGCCAGATTCAAAAGAGCACGAAACAAATGTAGGATCATCTTACTAGAGTCTGAATTCGTGAGATTGGCTCAAAATGGTTTAGAGTTTAGGCTTTGAAAGAAGTTTGACTCAACTGAGTTTAGAGACTTAGTGGACCTAACCTATAAGGTGTCTAGGTATGAAGCATTACTAGAGGAAGAACAAGATCGAAGTAATGCATCATACAAGACGTATTATAGAGATCTTAATTATGAGATTGATGCACCAGAGATTGTAGGAAAAGAACCTGTGATCTGTGAGGCATTAATTCATAAAGACACAACAATAGACCAGCAGTTTAAAAAGAAAGACCTTCATAGGAAATACTCTTTCGATTTAACAAAGGCAGATGACATTTTTGATCATTTGCTTGCGGCAAACTTCCTGAAGTTACCAAAATGAGTCAAAATTCCGTCTCCAGGGGAATTTAAAGGAAAAGTGTATTGTAAATGGCATAATTCTTGGTCTCACTCAACTAAAAACTGTATTATTTTTTGGGACAGGATCTAAGAACAGATTCGGAAGGGGAGTTTAAAATTCCCAACTAAAGCAGAAAAGGCCATGGGGATTGACACTAATCCATTTCCAAAAATTAAAGAAGTCGCAACCAATGTTATTGTGCCAGACTTCCAGAACTTGTCCTTGAAGGAATTAGGAGAGGTGAATGTGCAAATGCATGTTGCTAGCCAGACTACTATCAAGAAAGATGCTAGAAGTTCACCAATTGTTGGACAGGGCTTTCCAGACCAGATGGAAGACTTTGATGAAGAGACACTAGATGATGATTCTTTAGAAGCAGCTGTCATGCAAAGAATGTGTTCCAGGTGCATATTAAGCTACAAGTGGTTAAAAAAGCTTCCTATTGATGGGAAGTAATATTACAAGGATGTGCAAAGGCGTCCTAAACCAACCAGTGCCTGTAACAAAAGGCCATATCCAACTGTCCCTAAGTAGCAGCCATTCATGGCTGGGTCAGCAGCCACTAGAGTGCACTCTAAGGGCAAGAGACTTCTGCATGAGTTCAGACTACCCAACTATTACAGAATGGAGGGCAATCATCCTGAAAGAAGACTTGAAAGGGGTTCAAGTTATGAGATCAAAGTCAAAAATTGGCCCCCTAGACCAGCCTCACATAGGATGGAAAAGTGGCCACTTTCATGGAAGGACTGAATTAGGCCCAAAATAGGGAATCAAGGTCAAGCAGTGGCTTTCACAGGCAGCTTCGAAACTAGCTTCGAATGAGGAAATGAACAGTTCAAAAACTGAGTCAGTGGGCTCATGGGTACCTGGAGTTCCAGATTGGTTTGTTATGCAGAACAAACCTAGGGAAATACCTACCCAAAGAAATGTTGTTAGAGACCAGGGTAAAATGGTCAAACCTCCCTTGGTGGCTTTAAATAATTGGGTGTTACTAAAGCATTCAAAAACAAAGGAACCAAACATGGTCCCAGTGATTTCTAGATCCCAAAGGAGGAAGATCCAGCGAAGGTACACTCAGTACCAGAAGGACCTGAAAGAAAGTAGAGAAAGCTCTTCATTGGTCCAGTCAAAGGGCCAGATAGAGGGAAAGAAAAGTCCAAAGTTAGAACATAGTCCAAAATCGACACCTTAAGACAAAATGGATTGCAGCAGAGAGCAATTGGCCAAAGTTTACTCCGAACTAAAAGCCAAAGAAAGATCCAGTTTAGCAGGATTGGAAAGGCCTTTGATGGAAAGTGATAGTGAGACAGAGGGAAAAGTTGGCCTAGGCTAAAGGAAAGAGATGGTTGAGGAGGAAATGTTCGAAGCCTTCATGGCTGATTAGACATTTTTGATTGAAAAACCAGCGGAAACAGACCATTTGAAGAAGTTACTAGTACTGAAGTGCCGGAATGCAACATGGAAAATGCTTCTGAAGTAATTGAACAAGTTGGCCAGGAAAAAAAAAAGGTACAACCAGTCGTCCAATTTGGCTCGTTTCTTCTAGTGTCAATGAATATGGTGCATATACTACCACAGGAGTTTCAAGCTGAAGAGGAAATCCAAGAAGGTCAGGAGATTGACCCAATTCTAATTTCAAGTGAAGACTCACAAGTGAGTATGGTGCAAGACGAATCCGAAGTGGCCACACCAATGGAAACTAAAGACGAGAGTGAGGAAGAGGTGAGTATCAACCTCTCCTACCCTTTTGAGTATCCCACAACATCCATGACACAGCATGTCAAACCTTTGTATATCAAGGCCTTCTTCGATGGGATACAGATGAACCGGTTATTGGTGGATAATAGGGCAACAGTAAACCTGCTTCCGAAATCTTCTTTGACGAAATTAGGAAAGATGAACCCCAGATTAATCCCAACCAGCACAACCATTGCTGGTTTCGCTGGAGACAAACAGATGGCTTAGGGCATTTTGCCCATCAACCTGAGTGTGGGAACCATGGACTACATGGCGGCATTCTTCGTTATCAACAACAATGCTAAGTATAATGCTCTACTTGGTAGGGATTGGATTCATACCAACAAATGTGTGCCTTCCTTTCTGCATCAGAAGATAATGATGGCCTTGGGCAATAGAGAGACAAAGGAGATCAATGCAGACCCTCAACCCTTCATAGCTTGTGCAAATTTTGCAGAGTCCAAATTGTATACTGAAGGAGTAACACCACTCAGTATACTAAGAAAACCTGATGGATCAGCCGAAGTGATGGCTGATGAGGAATTAGCACACCTAAAGCACTTAGTTCAGGAAAGTGTTGATGAAGAGTTTGTCGCCAAAGATGACAATGATGCCTGGTTGTAGGCAAAAAGATGGAACCCAAGAGGCCAGATCTTTGGCTTTAATTAAGTTTTCAGTATTAGACGTAAAATCAATAGTCCAGAAAGTACAAGAGCAAGAGAAAGAAGCCATGGTAATTGGCTGTAAGCAGGAGCAATATCAGGTCAGGTTTTTGGCCTTGGATGAATACCGCGCATTGGACATTGAAACAAAAGTCCAGGAGATATAGGAAGAAGAAGCCTTATGGACAGACTTTGTCTATGAGGAGGAGGGCAAAGATGTTGAATCAAAGATACTGGGAGCAAGACAAAGCAAGGAGATTGCTTCGAAGACAGAAGAAATAAAAAAAGAAGCATCAATGAGTTCCCAAATGCAAGACCCTTTGGAAGAAGTGAACTTAGGGGAAGGTTCTATACAATAACCCACCTATATTAGTGCTTGGTTAAATGCTCTTAACATGGACCAGTTGTTGGTGGTTTTGAAGAGATATAAAGATTGTTTTGCATGGTCTTATAATGAACTACTAGGATTGGATAGGTCATTAGTAGAACATAGGCTCACTATGAGGCCTAATTTCAAGCCATACAAGCAAAAACCAAGAAGGATGAGTCCTGAAGTGATTTAGAAGGTCAATGAGGAAATTCTTAGGCTCCTCAAGGCAGGCCTTATTAGGACAGCCAGGTATGTTGAATGGCTATCCAATATTGTGCCTGTAGTTAAGAAGAATGGTAAAATGAGGGTATGCATCAATTTCAAAAACTTGAATTTAGCAACTCCAAAAGATGAGTATCCTATGCCCATAGTAGATTTATTGGTGGACAATTCAAGAGGGCACAAAATTTTATCAATGATGGATGTGCACTCTGGTTATAACCAAATCTGCATTGCAGAAGAGGATATCCACAAGACAGCATTCAGATGTCCTGGGAACATTAGCACATTCGAATGGGTTAAAATGCCATTTGGCCTGAAGAATGCTGGGGCTACATATCAAAGGGTTATGAACACTATCTTTCATGATCTCATTGGAGGATATTTAGAGTGTTACATTGATGATATTGTAGTAAAGTCCCAATCCATGGAGGAACATTTGTTTCACTTGGAAGTAACTTTTGAAAGAATGAGAAAGTTCAAGTTGAAACTTAATCATCTCAAATGTGCTTTTGGCGTATCAGCTGGAAACTTCTTGGGTTATGTAGTACACAAGAAGGGAATACAGATTGATCAGAACAAAACCAAAGCTATCATTGAAGCCAGACCTCTACCAAGTAAGAAAGAATTACAAAAATTCCTTGGACAGGTTAATTTTCTTCAAAGATTCATTTCTAATACTGCAGGGAAAACTAAAGTATTTTCTTCCTTATTAAGGCTGAAAGATGAAGAGGAGTTTGTGTGGACAGTAGAGCATCAAACTGCTTTCGAAGGAATCAAAGCCTACTTGGTCAAGCCTCCAGTGCTGATGCCACCAAAGGGTGATAAGCCCTTGAAGTTGTATATAGCTGCAGCAGAAGATTCACTAGGAGTTTTCTTAGCCCAAGACAATGAAGAAGGAAAAGAGCAAGCAGTTTATTACCTTAGTAGGTTTCTAAATTCTTGTGAATGTAAATATTCAGCTGTAGAAAAGTTGTGCCTTGCATTGTATTTTGCTGCAATGAAATTAAGATACTATCTTTTGCCTACAACTGTCTTGGTAATTATAACCACAGATTTGGTTAATTATATGTTATCTAGACCTATGTTGAGAGGAAGAATTGGCAAATGGATACTAGCTTTATCAGAATTTCATCTAGAATATGTCCCCCAAAAGGCAGTAAAAGGACAAGATTTAGCTAATTTCCTGGCAGATCATCCATGTCAAACAGAAAGCCAAGAGGTAATGGAACTTGGTATGGTTAGTGTTGAACCATGGCAAATGTGCTTTGATGGATCAAAAGCTAATGGTCTAACTGGAATTGGTGTGGTGATTAAGTCACCACAAGGGGTAGAAATCACACATGGTTTCAGAGTGGATGAAATTACTTGTTCCAATAATCAAGCTGAATATGAAGCTTTGATAATGGGACTGGAAATACTTATTGGATTACAAGCTCATGCAGTTGATATATTTGGAGATTCTCAATTGGTGGTTAACCAGGTGAAAGGAATTTTCAAGTGTCAAAGTGTGAGCATGTTGCCATACTATGCTATTGCATTACATTTGCTTTCTCAATTTCATATAGCAAATGTAACTTATGTCCCAAGATTCTTAAATAATAAAGCTAATGATGTGGCTCAGAAAGTTTCGAATTTCAGGAGAAGGGATAATACTCCAATGGACACAAGTCAAACAACATATCAAAAGATAATATCACTCTTAAATAAAAGGAATGTAGTCTTAGAAGTCAATCATAATGACTTACAAAAACAAGATTGAAAGCATCCAATAATGTAGTATCTAGTTGGCCCATCTTCGAAAGCCAGCAGAAAAATCAAATTGCAATCTATGCAATACATAATGTATGGTAATGCTCTCTACAAAAGGGGAGCAGACGGGTTATTATTGGAGTGTTTAGGTCCAAAGAAAGCATTGACAGCCATAGCTGAGGTTCATGAAGGCATCTGTGGTGCTCATCAGCCTGGTGTGAAGATGAGATGACTGCTTTGAAGGCATTTCTACTATTGGCCAACCATCCTTAAAGATTGCATAGAATATGCTAGAGGTTGCCAGGCATGCCAAAAGCATGGCACAATAAGGTATGTACCCATAACTGATCTGCATGCGGTTGTGAAGCCTTGGCCATTTAAAGGATGGGCTATCGATATGATAGGGAAAATACACCCACCCTCTTCGAAGCATCATTGTTTCATTTTAGTGGCCACAGATTACTTCACTAAGTGGGTCGAAGCTAAGCCATATAAGGCTGTAGACCAGACCGAAGTTATTGGATTCATTAAAGATCTGATCCACAGATTTGGTATCTCACAGACTATAACTATTGATAATGGGACTGTATTTGATGGGAAGATGGTAAAGTCTTTTGTGGCAGAGTTTGGAAATTCTACTCCCTATTATGCACAAGCCAATGGTCAGGCAGAATCATCCAATAAATCTTTGAAGAAAGGAATACAGAAAGTTGTGTAGGATAATCCCAGGGATTGGCATAACTTACTGTTGGATGTATTATGGGTTTACAGAACTTCTCCAAGATCAAGTACAAGAGTTACTCCTTATGCCTTAGTATATAGGCATGATGCAGTGTTACTTGTAGAAATTAAAATCAAGTCCTTAAGGGTGAGAGGCCAGGACCAGTTAGTTCCTGAGCAGTAGCATTAGAGTATGTGCTTGGAATTAGAGAACGTAGGTGAAGCTAGAATTTTGGCCTTAAATAGCATTCTTTTCTAAAAGAAGAAAGCAGCCAAAAACTATAATAAAAAGGTCAAGCACATTAGCTTTGATGAAGGTGATTTAGTATGGAAGACAATACTCCCAATAGGGATTAAAAGCCACAAGTTTGGCAAATGGTCACCTAACTGGGAAGGACCATATCAAATTCACAGAGTCTTGCCTTTAGGAGCATATCATTTGAAAAATTTGAATGGATATGTGCACCCCAAAAAGACTAATGGTAGATATTTGAAACCTTATTATCCAACCGTGTGGGAAACACAAGGAATGTAATAAGTACTAAGTGAAAAGAACATGAAAACACTCAAATAATAAATAAGGATTTTATTTCATAATGAGTTGAATACATACAGTCATAAATTGGCCCAAAAGTCAGTACAATGTTTCAGTTGTTCCTTTACAATAGACTCTCTACTCTTAAGAGATGGGAACAACTGAATGGCTGTAGCCATGTCCTGCTTTTGATCAGCCAGTCCTTGGTTTGTGATTTGTAGCTTGGTGGCAGTTCGATCTAAAGCTTGGTTGACTGCTGATAACTCTTCTTCAAGCTGAGCTTTCTTCTCCAATAGTTGAACTTGAAATTGGGAGACAGATGAATGTTGCTCTTTCAGTTCTGACACTTCAGCATGTATTTTGGAAACAAAACTCTGGTCTCTCAGCAATTTCTCCTTTGCAGCTTTGGCAACATGGCAGATGTTGATGAAAAATTAATGGTGGCTTCCGCCTGAGATAAATGACTTGAAACAGTCATGCTAGATTACTTAACAATCTTGCAGCATCGGAGGAAGCCATTCTTGATTATAGGTCTTTGTAAGGCTTCGAAAGGAATCCTTGAGAAAGATGCAAGCAACTCCAAATAGCTGTCCAAGTCTATTGAAGGAAAGGAAGTCCTACCACTGGAGGAAGAGCTTTAAAAAATTTCTAATAGAGAATCAGCTAGGACTAATGGCTCAGTTTCATTGCTAGCTGTTGGAAAGGTAGAAGGCATGTCAAAAAGACTAGCTAGCCTAGCTTCGAAGATGTCCACCTCATCCATTGACATGGAGGGTGCAGAAAGAACTCTGGTAGAAGGAAGAAATGGCTGCATAGGAATAGGAGAAGAAGGTGAAGTATCCCTAGCAGTCTCCATAGTTTTGGCTACCAGTAGGTCAAGAGAAGAGGGACTGAAGCTAGGTAGAGATAATGGACAAGGGATTGGAGAGCTACCAGTGTCTTCTCTATGGAAATCAACTATTACTGGAGATGAAGTAATAGCTGGAATTTCCTCAGGAGGGGAAAGAGCAGCAAGGCTTGAAGGAAGAATAAATTAGATAGAGTTGAAAGATAGAAAAGGAAAGTATGAAGTTAAGCCAAAAGATAGGGATGTAGGAATGCTTGGCCTCAAGAAAGGTATGGAAAATGTAGGACCAGAAAGTGAGAGTATTATTTGAATTGGATCCACATTGTGAGGTTGTTCAACTTCGGATGAAATTGAAGGAATCCTTATTGAATGAGAAGGCAAAGTAGTTGTTGCTGCAAAAGAAGAAATACAAAACAATGTTAAGTCTCAGTATCAAGAATTTGAGAAATGAAAGTAGAAACACGAAAGGAAATTACTAGTTTCAGAGGTGGTCACAATGATGGGAGAACTACGAAGGGAATAATGCTCAGCAGTGTGTTGCCTTCTCGCAGTTTCCCTTTGGATTGTATCAGCAGTAGCTGCTTCATCCCTTAGCAGTTGCTGCTGTCGCCTTTTTTCAACCCTCTGGAAAACAATTATTTCTTTAGAGTGTTCATTCTCTACTGCTTTGATAGCTGCCTCATGAGTAGGGTCTTCAACCAAGTCAGAAGGAGAGATGGTTATCTTCTTTCTCTTTTTCCTCCGCAGTGGTATTTCCTGCTCTTTCTCTGTCTCTTTCTCTTCAATCTGGGACTCAGATTCCTCAGGAGTGAGTATTAGTTTTCTTTTCTTTCTCTGCTGATGTTTATCCTTGAGAATAGCCAGAGCTTCAGCTCTCTTGGGAGATTCTTCTTGTGGAGACCCTACACCAAGTAGTATGAATATGAATAAAGCAAATAGAAAATTCTGAAAGAAAGGAAACCTAAAAATGCATACCCTTTTTCGAAGCAGCTCTGGTAACTCTGAAAAGAGGGAGTGAGACTACAGGAATAATCTTGGTAGCTGTAGAAGGAGAAGGGATGGTCCCAGTTTCTTTTGGTTTAGTCTTAGAAGACACACCTAGCCCTATTAGTAAATCATGACAATGTATTGCTAGATGCACCTCCATATTAACTATCCACCAATTTTGAAATCTTTTTAAAACTAAGCCAGATGGGAGGAAGGGAGTAAATTTAAACTCACTCAAGTCTTTTAACAGTTTAAATGTTGCCTCCTCTAGTTTAGATTTGGGTACTCTTAGGTCTCTGGCTGTGAGATGGA
Source organism: Camellia japonica (assembly GCA_030407325.1). Lineage (NCBI taxonomy): Eukaryota > Viridiplantae > Streptophyta > Magnoliopsida > Ericales > Theaceae > Camellia > Camellia japonica. Next base: position 107,982,807 of record JAPPVO010000036.1, read on the forward strand.
TATTCGAGAGACTGCAGAGTGGAATGAGAATTCCTTGGGTAAGCCCAAATTGCCTGGCAAACTGGGAAGGGCAGTATACCTCAGATATGCACTTTTAAGCTCGAGGGTTTAAAGTACCAATAAAAAGTTCCCTCGGCAACAAAATAGAGGCCCACATATCTTTATGCGATGGGATTGAACACTCTCTATCAGCCAAGAATGTTTGTAGCCAAGTTTGTCCTTTATTGGCATCGAAGGGGCAAAAGAAGGTGGTAGCTGGAGAAATAAGAAGCTGATGAAAGAAGGTAAGATAGTAGGCAAAAAAAACAGGATAAAGGGCAATTCTAGCATACTTTTCTTCATAAGTGCTAGGGTCTTGAACTAAGAACTTCAAGCACTTATGATGCAGATCAGTAAAGTATGCAAAGAGCCAGAGTTGAAGCACCCAGAGGGGACCTCCTTGGTTGATATCAAGAGGTCTTTCACAAAATTGGGAGTAGGCTCTATAGACATGGCCTAAAAGGTAAGGGGCCAAGGCTATTCGTTTCTTCAAAATAAGGGCCTTTGCAAGTGGAGCAAACTCAGACATGATTTGTTGAGATGATGTACAAAAGAGAAATTTACACAACCAATATAAAATAAAAGAGAAGAGTTCTCGATCACTCACAGGGCCCTCCTTTTTATTTTCAGCCTTCACAAAGTCACTGAAGGAAGAATTCAAAGGTGGAAGGGAAAATTTAACCGAAAGGTCTGGATAGCTAGGTATAAAAGGAGTACCGAGTGGTGAAAGCCCTAAGAGATGGCAGATATCAAGAACGGTAGGGACCATCATACCACACCGAAATTGAAAAAAGTTAAAGGCCATATTCCAGAAGCAAAGAGCGGTAGGAATCAAAAAAGGGTCTTCAGAAATGATAAACTTGAAAAGACGAAGGGCGTCGAGAATACAAAGCTCTTGTAGGTCCCATTCTCTTGCAGACACGACCCTATCATACTATTCCTCCCATTCTCAGCCCTCAATGTTGGCCATCAACGATGAGGTCGGTTCACCCTCTAATTTCTCTAGTCAAGCCCCCCTTCATAGAGAAGAAAATGGTTCTCCAAACGAGGGTACAAAGCAGGAAGTTAGGCGGGAACCTCTCGAAAGATAGGACCTAGGACATATTCTTGTTTTTCGCTATGACGAGGGACAAAAAGGCATCCGTCTATGGCACTCAATTCATTAGCTTTGAATTTAGCAATTTCTTCCTCAATACATCTTTTCAAAGCCATTGTTGGGCTTATACGTTCGCTAGTTGGTACTTTCAAGGAAGAAGACTCCATTAGTAATGAACAGCAAAAAAGAGAGGGTCAGTAGAGAGGAAGGGTTTGTGTATTAGGCAAACAAGTGAATTCAAAACATGAAATAAAAAGGGTTTTTAAACCTTTATGTCTGAAAAATATACCCAATCGTTTTAAGTGGGTTGAATTCATAAAAAAGTGTTAAAAGTATGGATACAAAAGGTTCCCCTCAATGGTCATAATTTGGAAAGAAAATGTATCTCAAATACTAATGTTGGCTTCGAAGCCAAGTTTTGGCGCCAAAATCAAGTGACAAATAGCTTCGAAAACAGGAAGTCGACTTCGAAGCACATTTCCCACCTAAGGGTGCAGGAATACCCAAGTATTTGTTTATTCCAAAAGGATTAAAGATCTGTTTTAGGTTTCTTGATGACAGTAAAATCCTTCGAAGCAGAATTTGGAATACCTTGTGGTTAGAAGTAGTTTGTTTTTGGTTTCAAACCAATAGTTGGTTTAGTAGTATACAAAAGAAATCACTTTTTTTTATAATAAAACAGTACAGTCTTTAAAAGAGGTTTCCATATTTTGGAAAATATAGACTGTTTGTGCGAAGCAAAATTAGTTGATTTAGAACTACTTGTATTAACCATATGTTGGGAAATTGGATATGATCAAATCAAGTTTCGAAGGGCAAAATTGGTGAATTTGAAGCTCTGATTTTGAAAGGAAACCTAAGGCTAAAGTTGTCAATTACACTTCATATGTTGGAAAAGTTCAAATTAGGTTTCCAGTATCTCATTGGGTATGATTGAATCGAGTTTCGAATGATGAAATTGTTGAATTCGAAGCCCTAAGTTTGTTTGTTTTTAACAAATGAGGTGAAATCAAATCATGCCAAATAAAGAGCAAACATCTTAGCTTTATTCAGACAAAAGCAAGCAATTACATCAGAAGCCTTCCTTGGCTACATATTCAAGTTCATAAAAATAAGGGATAGAATAAATGACAAGATCATGGAACTTGTTCCAGCTATGGTCAATAAACTTTTGTTCATTTTTTATTCTATCTTCTATCTTCTCCAGGCTAGGTTGCTGAAGTTGATATGCTCTTACTTGATAAAAAAGTTTTTCGGCCTTTATTTCTTTCAACCCTTATTCCATCGCATCCATGTCCAAGTCATCCCAGTATGCAGAGTCTTTATTCTTGAAATCATCATATTCATCGATGAGGTTCTCTACTTCATACCGGGTATGAACTCGACGGGCTGAGATTTGGTTCAAAGATCGAGTGGTGGCCACAGAAATGTGATGCCAATGAAGAAGCAGCGAGAGTTGGTCTAAAAACATTTGGAGCTCTGCTTGGGCGATGGGGTTAAGAATATGACCCCGGGTCATAACATCACAAGCCCATCGAAAGTTCTTGAGAGGAACATCGTCCTCAAGAACATTGAAGGACAAATGAGAAAAGGCCGCAAGCAGAAGTTGGGCTTGATGTCGCTGATATTTAGTAGGAGGAGATGGAGGGTGATAGGAGGGGAGAAACTGGTCCTCAAAGAGAGTATTTCTCAGTTCCTCCATCCAGTGGGGATTTTGCGGAAGAGGAGGTGCAGGAGCTTCTGTCTCGAAAGAATGAGGAGATTAGGGGTTGTTGACAATATCAAGCCAGTCAGAAGAGCAAAGTTTTGCCTTCTAGGCTAAGAATGACGGGCTATACCCTTGAGCTTCTTCTGGACGACGGATAGCTTGTACTATCTTCGTAGGCATGGAAGGTGTGTACCATGCTACGAGTAGGTTGTCTTCCAGACGGTGTCGGCGGTCGATGGGTACATATGGGTAAACCACTGAACTCCGAGCAAAGGGAGGGAAAGTTAAAGGATCAACAAATTTGATGAAATGATGATTGATTCGTTCTCTTAACTTGGACTCCTCAGGTTCTGGCCAACTTCTCCAACCAGAAGCCTTAGAAGAAGACGAAGCTGCAGCCTCATCCCACGTAGAAGGTTTTGGGTCAGAGGAAGAGCTTCCAATATCCATGTTTGCAAAATTTTAGGTTAAAGAATTGTGGACAATAGGTTTGTAATCCAAAGGTTGATAGTTTGCAAAAGTTTTCATGACTTGAATATAGGAAGGTAGATAAATGTGGCTAATCAATGCATGAAGATTCTTTTGAGGACGAACATCATTATCAAACAACTCTTTATATGCTTGATCGAGGTAATAAAAGGTCTGCTTGGCCATGAGAGCCGAACTAGTCTTTTCAAATACTGAGATAATGGGAATGTTCAAGGGATAGAGGAGAATTTAATGCAAATGATCATTGAGGAATGACGGTTGCATTTCTGAAAATGTAAAGCCCATGCATGTTTTAAGACGTGGATAAAATACCTTGATCCACTAATATCACCAAGTATTGAGTATATTAGTGCGGGGGGTAATGTTGGCTGCATATTTTGTATAAGCCAATCATAGTCCAACACGTGGCAGGATGAGGGCAATACGGAAAGATAATTCAAATCTTCAATCGTAATCATACATGTGGCAGTCAGTATTGGTTATTGTAGATCTGCGTAGCACTGAATTAGCGAAGAGATGCAAGATGACGTGGCCTTAACGGTTACTCATATATTTAAATTCAAAATCAGGAGGGAAACCTAACTGCAGATATGACATAGTGGAGCTAACAGTGAGAAAACATGATCAGCGATCATAGAGGGATGGTTTGACGGTTAGAAATCCATTTCGAAAGTTGTCATTGAGAAGTATAAATAATAGAGAAGGCCCTAGAAAAAGCCCCAGACTCAGATCCAAAAAACTAGTTTTATCTACTTTATTTCCCTTCCAGTTTTTACATTTCTTGTACTTTACATTTCTGTATTTCAAATTCCTGCACTGCACTTCGTTCATAGGAGTAGTTTCAAGTAGTTTGTTGCTGTAAACCTCTACGAGGCTGATTTGGATCATTGTAAGTTTTCCATTTTACTTAATGAAATGCTACAATTGTTCTTCATTTAATCGTTGTTTGCTTAATTCTCCTAAACAAAACCACCGGTAAAAGTCCTCTTCATTGAGGCTGAACGAACTAAAACACAATCGTCTGATAATTGGTTGGCAGTTAATATTCTGTAAGGACTAATTAATCCTTACTGGCACGCTCAAAATTACAATAATAACCTTTGAAAGCCAAAAAAGCCAACAATATCATAACTTATTTAACCAAACATGTAAAACTTTATTTTATTGATTATTAAAAATTGACACACATTTACAACTTATTTTAAGTTTTTTAAAATAAAATCTAAGAAAGTACAATCTTAAAAGTGATACAAAATGAACCCACTACCGTCATTATAGTGTTTACCTCCTAGATTAAATTTGTAATTATTTCATTTTAAATTGAAATATTTACTATTGTAACTTATAATTTTAAGAGTACTAATCCCACATCATTATTAAATTTTATAGATAAAAATTTTATTTATAAATTATTTTTCTTTTCTAACTTGACTATCAATTATATACACATAAACAAATCCCTTATATTCGCAAGCTACATATGCATATGGGACAACAATAATTGATTTATTGAGTCTCACAATTTATGTTCATGATTATTAACAAAGTGTAATATATAAGATAATAAATAAAATATTATTAAAATATATATAATCATCATAACACTATCATAGGCAATTGGCAAGAGATAGCTAACAACAATCAAAACATTAGAACAATGTCATGTAGCACACTCCTTAACTTTATTATTAATTTGGGTGATAAACGAAGACATACATGGTCCACCAAAAAAAAAAAAAATTCCCACAGACAGTAAAATATAGAAAAAATATACCAGCATCTATAAAAATAAACTTGAAATTAACTCTTAAAACAAAGATACACTCATAACTTTTATTATCAATCTAGATGGAAAAAATACACAGAAAAAGCAGAAATCATTGCAAAAAAAAAAAATCACCAACAGATATCTAAAAAAAAAAATAATAATTTGGAATCAACTCCCAGAACAAAGATAGTGACATATATATGTATATAATATTTAACAAACATGTCAAATTTATAAGATTCATTATAACAGTTAACCCATAGTACTCACATATTCGTACATCGATGCTACTCCTCAATCTACCATGCATTGAAACTTAGACTATTGATATTAAGAAAGGGAGACTAACCTTTACACAATTAAATTTGGAGAGGGTTGGCAGGCCTCATGAAGAGATTGAATGATGGTATGTTAAGGGAGAGAGTTATATTGAATTTTTAGATTGTTTAAGGCTTTCAAAAATTTAGGTTTTTTTTTATCAATATTTTGTTATTTATTTTTTTGGAAAGGTAGGAAGAGCACTAAGAGAAATCAATGCTTCCCATATTAAGTGGATTTTGTATTTGAAATTTGAAATTCAAAAGTTTAGATAAGTAAAGATTTTTTATTTTATAGTTGAATGGACTAACAAATAGTGTTTTTTTATTTTTTATTTTTTTTTTAATTCTTTAAAAATTAAAAAAATCCACAAATTTAGTTTGAGGGTTTAGAACTTCCACACGTCTTGGGGTTGAAAACTCTATTTTCTTTATATAATATATAGATTTTATTTATTTGAATTATATACACATCACATGTACCAACTGTTAGTTTGTTTGAAAAGAATTGTGAGTGAGCAAATATTCATTACAACAGTGATACAACATTTCAGTTTCTCTAATTAATGATAAATTTCATGAGGAATCTTTAGGTGCCAATAGAATAGATGTCATGTGATATCTTCCTCTATTATAATTTTGAATTTGACAGTAGGGTCTATTATATTTATGTTGAGTGTTTGGGAAATAATAGTAAACATATGCACACTTGGCAATGCCACGTGGTACTTCCTAAGCATATAAAAATTTCTCTAAATTTCACATACAGAGGGAAAGAAAGAAAGGAGAGGGAGAAAAACAGTGAAGAGACGAATAAGGAGAAAAATAGCAATTTTGATGTTATGAAGATGTATAAATGATTATTATCCCAGGTAGACAACCTAAGAGAGGGGGTGAATTAGGTTATTAAAAATTTCACAATATTAAAATTAACACAATATTCAGAATTTTAATAAATAAAAAAAGAATAATAATTATCAATATAAAAGTAAGAGAGATAGGGAGAGAAAATCAAACACTGAGATTTATAGTGGTTCGGCACGCCAGGCCTACGTCCACTCCCCAAGAAACCTTCTTGAGAATTTCTTTACCATCAATTGAATAAATACACCACTAAGCTTGTGGATTTGGCACAGGACTTACTCTTATCTATTGAACCTCACTCAATAATAAATGTCTTACCCTTACAAAATCTCTCACAAAAATAAGGAATAAGAATAAGTGGCACTTAAACCCTCTTTTACAATAATTCTCTCACAAAGAGTAGATATAAAAATGTAAGAATAAAGGCTAGACTTAGATCTGAAAGTAAAAGAGCAGAATACAATATACTCAGAATTTTGGAGCTCACAGAAAATTTTCTCTTCAAGTTCTTTTTTTTTCTCCACACACAACACTTTTATTTATACACAAAAATATGCCCGTTGGACGCTCCTTGCTGACGTCATGGCTTACATAAGCACGCTCCTTGATTTTAAATAGTTAGCAAATGTTAATAATTAAAAAGATAAAAGTAAAACTAATTTTTTCTTTCCTTTTTTTTTTTTATTTTTTTTGTTTTTAAATAGAGCCACCGTTTTTGTAGACAATTTAATACAAAGTTCACAACTTTCAAACAAGCAAATGATTTACTCCATCTTGTTTTATAAATATATATATACACATATATATATATATAACTCCATCTTTTTCTTCTTATTTGATTATAATATGATATAATCAATGTAGTGTAGTGTGATATGATATAATCAATGTAGTGTAAAAAGTTTAATAGCGCACGTGATGTATTCTATTTATATTATATGCATTATATATATAATGTTCTAATCAAATATTTGCATACAGAAAAAAATCTCTTTAAATAATATTTATGATGGATCTGAAAATATATGTCATCTTTAAAATATTGTATATGTTGTAGAGATTTTAAACTAAATATATCCTACCACTACATTTGGATATATCACTTTTGTCAAAAGAAGACAACTCATTAATATTACATTTGTCAAGATAATACAACCAATCAATTAATTTTAATTTTGTCAAAAAGTGAATAGTGATCAGTCTAAATTTTCAAAAAGTGAATAGTAGAGTTTTCAAAAATATTTTTATTTAAATAATATTTAACAAATATATATATTTTAAAAGGATAATATTTTGTGTCAAATGATATGTATATTAAAAAAAATCCAAATTGTTACAAATAATATTTTAGATATCATCAAAATTAAATAATATGATTAACAATGATGTTTGTCTTAAAACAAAAATGCCTGGCTCTCGACTCTCTTAATTTGGATTAAAAATGTGATGGTGCACTTTGATCTACAAATCACAAAGTCTAATATAGTTCTTTCTAAATGACAAAGGAGCCTCTTGCACATGAACCAAACCACAATAGGTTAATTAAACTTTGGCCTCAATTAATTGTAAAATTTAAGTTTCGGAACTTTGATACTAGAATTTGGATAACTAAATAATACATTTATTTAAGACTGTGTGATATAAGTTAAATTTTTTCTTCATTTCTCTGACATTTTTTTTTTTCGTTTTCAAATTTATACCAAAATTTATAATCAAAACAAAGCGCCTAACAGCCAATTTTTTTATGTCTCTTATGCATGCTCAAGTTTTTAGTATTCAAATTTGGTCACTACTCCCCTCTATAAAAAATAAAAAATAAAAAATAAAAAATAAAAAATAAAAAATAAAAAATTGGTCATTACAGAGTTGATGGCCCAGCCCAGTAGTTGGGCTTTCGTATTGCCAGGCTTCCAAGTGAGGTTTAAATTCTCACCTAGGCATTCTTTCCCCTTAGTATATTTATTTGTATGTTATTTTTGTCTTGTAGTTTAAAAATAATAATAATAATAATAAAATAATGATCACCATAACATTGTTATTTAATGATTGTCTATTCTGATTTAAAAAAAAATAAAAATAGAACCGTCACAGCTTGGATTTATGAAGAAATTTTCCTCTTTTCCTATGTCATCTTGCAATCTAATGCGATAATGACACATACAATACAAGGCTGACTCAGACACAGAGAGACTGAAATTTGATTGGGTACTTGATAAGAAACTTTTGTAGAGCATGACAACCCATATTAATTTTATGTATAATAATTTTTTCTATAGAAGAAGAATTTAAAAAAAAATCCAACAAGCTCAACAACTGTCAACTACAACTTGGCACATAAAAAATAAGAACTTACGTTTGGATTTTAATGAATAAATTTATTACTTAATATGACAATTAATGATATTTTTCAAATATTATTAAAAAATATCATTAATTGTTAATTTTCAGTAACAGTCTGAAAATTGTCAAAAGAATGTCACTAATTACAAGTTTTAACAACAGTTTAAAAAAATTGCTATAAAAAAAGTCACTAATTTTTAACTTTTAGCGTTAGTTTGACAAAATTTGTCACAGAAAAATGTCACTAATTGTAAATTTTAACGACAATTTATAAAAACATGACAAAAAAAAGTCACTAATTGTCAATTTTTAACATGTAAAAAAGCGTCACAAAAAAATTATTTAGTGACAATTTTATTAAGACTTTATGAGAATTAAATTTAATTATTAAGATCTATTGATAATTTACTCTAAAAAATAAAGGATGTTCAATTAATAATTATTCTATCTTTCGAGAATTTTTCATTAGCGGTGTGCTCAATCATATCGTGAGCCTAATAATTACTTGGGACTAAAACCGTGATTTTCCTAATTCATAGAATAATTTAAACTCAAAATTAGCAACAAATAAACATACTAATACACTCATAATATCTGATGGGACATCATCACTAAATGTGGGCCACATGTGAGTGTATTCGTGTATTAATTTGTAAAAGTACAGGTTGCTTGCTTTCATTTTTCAAAAAATATTATATTTTTATTTTTCGTATTTTTTTATTTTTATTGATTTTTTTTTAATATTTTAAGTAATTTTTTTACTTTTTAGACACACCTAACATAAATATACTTAAAAAATAAAAAAATTGTAAATTTTTTTAAAAAAATTCACTAAATACCAAAAAAATAAAAAAAAAATACAAGAATTCGGTACATTTTTTATATTTTTATGTATTGATTAATTTTTTAAAATATTTTTTCACAAATTTTTTACTTTTTAGATACATCTAACTAAGGTGTATCTAAAAAAGTAAAAAAAAAGTTTAAAATTTAAAAAATATTCACTAAAAACAAAAGAATATGAAAACTAAAAACTTAGTTTTCAAAAAACTTAATCCAAAAAACTCAAACCAAACACACTGATTGGTATCTATAATCTTTGTAATGTCCTGAATCCTTTAAAACAAATTGAGTGTATTAATTGATAATTTTTGTTCCTTGTGTTATCTTCATCATTGTTGAACCTTTTGAGTTTGATGTTGTTATCCATTCCTCCTTATGGTTGCTCCGGTAGGTACATCTTAGTGTGTTCCGAGAGGTTATTTTGTAATTTGGAATGTTGAAGAGAAACCAGGAAGGTTGAGAAATGTTTTGAAGTTACTTTGTCTCATCTTTAGATTAAGATTGCTCGAGCGGTCTTTTTGTCGCTTGAGCGGTGAAATCGACCTTCTAGTATCTTATTTTGCGGTGAAATCGACCTTCTAGTATCTTATTTTGCAGTTTGAACTTTTGGGAGCAAGTGTTCTTCGCTCGAGCGGTCTTTTTCAGAGGGAAGTGGAGATTCTGGGAGTGGGTATTTTCCGCTCAAGCGGTACCTAAAAGTTGAATTGTTCGCTCAAGCATAAGTTTGGCCGCTCGAGCGATCTGTCTGCAGTCTGCTCTGAAAATAGTGTCAAATCACTTCAAAAGTTGAGCCTTACACAATTTCTATCACTTTTCACTTTCCACTCTCTTTACTTTAACTTCCACTCTCTTTCTCCCATTTCTCGCTAGAAGACCCTCCATCCATTATTCAATGAGATTTTAACCTTAGTGTCTTCTTTAAATTTGGAGAGCTTGTCAAGGGTTCCGTTGTGTACGGTGGAGATTGGATTTTAATGCCGTTGTTTTCGGAGCTTTTCATCTTTTCTTCTCAAAGTCTTGAGGTAGAGAATTTTTTTTTGAGTTATATATATGATTTTAGCATATCTTGTTCATTTCACTACAATATCTAGTTTGGGTTTGGGTTTGGGTTTTGAAATGTTGCACCTATAAAATGTTAGAGAAATGATTTCTTTCTCATGATTTGTCCCAAGATAAATTATTTTGTGAACTATAAACCATTTGGGGATGTATGCTTGTAGTTGTTTTGGAAATAAAGGAAAAGCCCTCTTTTGGATCAAACCCTAGGTTTTGGGGAAATCTGGGAGGAAGTGAAATGGGTGTAATATTCATGAAACTGATGTTAAATCCTTTGAGAAATTGAAAGAACCTTCCTTATGTAGTTGTATTGATAAGGCACTCATGAGAGGGATAAGAATTTTAGTTGATCAATTATGGTAATGTGTGGTGTATATGTTTGGATTTTGGAAAAACTGAAAATGTATGTTGATTGTGAATATGAGAAAATGTTATATGTCACATGGATTCGTACTTTACCATGATTTTGAGAACTATTGAACCATGGAAGCTTTACTTGAATAAATGTGAGAATTATGGAGATAATATACAAAGGAGATATCTATATGCAATTATTTCTTATTTCATTCATTTGCATCATCTTGAATATTGTTCACTTACGATCTTGGCTTGGAAATTAATTTATTATTTTGAGAAAACAACTGTTAGTGAAAACTTTTTGGGATAAATATGTTTGGTAAGTCCAGTTTGGGGGTGTAACTTATATTGTTTAAGTTGGCCTAAGTATTCAGGGTGAAAGACAGAAAACACGCATGGAGGAGGTATCACATGCCTCTCGGTTAGGAGACGGTAAAGTGGGATTGGTAGTGCGAGATTGGTAGTGCTTATTATGCCTACTTGCAAACACTAGCCTAAGGATTACCTGAGTCTTATTTACCACCCCCATTATCCAAATTAGACTTTCATGAAGAAAATGAACTTTAAATGAAATATTGCATGGACTTCGAAAGAAATGAAGAACTTTGACATTTGAACCTGGCATGGCATTACGTGACATTTGAACCTGGCATGACATTACATTCATGTATATGAGATTGCTTAAAAAATATGTACTTTGTTAAAATATCTCTTGTGCTTTATGCTCACCCCTAGTGGAATTGTGTAGGAAAGGATGTTGTGATTCCGCCTAATTGAAGGTGTGGAGTGATTTGAGGGAAAGAGGCTCTCCTTTTTGTATGATTTGTTTGCAAACCAAAGACTTTAATATGTTTGGGTTTTGACAACTTTTTTGTGTAACCAGACTTAAGCCTTGAAACTTGTAACCTCAGGGCATCTACTTTTTGTTAATTTATTTTACTTTTATATAGTTACACATGCTATGGATTCATCTTTTTAGGAGGGTGAATATGTATCGCATGTGAACACTTTTGTATACTTCGTCTATGAAATAAAATATTAATTGAGGGAGTTGGTTGATCGAGGAAGGATCATGTGTTGGGTATATTTATCCTATCTAATTTATTGTTTATGTTTTAGAGGCGTTACAATATTTGTTAGACATGCTAGCCCAAGATGACTTTTGCCCAACATAACCTATATAACACTATATTTTATCCTCACGTAAATTTTACTCAGATGCATGCTGCATTGGTAGGGTGTATGATGAATTAAGCACTTTTGCATGTTGTGTGATTAGTTGTATGATCAATGAAACAAAATTTTGCATGAGTGATGACCATATTTTTAATTATAATTACTTCATTTGATGACTATATCTTTAATTATAATTACTTCATTTCATAAATGTATTTTAGTGATGAATGTAATTTATATTTGAGATGTTGGAGAAAATTAAAATGAACTTAAATAACTATCTTAAATTTGTGAGTTTCATTAAAGCCATTTCACTGGACAGTTTTTAGAATAGTCTAAACTAATCTGTAGAAGACTCTAGAGTGACAAGTAGGGGTGTAAAAATGGCCCACAGCCCATGGGCGGCATGAAGTCCACCCGCGGGCCAGGGTGGGTTCGGCTCGATTAGGCTGAGCCCAAGCCCAGTCTAGGACCCTAGGCCTAGGTTGTTATTTTAGCCTGCCCCGGCTAGCCCGACCAGTGATTCGATCCATCAGCCCGCTCAAGGCCCACTCAAAACCTGGCCCGCCTGAGGCCTAGTGTCATTTTTGGTGAAAAAAATAAAATTTTGGTTGAAAAAAAAAAAAAAAATTAAAAAAAATGTTCAGGCCCAGCCCGAGGTGCAAATACCTCCTGGGCCTGGGTTGAATTTTCTGGCCCATGGGCTGGCTCGGCTTGGCCTGAATTTAGGCGGGAGCCCACGCTGCTCGACCGACCCGAGCCTGAGCCCGAGCCCTGGGCTGGGCCAAATTTACTCCCCTTATTTTTATGTAAATCATCATATAGTTTCATTGAATACTAAAGTGATGAGTCGTGTAATGGAAAAATTTACTTTTATGGAAATCATTTATATAGTTTCACTGTACACTAATATAAATGGTTTGATTTGAATAATGGTCCAAGGTTAAATGTTTCTCATATAATTTGGAGAAATATCTCCCCATAAAGTGCAATTTACTTGTTGGTTGGCATGGAGGAGGAGATTAAAAACATTTGTGTTCCTTTAGAGTATCGGAGTGTTGGATTCTAATGGTAGCCCCTTATGCACTTTTTGTAATTTTACATTGTTTGTTTGCTTGGAGAATATGGTCAAAATTGCTAGACTGGTGGGGTATTTAATGGGTTACACCAACATCCATTACTGATCTGCTATAGTGGTGGGTTAGGCTTAAATTTAGGAAATTGGAGAAAAGAACATGGGAAGCAATACCAACTGTTGTAATGTGGTGTATATGTGGAAATTTAGGAATGAAAGCAAATTTAATAGTGTTGCTGCTAATTGGGAATCCTTTTGTGAGATTATCAAAGTTAGATTAGCTTTATGGGTGAAATATAATCTCAAAGATGTTGATTATTCAGTGAATGATATAATCTATAGGCTAAAATCCATAAGGGGATGATGACTAAGCCTTTGGGTATGATATCAGTTCATGTCATGTTTATGTCATGGTCTGTTAGTGGGCACTCTGGTGTTGATGAAATTATTGATCGGTCTATAGTTAGTGTTGAAAATCAAACCTCAATTCACAAAGAGAAATCCATAATGATGAAGAAGATTAAAGAAGCACAAAGAAGAAGATGAGGAAGCTTCATGGAAGCTCACCGCCATAATGCCGTTGATGGTCAAAACCTTCACCATGAAAGAAATGAAGAAAACGTGAAGATTTGTGCTGCACACACGGATTGTAATCCTATAAATAGATTGAATATGTTATTGTTTTAGATCATGAGAATTTATGAGATGAGATGAGATAGAAAAATAAATCCTGTAGATACTACTTGTATCCTAAATTCAAGAAATAAAATTGTGTTTTTATTCTTGTAGGAAAAATAAGAAATAATATAGCGGAAATAAATATACGAATTTAGGCATACCTTTTACGCTCAAAATGAATCCACATATCATGTTGGTGAATCACGTGCCTCCATTGATATTTTTGAATAATTTCCAACAGTGGAGTAGAACTACTCGAGAACTACCTACACTATTCATAGTACAAAGGCTATTCTATGTTTCTATAAAGAAAGAAAGAAGAGAGCCTAGGAAAGAGAGAGAAAACAGGTTACCCATATGGTTAAATTATTACTCTCCCAAATATAATACGTATATTATGTGGGAGAGTTATAACCACCCACAACCCTATCTCCTTAAGATATGAGATAGTGGGTTATATGCACTTATCCCCAAGATAAGCTGATTCAAAATGAATCTCTCCTGACGGGGTATCTCAATGGATCGTGCCACCATGGGCGACCCAATAGGGTATGGGTTCTAAACCTAACCTAATTTCTAACATCTCCCACTCGAACATGCGCTAGCATGACACCGCGCTTCTTTTATCTCAATCTATCGATCAAACACGATCATATTAGCTAATAGACCATGCGACCACTAAGAACCCTTGCATGTGAAAGCTCTACACTAGAAACTCAAAAGAGCCCGTATAGAGACATCAACCCGAAGATAAAAGAATAATGCTATATGCACCAACTAGTGTACTAACTAGTGTACCAATTGATGATGTGGCATAATTTAAGATGTTTTTGGTATTTGTAATTTGTATAATGAGTGGGGTTAATAATAATGTTATAACTAGTGTTGGTACACTAGTTAATACACTAATTGGTGCATGTAGCACCACCGAAGATAAAAATAGTGTTTCGTATACCCCAGACTCATCCAATTACACCACTCCAAAAACATCTCTAATCCCTCAAAAGAGTATGTTTGACCCTTCAAATATTGCAATATATTCACACTCAATCCGTCTTTCATACCAAGCGATGTGAGTTATCAGCAATGAATATACAACAGAGGTGTAATACTAGACGATATTTCCTTCGCCTTCATGCTTTTTAGTTTAGGATTGACCAATTTCCCAATGATGTCCTTTAAGGCCGAGTCATTCATGACCGTAAGCAACATACCAGAGTGGCCGAACATTAACCTTATGACATAGTCAAAGGTCACAAAAGGGTACAAAAGTGAAAGTCATATCAATAATGACACGTAAGACTCACACGGTGAGGAAGTAAGGATCCATTCTCTCACCTCATTACTCGGTCGCCAAGCACATATAGTATGAATACATGCTACAGTGGAGTAACTCTTCCAAAGAGTGATGTCATATTCGATACACCATACAGAACTTAGTCTTGTCGCTCTTAAGTGCACAAGTTGCTTTCTAGCGTCTAACCTGAATTCTCTATTTGCTTGCCTTCTAGGCACCAAATGAGATCTCCCACCTGGCTAATCATAACAGACAGAACATGAAAAGTGGATACTAGCATCCATGTTTTGTCTTTAACACATCCTCATCTTGGCTACAACCAAGGCGACATACATAGTGGATAATTTTATGTTTCTTTTGGCTCCAAATAAAATAAACCACTAGTCTCATATTTACTCGCTCCCAAGCGCTAAGGGCGATTGCTAGTGTGAGTGAGCCAATCTTGTTTGCTGATATCATCACCTGCTAATCATTATAACACAAACCATAATAGCATTAATATCCCATAATCTCACAAAAATAAGTGATCGATTGAAAAACACAGCCACAGTTTGCGTAATTCTAAATTTCAAACATAGGTCCTATCAGCACTTCTTGCGATAAGCATATATAACGGAATCCACCATATGTGCTTTACATGAAGTGGTTCAAGATCACCACCTTTTGCGCAACTACCTCTCTAAAGACATTTTGGTGACCAATTTGTGTTCATTCTAGATGCGCCCAACTAGCGCGTTGAATCTTGGAAAGGAAAATTTTATACACTACTAGTAGAGCATCATATCCATTGTCTAATGAGTAAGGTCAAGGTCTAAACTACTCAGTTGACCATTTATAAAAGATAACACTCATCATGCTGAATACGCCCACATAGCATACTTCAAGCTCCCACAACAAAAGATCAAGGAATATAGGTCATTTATTTCTCTCTAAGACAATCTGAGGATTCACTCAATAGTTGAGGCTCTAGCTTTATCGATAAGTAAGTCAATGTGTTTGTAATTTCACATCTAGAATCATTCTAGGATATTCCTTATGTAAATCATCAAAGACAAACCAGGAATTCTCCCAAAACAATCCCAAAGGATCGTACATTCGAGCATATAAATTGCATCACCCATGTCCATCATGTCTAAACAAAGGATTGCCAACCCTAGGTGTCAACAATCCTATAAATTCCTGGCTCATAATGACTATTTAAGGAAAAAAACTTCTTTTTGGACCATTAATCATGCCTCAATGGTCTTCATCGATCATCGTTGGCCCATCATGGTTCGATGAAATCTAAGAACCACTAGTTGAATAACTACTTTAGACCGTAAAATATTTATTGAAACTAGCAATCTTTTATGCTCCTAACTTTTCTCCATAAAAGTAGAAGGTAAATCTCTATGGATCTACTTATCCAATTCTCTAATGAGAAGTTGGGTCACAATGTCCTCAAAGTAAAGTTTCGAATTCATGTTAATCATATCCTAAGTCAAAGTAAACCTCACCGTCTAGAAGGAAGTCTTTTAATAGTGAGAGGGTAATTTATACCTAAATTGGGCTGAGCTGGGTAAGTGGGCCGTTCTTTGGGCCACAGTAAGAAGGGCTGGATAAAAGGGGCTTGTAGTTAGCCCGGTCCCAGTAAGCCTTATTGTTATCCCGGTCCTAATAAGCCCTATTGTTATCCCAGTCCAGAGAGCCTTGAAGTTAGTCCGGTCTAAGGAAGCTTTGCAGTCAGCACCGGTCACCATACTCAAAGTTAGCCTGGTCATGGCATAGTGTGGTTAGCCCGGTCAGAACCTTGTTCTTTGCTAGCTCGGTCTAAGCATACCACGGTTTGTACAAGGGGAACTGAGGTAAGGGCAATGAAAGGAAGAACCAAACTAGGTATAGTTCGGTCTACTCTGCTGCTCAGCACAGCCAGGCTTACCTCGGTCATATTGACATCCAACCATGGTAAAACCATCTCACTTAGCTTAAGCAGTGAGGGGGGTGTTGAAGGATAAGCATTATCTTTCAGGAGTATGACTCCTAAGAGGACTCTACATGGAGGAGTAAAAGTCCTACTAGGATTGTGCCACGCGGAACCTATAAAAGCTCACAACATCACCTATGGAGAGGTAACACAACTTTGATTCTCGAATACACCCGCCGGCTAGCTCACGTTTGTGTTTTCAGGGAGTAAAGCGATGACGTTTGGAGAAGCGCAGACTTGGTCAACAGGATTATACGAGAAGGATATTTCTTGCTCGTACAAATAGTATACACCTTCCTTAATGGTTGGAGTTTTTGGTATCTAGAGAGTCTTGTGCCTCAAAAAATGACTATTCAAAATGCACATAAGTTTAGAACAGTTTTGCGTCATGGCGGAAAGTCTACCAAATCCTAAAAATGGGTAATCCTCAAAGATTTCATCTTAAAATGTGCAACATTGATCCACTTTCTAAAAATAGGAGACTAGAGAGCCTTTGGCACTATCCTATGCTCTTTATTATCTTGTGGAGCAATCATGAATGTTTCCTTCTCAATCACCCAGTGATGACGTGGAAATTTTCACATTCGCTATCATGCAACTAAAAATTTAGAGTATTATTCTCTAATAGAGTAATCTACTAGTAGGCACATTGCTCCCACTGTTCTTACGATATTGGAAATTTATTTCCATTCTCAACTAGGCTACGTAAAGCGCTATACTTAGAATTCTCTATCTTATAGAGTTCTAAAACTCTATTCACGTCACTTCTACTAAGAAAACTTTATGACACCAAATGCTCTAATACATATGCCTTTTTGCAGCTTTCTAACTTACTTGTGTGCAGTCATTGCGAATAAAGTTACACATTCACATGAGAACAAGATGCCACAAGCAAGTGGGCCCAATGGGGTCTACTCATACCATCCATATCATCTTCTCGTCAATATGATTAAGTACAATAAGCCACATGTTCATGACCAGTGTCATAAAGTAATTGCAATCATCCTAATTGTCACGCCCCAAAATTAGGACAATTAAATATTAAATTAGGACTAAACCCCAATCAATATTCCATTATCCAAATCCTAGGGGTGAAACAAAATCTAAACGTTCACGTCTCCAAAGAGTTTAAGTAAATTTCCATCCTCAAAAGATTATAAGGGAAAAAAAAAACTAACAAAACGCCAACCAAAACATCCACCATAATTTCATAACTAACCAATATCTCCAACATTAAAGTAACAATAAATAGTCAAAATAACTTAAATAACGTAAAGTTACAAACCATGCCAAATTATCAAAATACTAAGGTCATAAAAAGAATAATAAATACATAAATTAATATCAACCCTAAGCTTAAGAAAACAAAAGAAGTCCAAACGACATGTCCAACAACTATAGTTATTTCTCTTCACCACCGTAGTCCCAACTAATCCTGTAAAGGAAGCTCGGCTGCACTCAAATAGAACGTACCCGAGATGCCAAGAGACAAAATGAGTCAATATACAAGTATACTGGTGTGAATACAAATATTTGATACCTACGTGTCCACCAGACACCAACAAAAAGTACATTAATTCTTGTTACGGGACAAGACAAGTAGTTCCACCCGTATCGAGACGAAGGGGTAGATTCCCGAGATATGGTGGCATTTAGTTTCTTGCCTGTACACAACTAAATATAAATTGAGTATAAAATAAATAAAATAAACATAAAAATATGGTGGGTCAGCCCTGCATAAAAAGTTAGTAAGACCCATCATTCTGCAAAAAAAATAAAGTTAGTATAATTTAATCATAAGTACCTTGCTGAAAAAGTATAAAAATGTATCGTTTCATGTTTAAATAATTCGAATTAACCAAAACTCAAAAAACAAAAGTTGTACAGAATCAAATTTTCTAAAAGGCAATGCAAACGAATTAAGTAGAAACTGAACAGGTTGAGAGAAAAACTTGATAGAAGAACCTAGACGGAATTCCACCGAAAAATCTGAAGCTGAAAATGAAAAGAAACTATCCTAAGAAGATTTTTTTCGAAAAAGTTCAAAACGCAAAAAGTGTGCAGAATAATATTTTACTTTAATTTACAAGAATCCAATAAAAATGAGCTCGTTTCGTGGGTTAAAACAACATCTAAAATCTGCACTGCTAAAATGAACAAAAGCTATTGTAACCAAGATCATTCGATTATAAGTTCTAATCGATATTTTTAGTAAAAAGTTAAAACACAAAAGTTGTCTAGAATTACATATAGATGCCTCTACTCAAATTTTGTAATTTAACAAAATCGCTTACTATTTTCTTAAGATGTACAAATCAATACAATTCACACTATAACAATCAACTCATATTTAATTTTGTGTACCTTAACTCCACCACTTCGGCCCTTCACTTCCGGCCTATACATATATCTCATGTGTCTCCCGTATACCTAATACCGCTCCGAAGCCAAACTTGCACAGGGATATCATCCCAAGTTTGAGCCACACTCCCCGAATGGTTAGCATATATGTACGCGCGTAAAGCAAAGCACTGGTCTACTCATGAGAGCGAGGCAACAATATATATATATACACAATCTCTCATCTACTCATGAGAACAAACATAACAATGCCAAGCTTAAGACATTCAAATAAATCTTATAATCCTCACCTTTTTTTTTTTTTTTCTTATACACTCTTTCTCACTGTCACTCAAATAAAACAATAATCCATGGAGCCATAGTGGAGTATAAGGAATTTATCTATGGGTTCCAAGTTTATTTTAATTTCATAGATTCATGAGTGTGATTACAACCATAAAATAAATACATATAAAAACCCTAAACCTAGCATATACAACTAATCAAAATAATTAAAATCAATCTATCATCTACATACAAATACAAAATCCAACCAACATCAAATAAATAAAAATAACGAATTAAACATAAATCAAAGGAAGTGGGTTTTGTACTCAATTATTTTTTTGAAGATCAAAGAAATATTTAAAGAACTAATGGAGCCACCAAAACAAAACCCTAACCTTTTTTTTTTCTTTTCCCAACTCTCTTTTTTCTTTCTTCCGCCGTTTCT
Organism: Camellia japonica; assembly: GCA_030407325.1. NCBI lineage: Eukaryota > Viridiplantae > Streptophyta > Magnoliopsida > Ericales > Theaceae > Camellia > Camellia japonica. The sequence continues at coordinate 108,002,946 of JAPPVO010000036.1, forward strand.
CCTTCTCTCTCAAGAACTAATCTTCTCTTTGGTGTTTAAACTCTCTCTCTCTCTCTCTCTCTCTCTCATAGCTCTCTCTCATGTAGAGCACTTTTTTTTTTTTTTTCTTTCTTTCCTAAGCCTCTTTTGATTTAACCTAATTGACATATATTATTATATTATAATTTACAAATACAACCTAAATACACATATATAAATATAAATATAAATATAAATATTCAGATTAATTATATATAATTAACTAACACATTAAATTAACTAAATACCACATTAAATTCTCATGTAACCACACAATTAATAAAACCAAAAATAAAATAAAGTAATAATAATCATAATAATAATAAATAATGACTTACACAAAATTAGGGTCGCTACACTAATGTGTGAGTTCTCGAAGACAAGTGTAAATGTTTAGGCCGAACTAGGTAATGACACATGTTCACTAAATCACAAAAGGATATCGTGGAGATATCAAGTGCGCCTAAGTCACAAATTTAACTAGTAAGTGCTAATCCCTTGCACCTTTAAGTCAATTTTATTCTCCATATACTTTACTGCATCTAGTTGAAACATGATGATACTCCTCTTGTCATCTTCATTTCTTGCTTCATGGTTAGTTGCAATTAATTCTACTATCCATAAGAATGAGAGAATAAGCTACTAACCTATGACTGCTCCTGAAGCAACTTAAGCGTGAATTAGGCTAAAGAGTCTAATTCAACACAATGCTCTCATGAGCGATGCGTGAAATTCTTAGAGTCATAACAACCAACTTGGCATTGACCTTTTTATTACTATTTGTAACTTTTGCGTTTAGTGATAAATGTCATTCAAAGGTGTTAGCCTAGCTACGGAATCATACAAATAAGCACCTCCTCATGTCTCATACTCAAGTGTGGAAATAGTAAGTATCCAAACTTAGGCAAGTTGGCAGTGCTAATAGATTTTGCAGCCACTAGGCGCTAATCTTCGCACTTAGTGTTAATAGATTTTGCAATTTCTAAGCACTAATCTTTTAACTGTAAGTGATACTTCAACGCATTCTATCATAGTGCGTGAAATTTTTGCTCCATCTACTTCTATTAGTTGGGTAGAGAGCAAAGCACTACTTATACTGGCTACTTGTCTTACACTTAATGACTAACTCATTTAAACTCACATATCTTGGATGACTTGACTCTTAGATATTGTTTCATCCAATGATGCAACATTATTAAAAGTCAAATTATAAAATCAATCCGTGCAGCTCAATAATCAGAATCACCTCTATATCTATTGAGGGCTTACTAATCTCACAACTCCAAACTCGCCAAACAAAACTGTTTAGCATGCTGCTAATCATAGCTCACACATCAGTTTTTATTGCACCAATCAAAGCAACAAAACCAAGGCGACGTTGAGTTATGTTTCCTTACTTTGACTCAACTAAGGTCTGACATAAAGTCTCCAAGACTTTCTGCTCATCTAAAGAATATGATTACTTTGTTCACAATTGAATATCTCTACTAAGTCTAGGTCAACCAAATTAACTTCCATAAGCTAAGTGAATTAGAGGGAAAAAATACGCATCGAGATTGATTTGATTAGCACATCACAATATAATTTTCTCGCGAAAATCTAAATTAAATATTGACAATATTACACAAGTCACAAGATCAAAAATCCTCTATGCTCGTAATCATCTATTGCACCACAAGTGATAATTACCTAATATTTAATTTAATTCATGCGCAAAATATTGGTTTTCGAGAGTAAATTTATAAAGATTTCTCTCAACCGAACAACCTGCTACTAACTATGGCATGTCTAAAACATGATAAAATATTTAACTCCACATGATAATATCTCAATGCAATTCATAAAAGAAAGCATGCTAGAATATTTAATCATGGAATTAAAATTCACAATATAAATAAATCATGTTATTTAGAATAACAACATACTATAAGTTTTAAGATTTAAAAGAACTTAATATACTGTGTCTAATACTTAAACAATATCATACCATATTTCTATAATTTCTGCAATTTTCAATAATTTTCTAGAATTACAAGTAATTAATAATTACACAGAAAATCAGAAATAAATATTACAGAATCTGAAAAATAAAACAATCATACTAGTAAATAAGATTACAGAACAATAGTCTAGTGTAAAAATTTCAAATCCAAAATCCAAGTCATGCTTCCCCAAGAGCAATTTAACGTAAAAATATTGAATTATTCATTGATGAAAAATATTTTTTTTCCAAAAAATTCTAAAATAACATGTTGTAAAAAAAAATGAATTACAAGTCCAACGGTATAAGCTATACTCCAATTAGAATTATAACGAATAATTTAGAAGTAATTAATGTAATTTTTAAATTAAAACAAAACAAAACAAATAGAGCCTTAACAGTGCCTACATCAGCACTTTCATCGGCAGATGACATCATCAGATTGTATCGTCAAGGACGTCAGGGCGTGTCATACATGCGTGTCAGCGCGTCAGCACTTGTCAGTAAGTCAAATCTATGGGGCACTTGAAGATAGTTATCTGCGCATGGGTTCTACGCGCCACCTCCTAGACATTGTTTGGGCTCGATTTTGGCACCACCTGACTTGATTTTTCGAGAGGAATCCAATGGTGGTCTCAATTTTTTATTTTGACAAGTCTAAAATATGAAGTGTAATCCACTCTCTCTGTAGTGAGAGTGGGAGTGCAAATTTTCTACACTTCATCTTCTCAAATGAACCACTAAAAATACAAAAACAAACCCAAATTAGGGTTTATGATTTTTCTCAATCCGTAAATCAAAATTAGACCCATAAATTAGGGTTTGTAGATATGATCTAAATAGGGGTGTAAAAACGGCTTGCGAGCCGAAGGCGGCCCGAGATGGGCCCGACCTGCTTAAGCTCTATTAGGTTCAGGCTTGGGCTCGAGCTCAACGCTCAACTTGGGACCCTCATTTTGAAGCCTGGCCCGGCCCATCGGTTCGACCTGCCTGGCCGGCCATCTAGTCCAGCCCATCGACTTGCTCAAGGCCCACTCGGGAAGGGCTCACCTAAGGCCCAATTTCATTTTTAGTGGAAAAGAATAAATTTTTTGTAGAAAAACTAGAAAAAAATTCAAAAAATGTTTAGGTCTACCCAGGCCCCGTTTAAGCCTAAGTCTAGGCCCAGGCTCGCTGCTCGCCCAAGGCTCGAATATCCCCTGGGCTTGGGTCTAATTTTCTAGTCCGTTGGCCAATCCAGTCCGGCTTGAATTTTGGCAGGAGCCCGGGCCAGGCCGGGCCCAATTTACACCCCTAGATCTAAATAATATAAATTAAAATATGTGTAAAATTCAAGATGATCAGAGATGATTAGAAAACCATCAATTTTATTGCATGAAAAATATGTATAAATATTTTAATATTGCATACATAATTTAAATCAAATTCCATGCATAAAAAATATGAAAACACTCAACACTGGCTCTAATACCAATGTAGAAAAAATAAGGAATAATACAGCAAAAATAAATATATGGATTCATGTATACTTTTACGCTCAAACCGAATCCACAGATCATGTAGGTGAATCACATGCCTCTACTAATGTCTTTGTATAATTATCAATAGTGGGATAGAACTACTAGATAACTACCCACACTATTCACAGTATAAAGGCTATTCTATGTTTCTATGAGGAAAGAAATAAGAGAGAGTATAGGAGAAGAGAAAACAGATTACCCATTCGGTTAACTTATTACTCTCTCAAATATAATATGTATATTATATGGGAGAGTTATAACTACTCATAACTCCATCTCCTTAAGAGATGAGATAGTGGGTTATATACATTTTTCCCCAAGATAAGCTGATTCAAAATGAATCTCTCCTAACAGGATCTCTGAATGGGTCATGGGTCATGCCACCATAGGGCATGGGTTCTAAACCTGACCAAATTTCCAATAGTTCTAAACTTGCAAATGATTATGTTAGCATTTCGATGCCAACCTAGTTGGAAGAGATTTGTACTCATTTCTCTTTTTTTATGTAACCTTTGTATTTATATATTATGTTCACCAATAAAGATTTATTTTGTCGATCAAAAAAAATGCCGAGTGGTTGTGTAATAGCTAAAGGCCTCATTTGGCAAGTGGCTTTTTTAGCCAAAAAGTCAAAAAGTCATTAAAAAAATCAAAAAGCCAACAACCCATATCAAAAAGTCAAAGATTCTCTTTTCTCTCTACTTTTTGCACATTTTTTCGTAAAAAGCCAAAAAGTCATCCTAAACATACTAGTTTTTTTTAGCTCATATTTTAGCCAAATAGCTAAAAAGTTACTAATTAGCCTGTTCCCAAACGAAAATTTACTTTTATGAAAATCAGTCATATAGTTTCCATATAGTTTCCCTGTACAATGGTGATTCCGTTAAAGGTTAACAATTCACTATTTTTAGAGTGGAAAACTCAAAGAAATTCTAACAAGTAAATATATAATTTTCGTTTAAATCAACGGCAATTGTATTTTAAAAGTGGATTTGCTGGTAACTCAGTACACGATCTTAGTGCAGGTAAATATTATCTTTAAGAAAATATCATTCATAACACGATTCAAATTGTTAGTTTGTCACTGATATCGACATTGTCATCCTATATTTGAGCCAACAACTATATGATGAGATCAAATATTGTCTTGAAGACAGGGCCGATCCTGAGATTGCTGAGGCCTAAGGCGAATTATGAAAATAGGGCCCCTTTGATATAAATTTTTTTAAATAAAAAATTTATGTATAAAATGATAAGTATACTTCCTAATTTTATGCATAATTTTTGTTCTACTTTCATCTTCTTCTTTCTCTTTTCACTCTTAGAACTATACTTCTTAGGAAATATGACTATAATCACACTTCAATCCACAAATTATAATCCACTGATTATCTCATATCTGATAGCAAAGAAATTATAATAAAAAATAATTTAATGAAACAAAATTAGGGCAAAAAAATTAGGAAAAAACTATTCAATTAAAACTGATAAAGACCTTGGTAAACAAATTAGGGCAAAATTATTTATTCCACTAAAATCTAATAAATAAAGAAGGTACAAAAGAATTAGGGCAAATTTATTATTCCACTAATTGATAAAGAAATAATGTAAAAAAAATTAGTGCAACTTGGGTTGGGAAGTTTGGGACTTGGGTTTTTTTTGATTTTTTTCACAAAAAGACAAGCTTTTTGCAAAACAAAAAAAACATCCAAACAAAATATCACATCCAACACCATAATCATTTCACTTTTTCTCTCACAACATTACATCCAACCACAAAAAAACCCAACTATCTTCTCAAACACAAAAAAAAATTTCTCCAATAATATCCTACAACTAAAAAAATCTACATAAAAACCCACTTCCCAAACACCCACTTTATTTAATAAAATCTAATAGTGAGAGAGACAGGACTTACTATGAGAGAGAGAGAGTGTGTGTGAGAGAGCGAGTGACTTGCCGGAGGAGTGAGTGAGAGAGAGAGAGTGAGTTGCCGACTGGCTCAGTGCTCTTTGCGTCTGCCCTGCTTTATGCTTGCTTCGTACATGCTTCTTGCTTCATCATTTCGTGAGAGAGAGAGAGAGAGAGAGAGAGAGAGAGAGAGAGAGAGCACTGAGCAATGTATTGAATGTATTGTTCTTCTTGGGCCCCCAAACTTTTTTTTTTTGGTATATATTTTCATTTTAATAAATATGGACCAAACCACACTAATAAATAAATATGGGCTAAACCATACTTATAAATATGGGCCCAATAAAATATTTTGAGGCCTATTAAATTGGTCCTAAAACCAAAAAATAAAAATAAGGGGAACTTACCAATAAGTCCCATATACAAAGTTCAAAACCCATCTAATCGCAAAACAAAATACTTATACCAATTAGTCCTATATATTTTAATTGTTACCAAAAAATTATATATATATATATATTTTTTTAATTTACAGATGCTGTTACATCCACTACCGTCGGAGTTCCGCAGACGGTCACCGGAGACTCGCTGGAATGTTCAACATCACCAGGACGTCGCCGGAGTATCGCTGGAAAGTCGCCGGAGTATCGCTGAGAAGTCACTGGAAGTTCACCGGACTGTTATGAATGCCAATGGAAGTTACCGGAATGTCCAGAACGTTCGCTGGAAGTTAAGGACATCATTGGAGACTCACTGGAATGTCCAGAATATTGCCCAAAAAAAAAAGAATAAATGGACAAATTAGAGTGAAAAAATATAGCAAAATGTGCTAAATGTTGATAAATTAAAAAAAAATGTAATGACAAAAAACAGCAACAATGGAAAAATCATATGTTATTTTTCAATTTTTGTAGGGTTTAAGTAAATAATCTCCAATATTAATCAAATTGAAAAACAAGTTTTGAAACTGTAAAATGTTACATTTTCAGAGCAAAAATCTATTAAGTATTTATCCTTATTAATCAAACTGAAAAACATGTTATAAAACTGTAAAATTTTACAGTTCTAAAGAATGTTATGAAACTGAAAAATTGTGCAGTTTTAAACCATGATTCATTCCAGCACAAAAAAAAATTGAAACTGCAAAATTTATAGTTTTCACCGCCTGTACTAATACTCGAAAACAACTTATTCAGAATTTGAAAATTTTCTCCATTAAAACAGAAAAATAGACTTGTGTAATAGAGAAAATGTAGAAAAATTGAGAAATCGAAGGAAATAATAGATATAGAAAGAATATTGTATTCCGGCAACTATTTTTTGTTTAGATCTAGTCGGATCTTATGTAGATCTACTCATCTTCTTCGCCGTCGGTGAGGATGAAGTCACGAGCTGATGTCAATGGTTGATAGTTGCTGGTGAACCCTAATCAATGGTGATCGTCGGTCACCGGTGACTATATATTAGAAAGAGAAAAAGAATAAGAAATGTGTGATCACCAATCGTCGTCCGTGACAAACAAAATGAGAGGAAAACGCAGAAAAAAAGAGAGAGAGGAAAACGTAAAGAATGAGGCAAAAAGCAGAGAGAGAGAGAGAGAAGAAAAGTAGGACTTTTGAATCTACTCAAAAAGTTGTTGGATTAAATAGTGTACACATATTTCAAACAGGATCTATTGGTAATTTTTCCTAATAATAATAATAATTAGACCTATAACATTTTATTAAATTTAAAAACTTTTATTTTGGATCAAAATTTTGAGACCTAAGACACAAATCTTACTAGCCTTAGGTCAGGAAGGAAGTGTCATTCACAACGCAACTTCAATTGTTTTCAATCAATCTAGAAATTTTAACAAAAGTACGTTACTGATACTGTCATTCCGGAATCCGAAGTATTTAAACCAACAAAAAAATATATTATAATGATATTTGTGTTTGAACTTTGCAATAAATAATATGCAAAGAAACGTATAAATAAAAATAAAAACTACATATATGAAATGGTATATACAATAAGGAGAAATTTTTGATATACATTTTAAAAAAATAATTACGTTATTTCCTTTTATAATGTTAATATGTTATTTTTTGAATGTAAAAGTTACAAACCATTATGTTTATGTTATAAACACTGGGGTTTTTTTATTACATAAACACTGGTAATGTTATGAATGATATCATGTAAAATTACAAATTATTTTGATGAGAAAAATTACGGCATATTATAATATTTATTACAAAACGTTGTAATTATATTAATAAGTCATGTACCTTTTTTTTAAAGATATACTCAATTCAATTTATAAAAATCTCTTAAATTTCGCAAAAGTAGTTGAGATTGAGACACCAACTACTTTTGCGAAATTTATAAACACTGTGTTCTTGGTGAATGGGGAGAGAGTTACGTTCAATTTTTGCTTTGTGCTGGCAAACAAAATGATTTCTAAATTCTCTCCCTAGATGAGCTGAGAAAGTGACCACGTTGCCTAGGATAGATTTGGCAGTCGCACTCTAAATTTTGACAAAAAAATATCTTGAAATATGGTAATGGTAATATTAGTTATAAATAAATATTTACAAATTATATAGATTTGCCCCTCCAATTTTTTTGAAATTTTTTTTTGAGTTTTAGCCTTCCCTTTTCAGTTCCAAGAATATTTCCATCTTATTCTTCTTCTTTGTTTTGGTTGTCCGTCTTCTTTTGTCTTTCTTTTTTTTCCTTACCTTACATCTCTTGCTTTTACTACTCCACATATTTTTTTAGTTTCAATTCTTTCTTCAACTCAATTTTCATTTTTTTTTTCTCTTCACCATCTCTATTTCAAAATTTCTTCTACTTTTAGTTCTTTCTCTTCTTTCTATTTCACTATTTCAGTTTCCTTCTTTTTCTTCTTTTGTTTTGATATCTTACATTCGATGGAGGTCGTACTCGCCATCAAAAAGATCGCATTATCATTGAACATTAATTTTTGGTCGATATTTTATAGTTACATGTGATACTTAATTACAAGAATTAGAAAACCGATTTAAAGAGAATATGATGGAGTTGTTTGTTGCTGTTTATGTTTTAGATCGCAGTGATAGTGCTAGGTCTTTTAAAATTAAATATTCATTTTGTCCCAAAATAATAGTCCCTTTTGGGGAAATCAACCTTTTTTGATAGCACAATTATTGCACTTTAAAAATATTAATTTTCTAAAATTACCATTTGATAGTACATTTTTAAAAAAATATCAATTATCAAAATTTTACTTTTTGTGTTACTAATGAATTTAAAAAAGGGTAAAATAGGAAATTCATATTATTTTAGTTCTTAATTTTTGAAAATGGACTAATATTTTGAGACAATAAAAAATAAAATAAGGGACTAATATTTTAAGACGGAGCGAGTATTTGCAAAATTCACGAACAATTTAAAATTGCATTTGAAATTTCAGTTGCAAAATTATGAGATTGACATCCTTAGATATCCTAAATTTTAAAAGTTGTTAACAATTTTTGAGTTATTACAAGTATTTTTGAAAACACGAAAGACAATAATTTATCGTTTTGGTCTAACTTTACCTATTTTTATGACGACAACAAAATGTATATTTTCGACAATAAAAATTGTAAAGACTAAAGTGTATATTTTTGTTGGATATACTTTTTCCCCTGAGATTGGAATGGAATCCTGTGTCCTTGTCTATATATAACTAGGGAAAAATTTTATGATACACACCCTTTTTGTGATGTGTATCATATATCCAATTATAATGTTTGTGATATTTGATTATGACCTATTGTAGGGTTAATTATGACTTAATTATATATATTGTGGTCTTAAGTATGACATATTATTATATTTATTATGACATTATTTTAGTAATAATCTAAAAGATCTTTATTATAATTTTTATGATATTTGATTATGATTCAATTTTTATTTTTTAATTATGACTTAAATGGATTCACTTGTGACATTTATGATAATTAATCCCATAAATGTCATAATAGAACACACACCCATTTGAGGGTGTAGAATAGCTTTATCCCTAACTAGGAGGGAAACCCAATCATATGCATCCTATCACAATTGGCATAATTTTATCATAAATTTTAATAACATTAATTACAAAATGTGTAATCTCACCATAAATTAGCATGATAAAATGTTTAAAATTTTGTGATTAATATAACAAAAGTTTGTGACTTGGTTACGACATTTTTTATTACGTTAATTTATAATAAAATTATGCATTTTATAATTAATATTATAAAATTTTATGATAAAATTATACTAATTTATAATAAGATGCATATTGTACTCACGCCGAGTAGGATTTCCTTGATCCAAGGGAAAGTCATATGTTCTTTGGTACTATTGCAATATGAAAGGCAAGAGGATTAGTTTAAAGGCTTATTTTCGAAAGTAGTTTTTTTTTTTTTTTTTTTTTAATTTATTGACTTATTATGAAAAATGTGTTAAAATTTAGAGAGATAATGTGACTCAAATAAACTAATAAGCTGACATTTTTTTACCTTTACAAAAGAGGCCAAAATTCATCTTTTATTTTCATTTTTCAATTTATTTTGATTTTTTATTAATAAATATTTTTTCAACTTTTTCGTTTTATAGATTTTTATGGTGTTCTTTTTGAGTCCTTTCACAAAAAAAAAATAATAATAATAATAAAAAATAAAAAAAAGTTACACATCTATTAAAAAAAACTTACACATCTATTAAAAAAAACTAGTTAAAAACTAGATCCAAATCTATAACATATATAAAAAGAAGGTAAGAGTTGTGTAACAGATGGTGTCATGTTGGTGCTTCTGCCTCTGTTGTAAGTCTATTGCTTCTTTGTTTGCGAAACAGATTTGACGTGGCTACGTGGCCTTCAACTTAGCCACACACACAAACAAATAAATTCCATCATTCAGTCTGTACAAATGCCAAATTCCTTTCTACTGCTACTTCATTTCTAATACCATTCCTCATAGAAATTTCCCAAAACGGTGATCTTCGATTTGCCTATTTCCCAAAGCTCCTCCATTGCCACATGTTGTTGCAGATTTCGGTTTACCCATGTGGAATTGAGATCAGCGACGCCGACAATGAAGAAGAAAAGAAATTTTACCCCTTCGAACATGGGGTTTCTCACAAGATATATATATATATATATATATATCTTGTCGACGGAGTTGCTGTTGTCCTCTTCTTCCCATGATTGTCAGTGTTCTTCTTGCCGTAACGCTGTGAAAATTGGGCATGCAAAGCTCTGGTACTACAGTTGCAAATCTTGGTACGTATATCTGTGATTTCGTGCATCTGTAATTTCATGGCTACTATTTACAAGTGTGTTGCACAATATTGAACCACACTGTTTGTCACCCCTACTTACATGTTCAATAGATGCACACCATGTGTTTGTTAATGTGTCTCAATAAATGAGGAGTTCACCTGGCTCAATTTTCCGAATAAAAAATAAGCCCCATCCAATTTTCTAAGTTGAAAATCCAAATCCAAGCGAGAGAAATGTATGATATATTACTTGGAAATAGAAAACAAATAAAGAAATAAAATGCAAATCCAAAAAACTATTAGATACAAAATATAACTAGAGTTCAATTCTCAAATTCATAAACCAAACACAATTTGTAGAACTATTTATGTGGAAAAGATTTAGCTGTAATGGTGTTACTTTGGATTACATACTAAAATATAGTAAACTAATATAGCAAACCTAGGCCTACTGGTTAAAACCCAAATGATGAAGAAGATGCAATAAAAAAACCCAAAACCATGTAATTACTGGGTCGGTATTGTGGAATGAATCATAGAATCAAATTTAGGATAATAAAATAAATGCCCTCCCTGTCTTGAACGGCGTGTAAGTTTTCTTTGGATAAATGGATTAGATTTCTTCTGATTCTAAAAGCAATTGCTGGAAGTAAATTAGGTTTTCATCTAAGAAAATGATCTTTGTTTAGCTTGAAAAATGGTATTACTAAATCCACCAATAATATTAGTAGATCCTCTTGACAGCAATAAGATTAGTATATCATTCAAGAACAACAAGATTAGATCCTCTTGTATAAAAAAATTTCCAAAAGAGTTTTCCTTCTAGTATTTAAATTGGAATGATTCACAAAAAGACAATTCAAAGAGCACAAGTTTGGAATCATCAAGAAGGCAACCAGCCCAAAAACAATGCAATCAAATTGGATTCCCCCATTGATTGCCCTTTCTCTATTTTATATGACCAACCAATAACTATGTATCATAATTCTTTGGCAAATTGGAGTTATTCTGAAATGAATTTTCATCTAAAGTTGTTTTGGTGTGGAGTTTTATATCTATATGTCTTGAATTTGGATTTGGAATTGGGTTGTTTTCTTTGGGTTGTCTTGATGGGAAGTGGAAAAACATAATTTGTGTACAGTGTTCCAGCTTCCCATCAACAAAAGACACAGACATCTAAATAAACTCCAAATTCAATTCTAAACCTATTTCTATTCTGCTGCCCTCTAAACAGAACAAGTCTTCCTGCAAAAATGAACTTAACTGGTACATTTGGATTCATCGACTATAAAATTGTATCATTTCAGGGAAACATTTGTACCTTTGCTATTTATTTATTTATTTATTTTTAAATAGTTGTTAGGGTTTAAATGTATTGTTTTAAAGTGATATTTAGTGATAATTAAAGGGTTAACTTGTTGGAATTCTAGAAACACTGAAGAATATTCAATTGCTTTGAAGGAGATACATATTCGAGTAAAATTAGGTAATGTTTTTTTTAGTGGTTTGGGAATTTTTCCGAGGATTATCAAATTAGGTAATTTATTATATTTGTGTCTTTTCAGGTTTAATGTGTTTTTGTTAGTGGTTTGGGAATTGTTCTGAGGATTGTTTAATATGTTTTTGTTAGTGGTTTAGGAATTGTTCTGAGAATTGTCAAATTAGGTAATTTATTCTCTGTGTGTCTTTTCAGGTTTAATAAAGTCTACATACTGTATTTTCTACAACCTTTTTATGAACTTAACTAAGTTTACTATAAAATTATTGGTTACTGTTTTCTATTTATGTGTGTGGTGCATGTAATTGCTCATCCGTGAAACTGTCCAGCTCTTTATGTTTTGATAATTTTATGAAATTTTGAGATTCTGGTGGATTGGTTACTCACTAAAACAGTTGCAACATGATATTCCATCGGCATGTGAAGATATGATGAATGGTTTTTCTTCTCACAGGATGGATGTTGATAGTGGATCATCACCGGGGAAATTGGTTTTGTGTAGAATTTTCCACGATGAGGATAAAGATTTGAATATAGAGATTCCTTGTTCATGCTTTGGCACTTTAAAGGTCAGTTTCTTTAGCCTCTAATCATTTGAGGAAAATACCAAATTGTTGATGGAAATTTTGGTTTAGTATAAGTTTAGAGAGTCAATTACTTGTAGAGTGTTTGCAAAAATTGTCGAATTGATGGAACAGTTCAATATACTTCTACCATAACATTTAATTTTTATGTTCTTATAGGTGCATTGTTTTGTTTCCTTTCTCAAAGTCATTATCTGCTTTGGTTTATTTGTTACAGTTCCTCAATTCCATATTCCCAGTTTATTTTCATGCATGAAATTCAAACCTCAAGTTCATCCTTATGTTTCCAATTTTTTTGGTCGATGCATATTTTCATTCTTGAGGTTTTATAATTGTACAATTGGATTATCTATTTTGGCTGCAATCTTTGTTCTAAAATACGCGTGGCTCTTGTAGTTTGATTGTGTGCACACTGGAATGAGTCAATCATCCGCTTTGGTATCTTATTGAACCAAAACAGTGATATTGTTTCTTTGCTGATCAAGAATTTTGATTTTTGGCAGTATCATGATCGTCCAATAAGAAGGCTTTCCATTTTTCCAAATGAGCGATTTGATGACCTATTGATTCTAATAACTGATTGCAATGTTGATCATTTAGAGGGGAATATAGGAATATAGGATGAAGTTTACTTCATATAATTTTTCAAAAAAAAATGTTAGTGTGAATGTAATTGTGGATGGAATTGTAATTTCTTGAAATACTTTCTCAATGAACCTTTCTTTTCTTTCTCCAATGACACAAACTACCTGCTTCTCCTTGGAGTTTCTTTGACTCTGATATTTAAGCAAGTTGTATGGTAAGCAGGTCCTGCTAACATGGGGAAATTTGTGTGGAATTCTACTTCTTATTATTAACCACTTGTTCTTGAAATCTGGGTAACACATGTTTGAGGGATTGGAGATGCAATCTCAGTTGGGTTGTATACAACTTTTCATATAGTGATCATCAAGTAACTAATAGTAATCTTGAGTATCAAATTTTGGACAAAAACATGAAACAAGAACTATGATCATTGAGTATGAAAGTCTCAGCTTGCTATAAACATTTTGGTGTGAGAAAATCTCCAATTACAATAGCAGTCTTTTTTAGTTAATTTTTTCTTATAAATTGTGAAGTGTTCGATACAAAAATTTAACAGATGGCTGGGTCAAATAGGAATTAACCAAAAACAAGTTTCATTGTAACCAAGCTTCAATGCCAAGAATCTGCAACAAAATACAGCAAATCCAGATATTTGTAACTATATTAGCCTCCATGTTCAATTTCTCTGCAAGTTCCTTTGACTTCTCGAGAGACCCATCAGCTTCAAATAAGTAACTATATTAGGATATCACGTGTCCATATTTCTTCATGAATCATCATTTATCAAGCTCTTTTATATTTCTCAATCACCTAACACAATCATAATAATACCCCACCTTCTCCACCAATCATAGTACATACAACACCATGACAAATTAAATATAAGATCTAATTACATTTCACTTCTCAAATTCATTTAAAAAAAAAAATTTGAAAAATTGTATTCGAACTGTAGAACGACCCCCATGCGCAATGCCCGTGGGGGCCAGCTAGTGAATCCTAGATGGTTGAAAATTTGTGATGACCAATTTCGTTATACGTCCCTTCACTTTTGTTTTCATTGGGATGTCCAGATGTCTTTTCTTAAATTCCTGTCCTTGTTTATTCCGGGTTTGTTTTTATCTTGTTTCGGAGGGTGCACGGTCGAGTCCGGAGTGTCCGGGAGCAAACCAGGGAAATTCTAGGCTGCTGGGCCAAGGCCGCACGTATAGGAAAGGGTGAGATGGGAAGGTTGCACACTGCCTAAGAAGCAGGTGCGGAGGAGATGGCAGCACGTGCGGGGATAAAGGCCACACGTGCGGGAAGTAGGCTCCATACGTGCGAGGGCACGTGCCGCACGTACGGGGTGCGGGCAGTCCGAATCTCTGTTTTTTTTTTTTTTTTTCTCTAATTGGCTATGTATGTATTACATTTGGGGCATTTATCTCTCACTCTAAACATCATTTTACTCCTCCCTCTCTCTAAAAACTCTCACCAAACTCAAAGAACCTTTGATTTCTTGCAATCCATTGAGTTTTGATCCATCTTCTTTCACAAATCTTGGTGAGCAAAGCAAGAACTACATTGTGTGCAGTGGAGATCAACTTTCTATAACTTTGATTTCTAGGGTTTCTTCTCTCATCTTCTCCAAAACTTGAGGTAGGGACTTCTTTGAGTTATATATGCATGTTTTGCAAGATTGATGTTGATTTTAAAGTTTCTTGGAGTTATTTTGAAAGTTTGATTTTGGCTCAAGAATGTAGAGATTTTCAAAGGAGGGTTTAAAATCTCAAATGTTTATAAGTTGATCTTTGAGGGTTTCACCTCCATTATGTGAGCAAGGATGCTTTGTGTGTGTGTGTTCTTTCAAATAGGTGAAGAGATGCCTAATCTTAGCTAAAGACTGAAATTTTTTTGAGATGAGATGAGAGCCTATGAAATAGGTAAAAATTATTGATATGTCATAAGGGAATAACGAAATAGAATATATATATATATATATATATATGTATGTATCTTTGCCATGAAGTTCATGAAATGTGAAAAGTATTTGGTGTTGTTGAATTAAAACGAAATGGTGGGTATCATGCTTGATATTGTTGAAAGTGGAGTGGAAAGTTTGATTACAATAAATCAATGTTGAGGAAGATCGATGATGGAGAAATGTTACATAATGATGATGATTATTGCATTGCATATTCATTCGATTGATTATTACAAGATTGGTATTTAGTCCTTGGCATATTGTATTGGCATTTCTAGCATTAAAATGGTTGCATTGGCTTCTCTAAAACCTTGCATGTCATAAACATCGAATTGGGAAGTGAAACTTTCATTAAAAATGAATAATGTGAAACGAAATTATGGAAATGTTTATGGGGTAAATACGTTGGTATGTCCGGTTAGGAGGTGTAGATGAATTGATAAGTTGGCTTGAGTGTTCGGCGTGAAAGATCGAAAACACGCGCGGAGGAGGTACCACTTCCCTTCCGGTTAGCAACTAATAAAGTGGGGTTATTGGTAGTGCTTGTTGAGCCTACTTGCAGATATCAACCTAGATATTACCTGAGTCGTATTTGCCGTCTCTATTGATTAAAATTGGAAGTTTTGGAATTGATGAGATTGCAAATTGTTATTGAAACATGGTGATTTTCAAGAAGAGCATGTAATGAAATTTTCTTTAAAAAGGCATTTGCATTTGCATTTGCATTTAACATTGGAAGTTTGCATAACTATATATACTTTGTAAGGATTCTCTACTGGGCTTTATGCTCACCCCTATGGGATTTGGTGTAGGAAAAGATATGGCGATCCCGTCGAGTTAAAGGCGTAGATATATTTTGTGAAGAGTAGATGACTCTATTTTTGTTGTGAATTTATTTGCTAGCCAAGGGCTTAAATGTATGGGTTCGTGAAACCATTTTCTTGTAATCGGGCTCAAGCCTTGGAATATGTAAGCCCTTAAGGGCATTTTATTTACTTTTGGGATGTAATGCTCTACATGCTATAGATTCATGTGTTTTCATACCGTTGAATGTATAATTCGCATGTAGAACTTTTGTACGCACTTTATTGATTAATGATGAAAATGTTGGAGATCCATTACGTTCCTTAATGATTGTTGGTTTATATATCTAATTTATGTTGGGTTATTTTGGGGCATTACAACTTGGTATCAGAGCTACCGGGTTTGAATACTTGGGGCTCGTGGGAAGTGGTTGTTTTGCCACAATGGTTCATTTCGCATGATTAGGAAATGTTTTGTTTTTCTTGATCACATGATAACATGCTTATGTGACTATATGGGTATGGGATTGGACTTTTGAGATGTTATTTGCACCTATTAAATTCCTTGAGGTCTTATTAGAAGGGTACCTGATTAATACTCGTTCTATTAAGAATTCTCGATTTTCGTGGGACGAATCTCATCACGAAAGGATAATCCGTATGTGCTTACGTGACTAAGTGCTTATGTGGAGTGAATTGAATTGTTTGTGTAGTAGAATATACATAATTATTGTAGTTTAACGTGTGAGGCAAGTTGCAAGCACATTTGGAATTATGTGCTAAATTATCTATCTTGTTCCTTAATCAGGATGTCAAGAAGGGGTCAAACTCGTGGTGGTAGAGGTGGAAGGCGCGGTAGGGGTCGTCGGGGTGTGCATGAAGTACCAGTCCAAGGGGTTCCAGTGCAAGAGGAGGGGTTGAGCCAAGCTAACATGGCCGAGCAAGTGGGGCAAGCGGGTCAAGCCGCAATGGGGGCCTTAGCTCGAGAAATGGTAGGGCCCTTGAGAGAGTCTATGAATATCCTAAGGGCGGAGAACCAAGCTAGGGAGAACGCCGTAGAGATGAGGGCGAGTTTCCTCACGAGGGAGTTTTTGCGGGCCAAGCCGGATGAGTTCCATGGTGGCCCCGAGCCTAAGAAAGTGGATGAATGGCTCGAACAAATAGTGAAGATATTTGAGATGCTTCACATCGAAGACAGTGAGCTTAGAGTGACTCTTGCAAGTTACTATCTCAAAGGGGACTCGGGTCAATGGTGGAACTATGCCAAGGGCCGAATAGAACCGACTTGGGAGGCATTTGTGGTGGCCTTCAAAGACAAGTACCTACCTTCCACTGCTAGGGAGAGGTTGAGGTAGGAATTTCAAGACCTTAAGCAACTCAACATTTCCGTGGCCGAGTTCGAAGCGGCCTTCTCTAGTTTGACATGCAAGTAGGCCCCTGTCCCCTACTTGCTATCAGTGCGATCAGTCAGGGCACATGAAGAGAGCTTGCTCGCAGTTGGGAAGCGTATTTGGCGCATCAGGGTCGAGGCAAATTCAGAGCCACTAGTAGGCTCACTTAGTTCAGACTTCGCGAGTTAATTAGAGAGCCGCTTCGGCTCAGTTAGTGCAGCAAGCCTATGCTCCGAGAGATGAGCAGGTTGATCAGAGGCCACAGGGGCCCGTGTATGTTGTTACCGCGCCAGAGCAGTTGCTGGGATCCTCAGTTGTGAGAGGTATTTTTGTTGTGTGTAATTCTTTGGCTAATGTGTTGATAGACACGGGTGCGTCTCATTCATTCATATCTGCTGCATTCGCATCTACATTGGGCTTAAAAGTGGCGCGATTAGCATCTCCGCTCAAAGTAGAATCACCAGTTGGGGGTACAGTTGACTTAGATCGGGGGTGTCGTGGTTGTGAGATAGAGGTTACCAGGTGTCGACTCCCGTTTGCTTTTGTGTTGCAAGACATGTTGAGTTTTGATATTATTCTAGGCATGGATTGGTTGTTTTCGTATCGAGCAGTGATTGATTGTTTTCGTCAGAGGGTCACAGTGTGCACCTCGGGTGGTAATTCTTTTTACTTTCTGGGGGACAGGGTTGATTGGGTCTTATCGCCAGTATTTGACCCTCGTAGTAGAAATGAGCTTAGCGGTCTTCTTGCTACTCTCTTGGATAGTGAGAGTGACGAGACTCGTGTTGAGTTACCAAGGGTAGCTTGTGAATACCCGGACGTATTTCCCGATGATCTTACTAGTTTGCCACCCCATCGGGAGATCGAGTTCACCATTGACTTAGTGCCTGGAACGGCACCAATTTCCATGGCGCCATATAGATTTACACCCGCGAAGTTGCATGAGTTGAAGATTCAACTCCAAGAACTTTTAGACAAGGGTTTCATTTGCCCTAGCATATCGCCTTGGGAAGCGCCGACTCTCTTTGTGAAGAAGAAGGATGGGTCATTGCGGTTGTGTATTGACTACCGCAAGTTGAACCGGGTTACTGTTAAGAACAAGTACCCCTTACCCCGAATTGATGACTTGTTTGACCAACTTAGGGGGTCTTGTTGTTTGTCGAAGATAGATTTGAGGTCGGGGTACCATCAGTTAAGAGTCCGAGAGGAGGACATCTAGAAAATGGCATTTTGTACGCATTATGGCCACTATGAGTTCCTTGTAATGCCATTTGGATTGACTAATGCACCGGCTTCCTTTATGGACTTGATGAACCGAATTTTTAGAGAATACTTGGATCATTTTGTGGTCGTGTTTGTGGACGATATCCTAATTTATTCGACTTCCGAGGAGGAACACGAGGCTCACTTGAGGGTAGTGCTTGATTTGCTTAGGAAGCATCCATTGTATGCCAAATTTGAGAAATGTACGTTTTGGCTCACCGAGATGAAGTTTTTGGGCCATGTAGTGTCAAGAGAGGAAATAACTGTAGATTCTTCAAAGATAGACTCTGTACAAGATTGGGAGCAACCTAAAAGTGTTTTTGAAATCTGGAGTTTCTTAGGATTGGCGGGGTACTATCGACGTTTTGTGAGGGACTTCTCTAGACTAGCCGCGCCTTTGACTAGATTGACTAGAAAGGGGGTTAAGTTTATGTGGAGTGAGGCTTATGAAAAGTCATTCCAAGAGCTTAAAATTAGGTTGACTACCGCACCGGTGTTGATAATTCCAGAAAGTGGTTTGGGCTATATCGTTTATTGTGATGCGTCTCGGGATGGGCTTGGTTGTGTTTTGATGCAAGGGGGAAGGGTTGTAGCTTACGGTTCACGGCAATTAAAAATTCATGAGAAGAATTACCCTACCCACGACTTGGAGTTAGCAGCAGTAGTGTTTGCCTTGAAATTTGGAGGCATTATTTGTATGGCGAGAAGTTTGAGGTTTTCTCCGATCATAAGAGTCTAAAGTATTTATTTTTCCAAAAATATTTGAATTTACACCAACGGAGGTGGATGAAATTTTTGAAGGATTATGACTTCGGTTTGCACTATCACCCGGGGAAGGCCAATGTAATGGCCGACGCCTTAAGTCGAAAATTCGTGAGTAGTTTGGCGAGTGTGGCCATTCGAGAATGGGTTATGTTGGAAGATATCGGCAAGTTTGAATTGCACTTGGGTGAGTCCAAAGAGGTTGCAACATTGTTTACTTTGAGTGCTCAACCTACCTTGATTAGCAAAGTTATAGAGGCACAACAAGGGAACTGTGAAGTAGAGTCAATCTGTAGCAGAATCTCTAACGGGAAGGAAGAGAATGGTTTAAACGTTCACTCGGATTAGAGTGTACGTTACTTAGACCATTTATTTGTACTTGAATCTTGTAGAGAGGAAGTGCTTCGGAGTTTCATCACTCATGCCTTGCGGTACATTCGGGAGGCACAAAAATGTATCGTGATCTTGGCCGTCAGTTTTGGTGGAGGGGTATGAAGTGGGATGTTGGATCTTTCGTGTCGATGTGCCTTACTTGTCAACAAGTGAAGGCCGAACACCAAAGACCAACGAGTTTTTACAACCCTTACCAATAGCCGAGTAAAAGTGGGAGCACATTACCATGGATTTTGTAGTCGGGCTTCCTAGAACACAGCGGAGCAATGATGCCATTTGGATAATTGTTGATAGGTTGACTAAGTCTACACATTTCATTCCAATGCATACTGGCGACTCAGTTGAGCACTTAGTAGAGTTGTACGTTAGAGAGATAGTTCGATTTCATGGGGCTCCTGTAACCATTGTATCGGATAGGGATCCTCGCTTTGCAGCCTGGTTGTGGCAAAGCCTTCAAGAGGCATTGGGAACTAAGTGGACTTTTAGCACCGCTTATCACCCTTAAACCGATGGGCAATCAGAACGTACCATTCAGATTTTGGAGGATATGCTTAGAACTTGTGTCCTAGATTTCAAAGGTTCTTGGGAGAGACATTTGTCGTTGATCGAATTTGCCTACAACAATAGTTACCAAGCTAGTATCGAGATGGCACCATTTGAGGCCTTATATGGCCGACCTTGTAGATCGCCAGTTTGTTGGGCCGAGGTGGGGGATGCACTGTTGTTGGGTCCGAAAATTGTTAAGGAGACAACCGAGAAAGTTACTATCATTCGGAAAAGGTTAGCTATAGCCCAAAGCCGACAAAAAAGTTATGCCGATAAGAGGAGACGACCTTTATCTTTCGAGGTGGGTGACCATGTTTTCCTTAAGATCTCACCTAGGCGGGGTTTGATGAGGTTCGGTAAGAGTGGAAAGTTGTCTCCGAGGTTTATTGGGCCTTTCGAGATATTGGAGAGAATCAGGGAAGCGGCATACCGGTTAGCTTTACCGCCACAACTTTCGGGGGTTCACAATGTGTTCCATGTGTCTATGCTTAGGAAGTACGAACCCGACTCTTCTCATGTGCTAGATTGGGTTGATTTGGAGGTAGATGAGGATGCCTCTTATGAAGAGTGACCGGTTCAAATATTAGATACCAGGGAGCAGGTGTTACGGGGTAAAACTATATTGTTAGTAAAGGTGTTGTGGAGGCACCATGGGGTTAAAGAGGCAACTTGGGAACGAGAAGTGGAGGTCCGCTCCAAGTATCCGGGTTTATTTGAAAATGCTTAGTTGTTTTAATTTGTAATGTTCCCTAGTGTTGAAGGGAAAAGTGTTAAACTTGTTAATCACATGTTGTTGAATGTATTGTCAATCTAAGTATGAGATTTTGAGAGAAGAAATTTTTGACAAAGATGTTTCATTTCGAATGCCTAGTATAAACAATTGTTGTTTTGATGAAATGATAATGATGAGAATGGTAAATGTTGGTTGAACTTTGATGTTGCGACTTGATAATGTTGTCAGAATGGTCATAATTGTTAGAGCCCTTTAGTTTGGTCGGTTTGTTTAAATTTCAGGGACAAAATTTCCTATGGTGGGGAGGCTGTGATGACCGGTTTCGTTATACGTCCCTTCACTTTTGTTTTCATTGGGATTGTGGTGTCCGGATGTCTTTTCTCAAATTCTTGTCCTTGTTTATTCTGGGTTTGTTTTTCTCTTGTTTCGGAGGGTGCACGGCTGAGTTCGGAGTGTCCGGGAGCGAACCAGGGAAATTTTGGGCTACTGGGACAGAGCCGCACGTGCGGGGCCTTGGGCCGCACTTGCGGGATGGGGGCCGCACGTGCGAGGAAGGGTGTGATGGGAAGGCTGCACACTGCCTAATAAGTAGGTGCGGAGTGAGAGGCGGAGGAGATGGCCGCACATGCGGGGATGAAGGCCGCACGTGCGGGAAGTAGGTCTGCACGTGCGGGGTGCGGGCAGTTCGAATCTCTATTTTTTTTCTCTCTCTAATTGGCTGTGTATGTATTACATTTGGGGCATTTCTCTCTCACTCTAAACATCATTTTACTCCTCCCTCTCTCTAAAAACTCTTACCAAACTCAAAGAACCTTTGATTTCTTGCAATCCATTGAATTTTGATCCATTTTCTTTCACAAATCTTGGTGAGCAAAGCACGAACTACATTATGTGTGGTGGAGATCAACTTTCTACAACTTTGATTTCTAGGGTTTCTTCTCTCATCTTCTCCAAAACTTGAGGTAGGGACTTTTTTGAGTTATATATGCATGTTTTGCAAGATTGATGTTGATTTTAAAGTTTTCTTGGAGTTATTTTGAAAGTTTGATTTTGGCTCAAGAATGTAGAGATTTTCAAAGGAGGGTTTAAAATCTCAAATGTTTATAAGTTGATCTTTGAGGGTTTCACCTCCATTATGTGAGAAAGGATGTTTTGTGTGTGTGTGTTCTTTCAAATAGGTGAAAAGATGCCTAATCTTGGCTAAAGACCGAGATTTTGTTGAGATGAGATGAAAGCCTATGAAATAGGTAAAAATTGTTGATATGTCATAAGGGAAGAACAAAATAGAATATATATATATATATATATCTTTGCCATTGTCAAAATGATGAAGTTCATGAAATGTGAAAAGTATTTGGTGTTGTTGAATTAAAACGAAATGGTGGGTATCATGCTTGTTATTGTGCAAGTGGAGTGAAAAGTTTGATTCAATAAATCAATGTCGAGGAAGATCGATGATGGAGAAATGTTACATAATGATGATGATTATTGCATTGCATATTCATTCGATTGATTATTACAAGATTGGTATTTAGTCCTTGGCATATTGTATTGGCATTTATAGCATTAAAATGGTTGCATTGGCTTTTCTAAAACCTTGCATGTCATAAACATCGGATCGGGAATTGAAACTTTTATTAAAAATGAATAATGTGAAACGAAATTATGGAAATGTTTATGGGGTAAATACGTTGGTAAGTCCGGTTAGGAGGTGTAGATGAATTGATAAGTTGGTCTGAGTGTTCGGGGTGAAAGACCGAAAACACGCGCAGAGAAGGTACCACTTCCCTTTCGGTTAGCAGCCGGTAAAGTGGGGTTATTGGTAGTGCTTGTTGAGCCTACTTGCAGATATCAACCTAGAGATTACTTGAGTCGTATTTACCGTATCTATTGATTAAAATTGGAAGTTTTGGAATTGATGAGATTGCAAATTATTATTGAAACATGGTGATTTTCAAGAAGAGCATGTAATGGAATTTTCTTTAAAATGGCATTGCATGGCATTTGCATTTAACATTGGAAGTTTGCATAACTGTATATACTTTGTAAGGATTCTCTACTGGGCTTTATGCTCACCCCTATGGGATTTGGTGGAGGAAAAGATGTGGTGATCCCGCCGAGTTGAGGGCGTAGATATATTTTGTGAAGAGTAGATGACTCTATTTCTGTTGTAAATTTATTTGCTAGCCAAGGGCTTAAATGTATGGGTTCGTGAAACCATTTTCGTGTAACCGGGCTCAAGCCTTGGAATATGTAAGCCCTTAAGGGCATTTTATTTACTTTTGGGATGTAATGCTCTACATGCTATAGATTCATGTGTTTTCATACCATTGAATATATAATTCGCATGTAGAACTTTTGTACGCACTTTATTGATTAATAATGAAAATGTTGGAGATCTATTGCGTTCCTTAATGATTGTTGGTTTATGTATCTAATTTATGTTGGGTTATTTCAGGGCGTTACAAAATTTGATCCAAATTCTGCCCATTAATTGAATAATGGAGTTTTCTATCATTCAGCTAAAGCTGCAAAAATATGAAGGGAAGGACTTCTCTCCAATCCACAAAGTGGACTGGCCCATACTGTTAGGTTTGTGGGGCTCATTACAGATCTTATTTTGATAATCCGAACCGTTTAATAGATAGAGCTCAACGAATACTTTATGCTTGCAAAAAAAATCATTTTAATCGAACATTGATAGTCCCTTGATCAGAACATATTTTTATCAATGGTAAATATAATTTTAAAAATAAATTATTAATAAAAATGTGTTCCGATCAAGAGGTTATCGATATCTGATTAATGTAATGTTTTTCAAGAATGAAGCACTCGACGAATTCTATACATTGAACGGTTCAAGTCATCAAAATGAGACCTGTGGTGAGCCAACAATACAGTCCAATTTACAAAAATGAATTGGAGAGAAACCATTTCCAAATATAAAACCCTAATTTGGACTGGAATTGAATGTAATAGAGACCTTACAATTTGAGGGTATAAATTAGGGGTGGGCGCCGGTCGGTTGCGGCCACGGAATCTCAAATTCGCCATCCGTCCGCCAGATTGGCGGATTGGAGAAAATCAATCCGCATCCGTCCGCCAATCCGGCGGATGTGGATTGAGCGGATTGGCGGATGGATGCGAATCGGTTTGGCGGTTTAAGATTTTATAAATTTTCAACATAATTCAACTTGTGCATTTCTTCTAAAAAAAAAAAAAAGTATTACAGTCAATGACTTAAAAAACTATTACAATCATTGTATGTCTCATCCAAAAAAAGAAAGTTTGAAACTTTAAAATATCACAATCACTGCATGCTCATCCACATATTACAATCATAACATGATTCATCCATATAAAGTATTACAATCCGTGGTTCTTAAAATATAATAATAATTCAAACCACCAAAACCATGAATAGGGCAGTAGTAGAGATTGTATGTCTCTGTATTGTTACATCTATATATGTTTTTGAAAACAAAAACCAACCAGCATATATCATATTTTCTATTTATTATTTTTAGAGTTAAATTTAAAAACCAAAAAATATAGATAAATAATACGTTTATTTTTTTCAATTCAAAAAATATATTCAAGTTGAAATTTTTTTTTCCCAACAGAATATTTAAACTCTTTTTCAATTGAAAACACAAACAAAAAATTTAAACAAATTCAAAACATAAAGTCTTATAAATTATTAGAGGTGCTCGCGGTTTGGCGGTTCGATTGCGGCTAAAGGAATCTCAAATCCGCCATCCGTCTGCCAAATTGGCGGATTGGAGAAAACTAATCCGTAACCGTCCGTTAGTCATCACGCATCCGTCCAAAATGCGGTGGATCGGTTCGGTTCGGTTCGGTTCGGTTGGTTTTGACCGATCGGTATATCCGCTGCTCACCCCTAGTATAAATTACAGCATAAAGTGCCCTTGATTTTCTAGCCATCCAAATGGTTAGCTATACATCAAAATCTACTTTTAAACAACCACATGGGTTGATTCGTCGACCCTCAGGATACGTTTGATTATTTTTTTATTTTTATAACTAAGTGTACGGCCAGTTTATGCCATGAGATTGAATAACAATTTGATGGATTTCATAAAAATTATGTCCAATTGTCCAAAAAGACAGGGTATAAACAATTTCATGGATATAACCCTTCAAAATGAGAGGATTAGGTCCTAGGATTCTCACTATATAAGAATAATTAAATCGTTTTTTTTTTTTATATATATTAAGGACTTTTACAAAATTTTATAAATTTTAATCTCAACTAACTATTTCAAAACAAACATGAGCAATTAGGTATTATATTTTCAACATAATACCATTATATTAGTAATTCCATCACTTATTCAATGAGATTCATAATCTCTGAATTCTCGAGCCCCTAAGCAAAGTCTTAATATAAATTTTTTTTAGATATTTATAAAAATAATAAATTATATATATATATATATATTTATCAAAATTACATATTAAAATTTACTTACAATGACCAGAACAATTTTATACTATAAACTGACCTGTTTTTTTGGCAATTAAGATCATTGTCTTTTTAAAATCATAAATTGACCATGGAATATTTGTAATTTCTATGGCCCTTTGCTTTGGATTGAGCACTATTTTTTATGTTTGAAAAATTACATTTAAGTGGGAATAATTTAAAATAATTGTAACTTTTATTAGGGGCGGAACTGTCAAGGGACTAAGGTGGCCCCGGCCCCGGCCCCTCCCGAAAATATATAATTTTTTTTTTTACTTATACCCCTATAAAATCATGTGTATTTACAATATAATTAGTATGTTATTTCTAGATTCTAAATAAATTTGGTTTGATCGCCACAAAATTTGAATAAATTTTATTTATTTATTTTTTATTATTTTTTGGTTCCTTATTGAAATCATTTCCTTATTTTTATTTATTTTTTACTTATTCCAATATTTTTCAATTTCCCTTTATAATTGGATATAAGTAAAAAATCATATAAGTGATCAAAAATTTAGACCAAGAAAAGTATAAAGAAAAAATAATATGTGGTCTAGATTTAATTCTTGTATGGTGGATATACACACATAAAATTAATTTGGACCACACAATATTTTTCTTGGTACTTTTCTATATTTGAGTTATTCATTTGTAACATTATTGCATGTAACGACCCGGACATGCATGTGATTAATTAGTCATCTAATTGCATGTTTATGTGTTAATAGATCATGTGATTGATATGAAAATTGCATGTCTAATAGTGTAAATTATACGGATTTGCATTTATATCTATTACTCGTAGGAAGACCAGTTGAAATTACAACTTTAAACTGGAAATTAAGGGCCTTAGAGGCACCAAAAACCAAAACTGAGAGTACATATTTTTGATCAACATAATTTTTGGGGCCTAATGTGAAGTTTGGTAAAAATTTGATTCAGACTGAAGTAATTGGATTCAATTAATTCACCCCTTGGTTAGTTCATTTTATATAGGGTTTTTTACTGGCCGGTCCTACTTTTTATACTTATTTCCCTTTTAATCCTGAATATTGATGTTGCACACCAATAGGTCCTGGAGTCTTTTTTTTGTACCCGTTTTACCCCTATTTTCTTTTCCTCTGTTTTGGGGCGTTTCTGTTTGATTTTTGCCATCAAATACTGTGATGTGAGTTTGGGTTTGGTTTTGTGATTGTGAGTTTGGGTTTGTGATTTGGATTTTTGTGAAACTTCGCGATTTGTTAATGCATTATTGTGGAGCTTCGTGATTTGTGATTTTGTGCTTGGTGTATATTTGGATTTTGCAATTTGCGATCTTCTGGAGGGAGCTCGATTTGTGATTTGCTTTTGTAAATATGTGAATCTTCGTGTTTTACAATTTTGTGTTTGGTATATAGTTAGATTTTCTGATTTGCAATTTTGTGGAGGGAGCTCGACTGGTATGTTTGATTTTGATTTCAATTTCAATGTTTTGGTGTTTTTTAGTTTGAGTTTGTGATTTTGATTTTGTTTGTGATATTGTTGTTATTTTGATTTGTATTTTGATCATGATATTGAAAACTTTGAGATATGTATATGTAATGAATATATATATATATATATATATATATTTTGGTTACGAAATTGTTTTGGTTAAACACAGGTGCTGGTTTGTGATTTTCTACAGTGATAATTTTATCATTGAGTAGTTTGGGGGTGTTGTTGGATTAATTTTGTTCAACACTGATAAATTTATCAGTGATGTTGGGAATAGGAGATGAAAAAGTTGCATAATATAATGGTAAGATTGAAATCGAGTTACCATCCCTAACAAGTGTAAGCGTTATTCACTGTTCATGCTCTTGGTCTTTGGTGGTGTTAACTGTTAAATTTATCACAGTTGGTTTTTGGATGTGTTTGAGTTGGTTGATAATTTTATCACTGTATTAGATTTTGTTTTAGGTTGTTTGAGTTGTTTGCTGAAATATAATTGTTGTTTGTTGCAGGATTTACAGTGATGGAGAATTGTTTATTTCTTATGTGCAAGTTTAGAGGTGTGACATTGGTTACCAAGTATAATGATGGATTTAATTTCAAGGATTTAGTATATAAATTGTGTGCAAAGTGGAGTGAGTTAGTTGGTAGTTCTTTGAATATATCATATTCAATGCCTGGACATTCTTGTTGTGGTCTACAAAGTGAAGAGGATTTAGAGGTTATGGTTGGACTCGCACTTTCTTGTGATATTCATCGTATTGATGTTTTTGTTAAGTGTTGTTCTTTGGGTGAAGGTTATATGATTTGTGACGGTGAAGCTAGTAGTAGTAGTAGTGTTGTTTGTGAAAATGATTTTTGCCTTCATTTTATTCAAATCAACGAAAGCCTTTGCTCTTCGATGGATGGGTCAATTGTATGAAAGCAGTGGGACAAAGGTTTGCTCAATGAGTTGTTGAATTTCGAGATGCGTTGTCAAAGTATTCTATTCATTCCGGTTTTGATTTTGATTTTGTTAAGAATGACAAGGATCGTGTCACTGTTCATTGTAAGAGAAGGGCTGATTTGGGATGTTTATGGAGCATGCATGCTAGAGTGGAAAATTCTAGTAAAGCTTTTGTTATTAAACAATTTGATGATGTTCATACGTATGGATCTTTTTTTCGTACAGTTAAACATTCTAGGATGACTTCGAGTATGATTGGTGGGCTAATTTCAAGTGAGATTTGTAATAAAGCTTTGACATCAGTTAGTGAGGTGGTTTGTGATTTCAAGGACTATTATGGAACATAAGTTTCTTATCAGCAAGTTTGGATGGGTGTCGAAAAAGTAAGGGGTGTTGTTTTTTGTGACTATTCATCATTATTTGACGATCTTCGTTGGTATGTTGATTCCGCTAATGATTGTAATTCGGGGAGTGTTTTTTATATGGAATTTGATGTTGATAGTAAAGGGAGACATTTCAAATGCTTGTTTTTCGCTTTTGAGACATGTATTCATGGTTTCAAGTATTGTCGGCCTGTGTTGATGCTTGATGGAACTTTCTTGAAAGGAAGACATAAATATTGTTTATTGGCTGCTACGGCAAAAGACGGTAACCAAGGTATATTCTGTGTCTATTTGTTATTATTATTAAAACAGTGATAATTTTATCATTTTTGTTACTAGAGAGTGTTGATTATTGAGTATGGCCAATCTATTAGTGATAAATTTATGCTGTATACTTTTGTATGCTGTATACTTTTGTTAAATTTTTATATTTATACAGTGATATATTTATTATGCATTGATTCTATATGTTATATGCTGCTATTGAATTTTTCTAGTTATACAGTGATAAATTTATCTATGGTTGGTGCTATATATTAAATACTTTGCGTTTTGCTTTTGTTTTGTAATTTTTTTTATTTATTACTGATAAAGTGTATATATCTTGTTTATAGGTTTATATCCGTTATGTTTTGCCATTGTTGATAGTGAAAGTTATGACAGTTGGCATTGGTTCTTGTCAAAGTTATTTGTTATTTTGACTCCGAGGAGGGATATTGCTTTTGTTACTGATCGGCATGGAGGTTTGCTGAAAGCTTTAGCTGAGGTCTTTCCGTTTTCTTCTCATTCTTTTTGTCTGATGCATTTAAAGACAAACTTGAAGACTTATTTGTCAGTGAAGAGTCGTAAAATCTAAGGAGTATTTGCTTACTCTTTTAAGTAGATGTGCATATGCTCCTACTATTGAGTTGTTTAATGAGCTATTTAAAGAATTTAAGTGTCGTTGTGGTCGTAGGGTTTAGAAGTTTCTTGAGGATTTGCCTAATGAGTGTTGGTGTAACGCTTATTTTCAAGGCAAGAGGTATGGTGAAATGTGCACAAATGTTACGGAATCTTTTAATTCATGAATTAGGGATGAGCGCCATTTGTTTTCAACTAGTCTTGTTGATGCTATATGTGTGAAACTAATGGAGCAATTTTAAAAAACGAGAGAAGTTGGGAATAAGTATAATTGTATTGTTTGTCCTTTTGCAGAGAAAAAGTTGGAAAAAGCTTTTAATGATACAAAGGCAAGGATAGTTAAGAAATGTAGCAATGACATTTATGAAATCCAATTGGATCATTCAGTTATGGTTGATATTGGGAAACGTTCTTGTTCTTGTCGATTGTGGGAAATTGATTCTTTTCCTTGCAAACATGGTTTTTGTGCTATAAAGAGGAGTGAGAAGGATCTGAATTGTTTTCATGATGATTACTACGGTGTTCGTAATTATTGTGATTCTTATTCGCATTCTATCTATCCAATTGCAAGTATGTGGAAGCCAAATGTAATTGTTAATGATGGCGTTGTTTTACCTCCTCTTTGTAAGAGACCAGCTGGACGTCGAAAAACAGAGAGAATACCTTCTAAAGGCGAAATCAAGAGAATTAGGTGCAGTAGGTGTGGAAAGATGGGAACTCACAATCGGAAGACATGTAAAGATGCTTTGCTTTAGTTGTATTGATTTTAATTGAATTAGTTTGTTGAGAGTTGAGAGATGTTACTTGCATTGAATGATTGAGTATTTTTGGAAAAATATATCATTTCGGTACTTGCATTGAATGATCGATAAATTTTTTGATCGAAAATTATATTTTTTGCTGATATTTTTATAGGATTAAGTTTCACAAATTTATATTATTTGATTTTGGTTAAATGTAGTTGCTGTTTTTGATGTTTTATACAGTGGTAAATTTATCACTGGTTGGTTTGGATGTGTTGGTGGATATTAGGTCTCAAAAATAGAATATTTTCGTGTCAAATTTTAATTTTGATGAGAACTTGCAATATCATTGTTTACACTGATAAATTTATCACTGACCATATGGGAAGAGTTTATGGTTTATTACATTTATGTTGGCGGTTGAGAAATTTATCACTATCATATCCAACCAAATGTTCTTTTTTACAGTGATAAATTTATCATTGTCATACCCAAAATGGCATGTTCGTACATTCATTCTCAAACTTGGAAATATCTACAAGCTGTAACAGTATTTTAATTTCCAATTTAGACAATGTAATAGTGTTTGTGTTTTAATTTTCAATTTAAGTAAATTTTTTATTATTTTTTATAGTGTTTTGTTTACTTGAATTGGAAAAAAAGAATGCAAGAGAGAAAGAGAGAGAGTTGCTGATTTTTTTTTGTTTGAACAGTGATAAATTTATCAGTGTAAAAAAGAATGAAAAAAAAAATTGTCATGTTAATAATGAAGTGGTCCAAACCTGTTATTAACCTTTAAATTTGATACAAATAATCAGATTATAATCAATATTTTGAATGAAATTTGCATAAAACAATACTGATATCAAAAGCCAGATCTGGTAACAATATTATTAAAAAAGACTAAATGTTTCATTTATTGTATTATCCGTAAATTTGACATTGTAACAACCAAGTATTGTAATATTCATTGAAGCAAAGTAAGAACCAAAATGATCAAAAAATATAGGTAACACTGGAACAACCAAACAAGCAAAATGTATGAAGTATTCACATTCTAACAACCAAATGAATCAATGTTTCCTTTTTGTTACACTGTAACACTGTAACAACCAAAGAAGCAAAATGTTTTCTTCTCTTCCAGATCTGTTGGTTATTGCGGAGGCAAGACATCAATGTTTTCATCAACTATTTGTTGTTGAGCAGTTTGTTGGTCGGTCAAGAAGATAGTTAATATATCGACTCTCAATTGATTGCATTCTTCCTTGGAAAAAGTAGGCATTATGTTGTTAGAAACATATTGCCTAATGATATAGTAAACAATGATTCCACAATCAAGCCTGCAAAAATATTTTGAAAACAAAATATTATAATTTGGTTTCGTTGCATTTTTTTTTTATAAGAGTGTTTTGTTATTAATAAACTTACGAAGTGTCTTGTTGTTGTGGGTTGTTGATGACTCATTCTGTCTCCTGTTGAAATTTATCAGCAGCGATAAGAGTTGGGTTCTCATCCTTTATGTATTTGTCAATAATTTTTTCTCTACAACATATAGATTTGTATGATTATTCTATTAGAAAGTCAGTTGAAACAATTAACGAAAAACCATGGATTTAAAGAATGATAAATATATTACTGTATAAATTTTTGATGTATAATTGAGCATGCATCAGGATTGATGTATTGGATTAATGGTAAGTTTGATAGTGAAAATATTTTTACCACTTCATTTGCGGCATTGAAGTGTGGATCTTTATGCATTGCTCCCCTTAGTCTAATGGAATTGTAGAATTTCCATGAACCTTCTTCAATGTCAAGGACAAGTATTGTTCAATGAAAATTTTAGTGGATTGAGAAGAGAAGGTATCTTCCTTTCATGGCTTCAGGCATCAATTTGTTCAGCATTCTCTTTGTTGCTTCCTCATCTTTTGTTGTCAACAAGTGCTAACAAATATAAATAAAAAAATAATTTTAATTTAAACTTTTTCAAATTAAATAGGTGGCGAGTATGCAATTTATAGTGATAAATAGAAATACTTGTATTATAATATCAATTATAATACTTTATTTTTAACTTAATTAAGCAAACAAAGTATTATAAAATCACACCAATGAATTCAACAACACAACATAAACAGAAAGGCTTAAATAATTTGCTAGCACAAAATTAAGTAAATTTATCACTGTTTTCAAAATGTTATCACTCCATATCAAAATTTATCACTGTATGGCAAAATTCATTACTCAGTTAAGCAAACAGAAGTTATATACTGATAAAACTTATTTCTTGAATAATTTCCTAACATAGATGAGATACCATAAAGATTACAAAGAATTTTTTTCATTAAACAATACATAAATATCTGAAAAAATGACAAATACTATATATTACTTACATGGCAACTTGAAATGAATATGAATGATGTTGTTCCTTGTTTTTGTGCAAGCAAGTATTCTGCATATGCGTCTATTACCTATGTTGAAAACAAAAAACAAAATAAGGAATTAATATAAATCAAACACTAAAATATTATTTTAATGAGTTACAAATTTTATTACTTAATTATAGTTATGAAAGAAGAAGGGAAGCAAATCCATCATTATAACAAATTTTATCACTCAATTATGCAAATTAAGCAATCTATCATTGTTATAACAAATTTTACCACTGAATTAGGCAAAGTAAAGAAATTTGTCATTGTATAGCAAATGTTATCACTCAATTAGTAAAAGTAAGCAAATCTATCATTCTTATAGCAAATTTTATCACTGAATTAAGCAAAGTAAGCAAATCTGTCATTGTACAGCAAATTTTATCACTGAATTAGCAAAAGTAAGCAAATCCATCATTGTATAGCAAATGAACATGAAGATATGATTATTATGAAGTTGAATATCACTGATAAATTAATATTGTATGATACATATCGAAAATAGCTTTAAGCCGAATTTTATCACTTAATTATAGTTATGAAAAAAGAAGGGAAGATGAGTATGACTCACGTTTGATTGGCATGTTTGTTGAAGATGAACTGAACAAGGAGAGTAGATGTCCGAATCAGAATATAGATCGAAACAGTGGAAGATTTGCTGGGGATCTGTTCGAAATCGGTATGAAAACAGTTGGCGATTTCTTTGAAAACGATGGGAGATTCGCCGAAAATCTCTTTGTTTGTTCTGATCTCCAAATCGAAAATCGCCTCAGAATGGTTTCCAAATCTTCACACGTTTGTCTACAACAGAACCCTTGAAAAGGTGCGTGTGTGTCACGCGTGCAGGGGAGAGCTCATGACGGCTTCTTTGCTTCACGCGTGTGGTGTGATATTGAGGGGTAAAATTGGAAATGGAAATAGGACAGGACTTGACTGGTATTAAGCTAGTTCCATGGGACTGGCTGGTAAGTCCCCCTTTTGTATATATAGATGAGCTTTAATTGGGCCTTAGACTCAACAAAACAAAAAAAATATAGGGAGAGAAAGAGAGAGAGAGAAAGAAAACTTTAAAGAGCAAAGAAGGAGAACAACTTTGAGGCTTGGAAACTTGGGAAAATTGAAGGGGAAAGTCAAGAATCTAGCTCAAGGTATGTATAAATTAACTAAACCTCTTGGAATACCTCTTTAATTGGTTAAAATCAAGACTTAAAATGGGGATTTCACATTCAAAGGAGTTAGGGTTTTGAGTTTGGTCATATAGATTCACAGCTCAATGGACTATTTATTTTATATATGTTATAAGCTTCCGCTAGCCCCGCTTGTATTTTGATTTGTACAAGGAGGCACTACAACATATAAGAGTTTTAGAGACCAAATTTTTTAATCTCTAAAAGTGAAAATTTTGTTGAAAATATATTTAGGAACCAATTTCTATCGTCGTAAGGATAGTCGCTAAAAGGTCGTCCCGAAAAGTAAAAAATAAGGCTCTTAGCGATAAAATTTTGAAAATGTACTAATAAATACACTCTTAGGGACAAAATAATTTGGTCTCAAAATTGGTTTATTTTTTGAGACAATAATTTGGTCTCAAAATTGGTTTATTTTTTGAGACAAAAATTTGGTCCCAAAAAGATAATAATTCATCACTAATGTCCACTTTTCGTTGCCAAAAATATAATGACGACACTTTTTACAACAAAAATATTTGGTCCCTAAAAAATAATTGTCCCTAAATTTTGGTCTCTAAAACCTTAATTTTTTGTAGTGAGGCCTTTGGTAATCTCGGATTACCGGCTGGTCACCTCACTGACCCTTATGGGGCGGGGTTCGGGTCGTGACATAATGGTATCAGAGCACGAGTTAATTTACCCACACGCATGTCCAATTGAGCAATAGGAAGTCTAGAAAGGAGTTAGGAACATTTGCATTGTGTTACAAGTGTGTGAGTTAAGATGTGAATTCATGATTTTTAAGCTAACATGAGAATGAAAGTTATATATACATGTGTGCTTTTCTAATTCTCTTCTTGAGTATAACATACATGAGAATACATGTGTAGCTATGATTATTGTTTGAGCATGAGCATGAAAGTTGTATAGTGGTATGAGTATGAATAAAGAAGCTATGTGTAATTGTGATTTTAATATGGAGTGTATGGCTTTTGTGAACATGAAATCTATCAACATTATTCTCCTATGATTATTACCTTGTTTACATATAGACCAATGGAGAATACAAGACAGGCAGATGAAACTAAATCTTCGGATGCAAGAATAGATCGGTTGGAAAGCATGGTTGAAATATTAACTGAACTAGTGAGACAACAACAAGAGCAAAGGCAACAACCCTTACCTCCTCTGCCGCCTCCAGTTCAAATTAAGCCAAATAATGATGACATCATTGCTCTTACACAGAAATACAAGAAAATGAAGCCACCAGAATTTTTTAGGGAATATTGAACCGCTAAAAGTTGAAGCTTGGGTATTTGAAAGTGAAAAGTTATTTGAAGTATTTCTGTGTACTAAATCACATAAATTTTTGTTGGCAACGTTTACCCTGAAAGAAGAAGTAAGGAGATGGTGGATGCTCGTCCGGGACGAAAATGAAAACTTGACATGGGATCAATTTAAAGAAATTTTCTATGAAAAGTACTTCCTCCAATGCATCCGAGACAGGAAGGTATCTGAATTTGAACAACAAAAACAAGGTGACATGACTGTAGCTGAGTACGAGGCAAAATTTACTGAACTGGCCCGATATGCACCCCATATGGTTGACACTGATTACAAGAAAACAAGAAAGTTTGAGGACGGATTAGATGTTGATGTGCGTGACCGTGTAAATATGTTGAAATTGCCAAAGTATATGGATGTCCTTGATAAAGCCTTGATGTCTGAAGCCAATATTGTCGCGTTGAAAAAGTCAACATCATCAACCGAATGAGAGAGAAAGAAACAAAAGAAATAGAATGTTGAAATGACTAGTGATTCAATGTCCTCCGCGATTGAAAAATCAAATGCAAGAACTTTTGGCAACACAAGTCGGGAAAGTAGTGGAAACAATGTCATACATACCTGTAGGGAGTGCGGGAAACAATATTGGGACATTTGCTGTCACCTATCTGGAGCTTGTTTTAGATGTGGGAAGAAGGGACACTTAGCTAAATCTTGTCCACAAGCTCACCCAAACAATGATAGACCTGTTACTAGTGGGGTTGGATCGACACTAAAACCAAGAACAATTGTAATTTCTAGTCCCGAGAGGAGCAATTTGAGGCAAGGAAGGGTTTACACCCTAGTTTTAGAGAGTACCCAGTATATTGAGACAACTGATGTAGATATTATCTTAATTATGTGCACAATGTTTATGTGGAATTCAGTGTGAGAATCGTACACTTCTTGATTTGCTATGACTTGTGAACATGCTGACTGAACTTATTGCATTATTGGAATTGTGACCTTATACTTTGATTTCTATTGATGTGTAAACGGATATTTGAATTAACGAGTTACATGTGACTTGTTTATTTTGCGCATAAAATCTTTAAAGGGATACGAGTACGTAATGAAAAACAAAAATGATGAGGTTGAACTGTAGTTAATGAACGCTCTTAAGACTTACAAACTAGTGTAAATTATATGAGATGCTATGAAACGCTATGAATACAACAAATCAACTATGCTATGGAAACTGTTTGGACTTGTGAATTTTGAGCATTTGTTGGTAGGGTTGTAAATTTGTCTCGACTTGGCCCACCCAAGCCTGGGTCCGGGCCCGGGCTGGCCCATGTTAAGCCTCACGGGCTCTTGACAAAATTCGGGCCGGGCCGACCCACGAGCCAGAAAATTAAACCTAGGCCTAGGGGTATTCGGGCCTTAGGCGGGCCTAAACAAATTTTTTAGTTTTTTTTTATTTTTTCTACCAAAATTTTATTATTTTCCAATAAAAAAGACACTGGGCCTCGGGCGGGCCGGGCCTTGAATGGGCTTTAAGCGGGCCGATGGGTCGGACCACGGGCCAGGTCAGCCTTCAAAATAATGGCCTAGGATCTCGGGCTGGGCTCGGACCCAGGCCCAATCCTGGCCGCGGGCCATTTTTGCACTCCTATTTGTTGGGTTGGTCCTTTACACCGTACTTAGACAATGTACTATCTACTGTTATGTATGACAATTCACACTATGTTGAAACTGAAAGGACATGGGAACATACCATGGTTGACTGTGCTATGAAGTTATTTTTAACCATGGCTTCTTTTGGACTATTGTGATGGACTGATGACATTTACTCCAATTTTGCTCATGAAACCTATCTTCCATTGCTTATACGGAATAATACCTTGTCAGACCACTTGCTTGTGAGATATTCACTAGACTAATAAGAACTGTTTGGGGTCTTGAGTAAGACTGAGAAATTGTTTGTTACACTACCGAAAACCTCTTGAAGTTTTGGAATTCGGATGACTGTTAATCTAGTTATTTGATATTCACCGAATGAAAATTATGATACTGTTCTATGATCTACTTATGTCAAATGACTGAACTGTATAAATGACTTATTTGTATGACATTCGGGACCTATATGGATCTTTGTTGAAATGTAACGCCCTATGTTATTGAAATTTCGGGAAGGCCTGAGAAACGTTGCTTGATCATTTGCCAGATTATTATGATCATGGGTTTTGGATATGGAAAATTTTGATCAACCTTTTGTATTACGGTATCAGAGAGAAATTAGTTGAGCAATGGAACATGGAATGATAAACGGAATCCGAAGTTGAATTGTGGAGTGGTAAGACAAGTTTGGCAGACCAAACTTTCTAAGGTAGAGATAATGTAACGACCCGGACATGCATGTGATTAATTAGTCATCTAATTGCATGTTTATGTGTTAATAGATCATGTGATTGATATGAAAATTGCATGTCTAATAGTGTAAATTATATGGATTTGCATTTATATCTGTTACTCGTAGGAAGACCAGTTGAAATTACAACTTTAAATTGGAAATTGAGGGCCTTAGAGGCGTCAGAAACCAAAACTGAGTACATATTTGTGATCAACATAATTTTCGGGGCCTAATGTGAAGTTTGGTAAAAAATTGATTTAGATTGAAGTAATTGGATTCAATTAATTCACCCCATGGTTAGTTCATTTTATATATATATATGAGCTTTAGTTGGGCCTTAGACTCAACAAAACAAAAAGTATCTAGAGAGGGAGAGAGAGAGAGAGAAAGAGAGAGAGAGAAAGAATAAGAGAGTTCTAGAGAGCTTCAAAAAGGAAAGAATGAGAACAACTTAGAGGCTTGGAAACTTGGGGAAATTGAAGGGGAAAGTCAAGAACCTAGCTCAAGGTATGTATAAATTAACTAAACCTCTTGGAATACCTCTTCAATTGTTTAAAATCAAGACTTAAAATAGAGATTTCACATTCATATGAGTTAGGGTTTTGAGTTTGGTCATATGGATTCTCAGCTCAATGGACTATTTATTGTATATATGTTATATGCTTCTGCTATCCCCGCTTGTATTTTGATTTATACAGGAAGGTCTTTGATAATCTCAGATTACTGGTCGGTCACCTCACCAACCTTCATGGGGCGGGGTTCGGGCCGTGACATTGCACCTCTTATATCATCATTTTCATTCACTCTTTACATATTTTTCTACTTTTTTATTAGATCATCTTTTTCATCTTAAGTGAAAGCGATGATAAGGACTTTATAATAAATATTCATTTTATATTATTTTAGTCACATATTCATTAATATCATTTATAATTTGCACATTTTAAAAGAATCAATAAAATTATGGTATTTCTTAAAAGCACGTGATTGCCATAATTTAACATCATTGTATAATTAACACCATGAATATCGTAAGTTTTAAATTCAAGAAAAAAGAATCCAAACAAAAAGTATTTAATAATAAGCAAATGTGATAAAATTTATGCATTAATTATGCTTTTGAAATTGTACTGTTGTGAAAAAATATGTATCAAAAGAATTTAAAAGAGAAGACAATCTCTGCTCAACAATCAAAAATCCTAGATTTGCCCCTGACTTTTATGGAGGTGCAAGTAGGTTCGTATTCGATGCAAGTGAACATTGCGGCATAAGACATAATACTCACTTGGATCCTATTGTGAATAAGTCACAGCAAGTTTTGTGGTGCCTCAATAGGAAATTTTTCTGAGTATTTTTAGATAATCTAAACTGTTCATATTATAAGATTTATTGAGTAGAACATTTATTTTTAAAATCCTAATTCCACCCCTGACTTTTATGGAGGTGCAAGTGGGTTCGTATATGGTGCAAGTGAACATTGCGGCATAAGACATAATGCTCACTTGCATGGACCTAGGGATCCTGTTGTGAATAAGCCACAATGGGTTCTGTGGTGCCCCGATCAGGGATCTTCCCAAGTCTTTTCAGATAATATGAATCATTATGGTTTGTTAAATAGATCATTCATGCAAAAAATCAAATTGATTGGACATCTATAGCTTCATGTCAAGAGCACATTTAGTTTTTTTAAAAAATAAACAGTTGACATGATTTTGATAATTTTTTTAAAAAAATAATTAAGAATGGATCATAGGGTTTACAACAATGATATATTCAACGGACTGTACAAAATAAACAGTTCAAATTATAAAAAAAAACTCCTATCAAAATACCACGAGACCTGCTATGCCACAGCAGTATCCCAAATCCCACTTGCACTTCCATGAGAACACAATTTTTCCTTTTCATTTAAGGCCTCCCAAGTATATATATTGTTATGAGAGTAATTCTGATATATTGAATTGAATAATTAATACAATAGCAGTAGCTTGTTTATATAGGCTGATAAGAAACCTAGATAGGTACATAAGAAGATAGAGATACAATGAGATTGAGATAAGTATAGATAGAGATATATCTACAATACAAATAAATAAGTATAATAATATACGGCTAACATCCTCCTCCCTCAAGCTCAAGGTGGTAAGGCAGATATCGACTTGAGCTTGGAGAGGAGATCAGAGAAGCGGCCTGGAAGATGAGCTTTGGTGAAGAGGTCGGCAGTCTAATCAACAGAGGTAACAAAGAGAAGACGAACAAGGCCACTAGTAATATGCTGGCATATAAAATGACAATCAATCTCAATATGCTTGGTGCAATCATGGAAGACATCATTATGTGCAATCTGAATAGCACTCTGATTGTCACAATAAAGATTGGTGGCAGCAGAATGAGAAACTCCCATGTCAGAAAGAAGCCAACGAAGCCACACAAGCTCTTGAGTAGTGTCAGCAAGAGCACGATACTCAACCTCGGTACTAGAACGAGCAACAAGAGTTTGCTTCTTGCTACGCCAGGAAATGAGAGAGGTGCCAAAAAAAAAAATAGAACCCAGTAGTGGAACGACGGTCAGTAGGATCCCCGGCCCAATCGGCATCAGAAAATGCATGCAGTTGTAGAGAAGAGTGAGAGAAGTAATGAAGACCATGAAACAGAGTTCCTTTGAGATAGCGCAAAATGCGAACCAGAGCATCATAGTGTGGAGAACGAGGGGCAGCCATGAACTGACTGACAATGTGAACAACAT
This sequence comes from Camellia japonica, assembly GCA_030407325.1. NCBI lineage: Eukaryota > Viridiplantae > Streptophyta > Magnoliopsida > Ericales > Theaceae > Camellia > Camellia japonica. The sequence continues at coordinate 108,043,140 of JAPPVO010000036.1, forward strand.
AAGCAATATCTGGACGAGTAACCGTGAGATAGACAAGACTGCCAACTAGTTGATAATATAAAGTGGCATCAGTCAGTAGGGAACCGTCAAGGCGGGTAAGACGAGTCTGAGGATCAACTGGAGTAGTGTAGTCTTGCAATCGGTAAGACCAGCTCGAGCCAAGAGATCAGAAGTATACTTGGCCTGGGTAAGAAAATAACCAGAGGAATCTTGGGAAATTTCCAAGCCAAGGAAGTAACTAAGCAAACCCAAATCTTTCATCTCAAGTTGGCGATTGAGAAACTGTTTGAGACTAGAAAGACCCACTGTGTCATCTCCAGTGATAATCATATCATTCACAAAGAGGAAAAGGAGAATAGTACCACGCTCCATCTTACGTATAAACAAGGCAGAATCATGGGCACTAGAGGAAAAACCAAAGTCACGAATGGTGGAGCTGAACTTGGCAAACCAGGCACGCGAAGCTTGTTTCAAACCATATAAAACACGGTGAAGTTTGCAAACTTTGTTTGATGGAACAGAAGAACCAGGAGGAGGTTGCATATAAACTTCCTCAGTGAGGTCACCATTTAGAAATGCATTCTTGACATCTATCTGAAAAAGACTCTAGTGGCGAGCAGCTGCAACGGCAAGTAAGCTGCGAACTGAAGTAAGACGAGCAACAGGAGCAAATGTTTCCTCATAGTCAATCCCATATTCTTGAGTAAATCCCTGGGCTACAAGGCGAGCTTTGTAACGCTCAATGGAACCATCAGAATGAGTTTTGAGCTTGTAAACCCATTTGCATCTAACAGTACTCTTTCCAGGAGGAAGATCAACCACATCCCAGGTATGAGTTTTATCGAAAGCCTGCAATTCATCAGTCATAGTTTGTTGCCAAAGAGGGTTAGAACAAGCTTCTTGATAGGAAGTAGGTTCATGGGTGGAAAAGGCAGTGAAACCAACAATATAATCACGGAGAAGAATAGAAGGTTGCCTTACCCGTGTAGAGTGACGCTCTGGTGGAGGAGGAACCTCAATGAGAGGTGGAGATGGAGAAACCTCCACAAGAGCTGGAGAAGGTATAGGACCGTCAGCAGACACAGGATCCTCAGGATGGACGATAGGCGTAGGTGACTGTGGAAGCATGGAGCTAGAATCTGCATCAAATTCATTAGAAAACAAGTCTATGGAAATATCGGTAAAGGCTGGTGAGTGAGTGGACTGTGGTAGTTGAAACTTGGAAAGTGTGGAGAACATTTTGTGTTCCCAGAAGGCCACATGACGGGAAATACGAAGGCGCTTGGAGATAGGATCCCTGCAACGATATCCTTTATGTTCTATACCATATCCCAGAAAACAGCAAAGACGAGAACGAGGTTCTAGTTTAGTGTGTTCATGAGGCTGGAGTAGAACAAAACAAGCAGAACCAAAAACTTTAAGAGTGGTATAGTCAGGAGGAGAACCATACAAGCGCTCATAAGGAGAAGTGTTAGCAATGACAGGTGTAGGGACATGATTTATGGTGTGAATGGCAGTGAGAGCAGCTTCCCCCCAAAAATTTTCAAGACAAGAAAAGGAGATGAGAAGAGCCCGGGTAGTGTCGAGAATATGACGGTGCTTCCGTTCGGCTCAGCCATTTTGTTGGGATGTGCCTGCACAAGATCGATGAGATAATGTACCATGAGCTCGAAGAAAGGAAAAAAAATCAGAATCCAAGTACTCCTTAGCATTATCAGAACGGAAAATCTTAATAGTACGAGAAAACTGAGTGTGGACCATGGCAGAGAAATCATAATAAATCTGCTTAAGTTTAGAGCAATTTTTGAGAAGAAAAAGCCAAGTATAGCGAGAAAAATCATCAACAAAAATCACAAAGTATCTTGACCCCCCCATGGTTGGTGTGGGAGAAGGTCCCCAAATATCATAATGTACAAGATCAAAAGGAGTAGTAGAAATAGAAGTACTTTGATTAAAAGGTAAAGCAGGTTGTTTAGCAATTTGACAAGATAAACAATAGACATCTTCAAGACGAACACGACCTAACTGACCACTAGAAACCAAAGGTTTCAAACGACTAAAAGAGACATGTCCTAAGCGACAATACCAAAGATGAAAAGAAGACATAGTAGATGCAGCAGCAGAGGAAGCAATGGAAGCAACAATAGAGGCTTTGTGTGGAATGCTGAGGGTCTTGCACCAAACAACCATTAGCAGAAAATGTAACGGTTAGACCAAGTTCACATAACTGACCAACAGAGATAAGGTTTAATTGAAGAGCAAGAATGTGATAAGTATCAGAAAGAGACACAGTGGAAGTAGAGATTGGGCCAATGTGACTAATAGACATATGAGAACCATCAGCAGTGTGTATAGGGGGAACAGAAGATGATGATAAGAAAGAAGAAAACATAGTGGAGTCAGAAGTCATATGATTACAGCATGCGGAATCAAAATACCATGAAGAGTTACCTTAGGTCACTGAAAGAGCAGTAGAGGGGGGAGTACCAGATTTGGCGAGCACCTGGTTGATGATGGACTCAACATCATTCATAGAGAAGGAAGGAGTAGTGGAATCAGTGGAGTGGTGAGTAGAAGAACCCTCAGAGGCAACAGCAGCAGAGTGAGAACCTTGGCCAGAATTAGACTGATACCGAGAACGAGAAGACCTGGTCTTAGATGAAGCAGTAGAAGGAGCTCGAGGACAACTGCTTTGGAGATGACCTGGAGCAGTCTTGTGACACGTCAAGCATTCGCGAACTTGGCACTGAACAAGAGAATGATTGGCTGGCAAGCCGCGGTTGCGACAATAACTACATAGACTAGATGGCGGAGGAGATGAAGAACTCTGAGATGATGGCGTTACAAGAACAGAATCCATGGTTGGAGATTTGAGAATCCCAAAACGAGTCTCCTCTGATAGTAGCTCAGTAATGGCTTGCTCTAAAGTGGGCAAGGGCAAACGATGGAGCAAAGAAGCACGCACGGGCTCAAAAGTGCTATAAAGAGCCATAAGAAACTGTAATAGCCGCTGATGATTCCGATAGGTAATAAATAATTGTGCATCATCAGAATGAGCCCATGGAGGCTCAAAAAGAGTGAGCTGGTCCCAAATAAATGACATTTGGGATAAGAAGTCATTGAGAGATTGACCAGGTGCCTGGCGCATGTGATGAAGGGTCTGCAACAGTTGATACTGATGAGCATGTCCAATGGTCTGATAACGTTCCTTCAAGAAATCCCAAATTGCTTTGACAGGAGAGGCAAGGGAATCATCTTCCTGAAAGTGTCCAAACTAAAGGTGGATGGAAGGAACTGAGGTAGCCGGAACCATGTGATAATCTGATAATTCTTACTTTCCCATTCGTCAAGACAGTCATCGAAGGCAGAGTCAGACTCATCCTCCTTGTGGTTGGGTTTGAGAAGAGCACCAGTAATTAGGGCTGAGCAAGGAATCCGTGAAATCCGTAATCTGATCCAGTCCAGTCCAATCCGATAGGTTTGGATTGGTTTTTTGAATCCGTGGTTCAGTTCCGGATTGAACAATTAAAAATCCGTAGTCCACGGATTGGTTCCGGATTGAACCCCACGGTTCCGGATTGGAACCGATCCGGACCGTATACAAATAGTCTATATTTTTATTATACATCCTCCCCATAGTATCTTCTCTTATTCCATATAAAACCTAAACTCAATCCTAAACCCGCATAATATCTTCTTTTATTACTTTTGTTTGTTAGTTTTTAGTTTTAATTTGTAATGGTTTAAATACTTATGGTGAAACCAATTTTCTTATGATTGTTTAAATTTTAGAACAGTATGTCGCTATTATAGAAAGACATGTTGCTATTGTGGAACTAATATAGCGCTATGTTTATGTTTTTATGAAATTAAAGTGTTATATATATTTTTTTGTTATTTAATTATGTGAATCCGTGGTCCTAAACCGATCCAATCCGTGTTTAAATGGATTGGTTTGGATTGGTTCCATGATTTAAACGGATTGGATTGGTTCCAATTTTTTAGGAACCGTAAATAACGGATTGGTCTTGGTTTTACCCCAAATCCGGTCCAATCCGGACCATGCTCACCCCTACCAGTAATGATCCGCCAAAGGCGTTTGCCTTTGATAAAGCTAGAGAGAGCTTGGGCCCAACTAACATAATTGGACCCATCAAGAATAACAGAAACAGATTGGATGTTCTCAGTACGATCCATAATTTCAAAAACGGAGGTCACCAATAGAATCAGAAGGCTGGAAAACCTTAGGGATAGCTAGGGCTGATGTCAGCACTATGGCTGTGATGATGTCAGCAGAGAGACAGTGGCTGAGTAGGGCTGACGTCAGCAGCTGAAGATGAAGGGAAACGGCTGAGGAAGCCGGACGGAAGCCGAGGCAGGGGCACGCGGCTAGGAGAAGCCGGGCAGAAGCCGATGTGGATTCGGCTGATACGAAATCCGATGGCGGCTAATGCGGAAGCCGACGGCCAAGCCGAGGCAGGATTGGCTGAGGCAGAAGCCGAGGGACCGAAGCCGAGGATAGCTGGCTCTGGCTGAGACGCGTGCGGAAGCGTGCTACGAGTGGAAGCGACGTCAATCGACGCACTTTGCTTTGGGAGACACGTGAGAGCGCGTGAAGAGGCTGATGGTGGTGATTCTGGCGTCGTTGTTTTCGTCTTGAAGAGTTGAAGAGGCTGGTGTAGTCCAAATGTGAAAACAGTGATGGACGAGAAACGCAGAACCCAATAAAAACCAACGGGAGACAGAATCAAAGCTGCCAGACCAATAAAATAAAATAAATGTGATAAAGAAGAAGAAAAGACTAGGAGAGAACCCTATGCTCTGATACCATGTTATGAGAGTAATTCTGATATATTGAATTGAATAATTAATACAATAGCAGTAGCCTGTATATATAGGTTGATAAGAAACCTAGATAGGTACATAAGAAGATAGAGATACAATGAGATTGAGATAAGTATAGATAGAGATACAATGAGATTGAGATAAGTATAGATAGAGATATATCTACAATACAAATAGATAAGTATAATAATATACAGCTAACATATATGAAGGGGAAAAAAAAAATTGGACTTAATGTAATGGGTAAATTCTTTTGCACCCTCAGTGTATTTAGTTTCAGTTTTCTGAATTCAGTTTTTTGTTTTTCGTATTTGTTTGTTTTTAGTGAATTTTTTTTACTTTTAAGTAATTTTTTTACTTTTTTAGATGCACTTTACTTAGATGTATCTAAATAGTAAAATATTTGTGAAAAAATATTTTTAAAAATTAATAAATACACAAAAATACGAAAAAAGTACTTTTTTTGTATTTTTTTGTATTTTTTTGTATTTAGTCTATTTTTTAAATATTTTTTCACAAATATTTACTTTTTAAGTGTATTTAAGTTAGGTGTATTTAAAAATTAAAAAAATTACTTAAAATATTAAACAATGTAATTGAAAACATTAAAATACAAAAAATTAAAAAATAGAATTTTCTGAAAACTATTTTCTAAAAACTAAACCCAAAGAATGTGAATAAAAATTTGTAGCATTAAACGACTGCCTTACCCGCCTATGCCCAGGATCAGCCCTATGTTTGAGTTCGAATCTCCTCATGCTAGCAGTTGTTGTGAGATATCCACTTTTCCGAACACCTACTTTGTTTGAACACTCACCCAACTCACTTTCTTGAACAACCAATCCAACCCAGTTCATAACCATTTAATCAATATATATGCTTGGTGAAGTGAATACACAACATGTTTTGGAGTTTTACTTCCTCACCCTGTACAAAGTAGGGGAAATTGCATTTCAATGGTGCAGTGAAAAAATATTTTTATTTTCATGATGGTGCAAGTTTTCTGTGTGCATGGTGTAAATCATTCTTGTGAATAGTGCAAGTTCATCATGTGTGTTACAGTTATACCACAAAAGATTTCATCTATAGTGCAATTACTTTTTCACTATTCTACTAATTTGCTACTTCTCCTACAAAGGCTTTGTTTGACATATAGAGTTTGGATTAAAATAGTCACAAAAAGACAAAATAGGCTTTTTAGTCCAACAAGATAAAATATCACATCCAAACTATAATCATTTTATTTTTTCTCTCACAAAAGTTAAAAAAAGTTAAAAAGCCTACCTCAAACAAGACTTTTTAACCTTAGGTTGTTTGGGGTGTCCTAAATAAGTGCACTTTTTGTCTTTTTGGACTAAAAAGTTGAGGAAAATAATATGGGTATTTAGGTTAATTTTTTGACTTTTTACAAAAAAAATGTGTATTAAAAAATTATATAAGAAAGTGTGTAGGAGAAGTTTGGAAAAGTAGCAGTACGCCCGACCTGTCTGGCAGGAAAGTTTGACATGAGAAATAGTTGCCTACTTTTTGGGCATTGCATTAGACGGTGTTGTTCGGCCCGTGGGGGCCATCACGGGTCCCGTTTTGATAATCTGAATCGTTCAATATGTAGAACTGGCCAGTACTATATGCCTGTAAAAAATCACGTTGATCGGATATCGATAGCTATTTGATCGGATTAGTTTTTTTTTCAACCATTACCTATAACACCATCCTTTTTTTATACAAAACTGATTTGATCATGTAGTTAGCGATATCCGATCAACGTGATTTTTTATAAACATATAGTACTCGACGAGTTCTACACATTGAAAGTTCAGATTATCAAAACGGGACCCATGATAGACCCCCACGGGCCGGACAAGACCTTGTTGTTTGTGAACCGATCCTGTGCAATTTTTCCATAAAGTGCATTTCAAAAGTCTGTGGACGGCAGAATGTGTTGCAATAATTTTTGTATAAAATTATTATTATTATTTTTTTAGTGAAAAGTGATAACTTTTTAACTTTTTTAGTAACTTTTTAACTTTTTTTAGATTATTTGCAACATGCTAAATCAGGCCTAAAATAGAAAAAAAGTCAAAAAGTCAACCCAAATCCCAAAGGAAGGCAAAGTATCTCTTTGACAAAATTGTGTGATTTTGCAATTCCCAACACGTGTACCACTTGAATGTTAATGCTGATCAACACTTTATTATTATTTCAATTTGAATTAAAAGAGTTTTCTTCATTTTTTTTTATCATGTTAGTAATAAAAATAAAATATATCTATGTAAATTTTTATATCTACATTTTATTTTTTGAAACAATGATATCAAAATATTGGAATTTTATTTTATTTATTTATGTGTATGATTTGAAAAGTCTAAAAAAAAATTAAATGTTTATCTTAAAAAAATTCTTAATGTATCCATTATGAACCCTCTAAAAAAAATTTATGGCGTCGCCGTTAGGAATGGACCTTCGGTCATGACCATGACTCAAGCAGTGCACCCATCATGAAAAATGCTTCATGAAAATGATCATGAATAAATTTTTATCCTTGTATTATACTTTATAACTTATTGTATATCTAATCTGAGGGTCAAAAATCTTTCATGATCATTTTCGTAAAATATTTTTTATGATAGTTTGCCCAGAAGAAAGGTGTTCTTTCTTAACGTAATCTCTCTTGGATCGCTAATTATCATACTTTTGCAGTTATTAATAATTAAAATAAAGGATAAATTACAGATATACTCTTTGAGATTTGTTTAAAGTATAGATTATTTCCTGTAATTTGAAAAATTACAAATACTTTTTTGTTAGAATTTTTTATTTAACGGAATTAACAAAAAAAATTAAAATTCATAATTACTTTCCAATACAATAATAAAATTACCTAAATTATTAATTGAAACATATTTCTAATATCATTAAAAGCTGTTAATTGACTTAATGATTTATTAATAAAAGATATAATTCATTATGAAATTAACAATTTTAGAAGGTGAAATATAATTTCTAAAACCAGAAAGATCAATTCGTATTTTAATTAAATCTCAACCCTCAAATAAAACTTCACTATTGCTACACGTGCATAAGCATGACTCTCTGTTGAAAAATACAATACAAATTAACAAATTTTACAAATATTTTCTTCCTCGAAGATATAACATACAATAATGAAGTTTCAGTATTTGAAATAGTGTTCAAATTGACATGTTTTGGTAACTTGCCTAAAAAATTTTTTTTTTTGACTTTTTGTTTTATTTTATTTTTTTAATCACATTACTTCTCTATTTTTTTTTAAACAAAAATCAAAAAATATCAAACAACTAACTTTTGACTTACTTTTCAAAATAAACCATTATATAATAGAGACATCTCAACTACCACATTTGTAAATAGAGAAAGATGAGTGATGGAAACCCCCTCCAATCACTGCCCCCACCACCTCACACACATGTGGTAGGTGCTGATTGGAGGATAAGAGAAACAAAAAAAAAAAAAAAAATCCAACCAATGAGAGAGAGAGAGAGGAGGTCAAAGGGGATGGAAAAAAAAAAAATCTTAGACATTTTTGATAGAGAAAATATATAAATTTTATTACCCTTCACATCTGATCACTTATATTCCAGTGTTCCATTTTATGGCAGGGCTGCCTTAGCATAGGGTGTTGAAAATTCTACATATGAAAAGGCACGTTCGGAGACTAAAGTAGATTTTTTTGTTTTTTAATTAACTTTTCCCAAGTACATAGTATTTCAGTAAAATAAAACCTACCAAAAACTCATTGTCACATATGAAAAAGGTCACCATAAAATAACACCACTACTTCTCAGCACTAGAGACTCTGGACCTAGTGGAAACCTCTCTTTTACTTTCTATCTATAAATTGCTAACAAGTGTAGAAATTTAATTGACAAAATTAGTAACTTTCTCACTTCCTCACAACTTAATCAATTTTCTCTTTTTAATGTTATGGATCAACATAGTTGTGCCCTAGGCTTCAAAATTGCCATTGCAGGGTAGGTGCTTGATCAACTGAGAAGATATTGGCAGAGTCCTCTGTTCCAAACAGACTCTGTTCTTCCATCTTCACAAACTGGTGTGAATACCCTTTTTCTGCAACTGCTCTTGAATCCAAGAACTGAAAACAATTCATCAAAGATGAATTCATAGAAGAGAGTAGCTGAGCATTTAGGTTATTGTCTTCATTAAAGACTCCACTGTGATTGTTATCGGATAACCCATGTTTAATACCCAAATAGCCTTTAATCTCCAATAAGTTTCCATTGTTTCCAAGGTTGGTTTGTTCTGGTTTTCCGCAGATTGCAGTGAGAGAGGCCTTGCTCTGTTCTAATGCATTGTTGTCTGGCTCCAAAAACAGAGCATCTTCTTTAACAGAGTGATTGCTGTCTGTGTTTTCCTCTCCAAGCTTTGCTCTTAACCCTTTTAGCTGCAATACAGACACCAAAAACATAACACATAAATAAACTGTCTTCAAACTTTCATAATCAACTTAATTCATGATACACTACACTCAAAACAACAATGCTACATACTTCAAAAATAAAAATACAGTTAAAATACCGTTAAAGAGAGTTACCTCTGCAATTAAACCCTCTTTCTCTTTCTCAAGTTTGTGATAGTCAACTTTGAGAGCTTCATAATTGGATTTAAGCAGGCCATAATCTCTCTCCAATTGCTTGGTCTTCCAACGGGCACGCCGATTTTGAAACCAAATTGCTACTTGTCGCGGTTCAAGTCCTAGTTCTTCGGCGATTTTCACCTTTTGCTCTGGCTCAACCTTGTTATCAACTTCGAATATTTTCTCCAATGCTTTCACTTGATTAAGACTCAATCTCCTTTTCCTCTCGCTGCTTTGGCTGCTTTCCTCTGTACATTCCTCGTACTCGTCGTCTAAACCGTCTAACATTGCCTGAAATTCTGTACTGTATGCGAAATTGTTCTTTCGATTCTTCTTCTTCTCTGCTTTTATCAAGAAACAGAGTTTTTACTTCTAACAAATTAAAAGAAAGTGAAAAACAATAGAAATAATAAATAGTATGTAAAGAAGTGCTTTAATTTGAGGAATTCAAGTGAATTTCATTCCTGTTGTTTGGCTAACAATAAAATATAGAACAGTAAAAGAAAGTGACACTGTGTCTTCAAGTTTCCCTCGGAAACATCAATTTGTCTTCTCTGTTTTAAAAAGAAACAATATAGTTTTTTAACTTGAAAGAAAAAATGAAGAACAATAGAAAAGAATCTATAATATCCAAAATTGAGGAATTGAGGAATGGAAGAGAGTTCATTTCCTTCTGTTTGGTAGACAAGAAAACACAGAACAATGGAAGAAATGAGACACTGAGTCTTTGAGTTTCCCTTGGAAAACATTAACTTATCTTCCCTGTTTTATCAAGAAACAGAGTATTAAACTTTGTAGTTGTTCTCACAACTTGAAAGAAAATAAAGAACAACAGAAAAGAGGGAAATTGTATAATATTATACAATTGAAGAATGTGAAGCTATGAGTCTCTGAGTTTCCCTTGAAAACGAAAATCTCCAAAACAACTTAGTTCTAAATTATTTCGAAACTAAAACACCACCAAACACAAGATTCAAAACTTTGTTCCTTCACTTTCATGAACAAACAGAGAGGTTTAGAAAAATAAAGAATCAAGCCTGGATCGAATACAAGAAACAGAGATTTATTGGGTTTTGTTGAAGAATTTTGAATTACCTTGAGGTGGGTAGATCATAGCACCCAAAGTTTCTGGAATACTGAACCGTTTCATAATTGAAAAGAGTAACTATAAAACTTCAAATATGAGCCTTTCTTTTTGAAGCTCAAAAAATAGTTAGAGCTGAATTTCCAAGCAAAGCCAAAAATTTACTCTCAAGTTTTACGACTTCTGATCCTATTCTCTCAACTAAGAGGCAGTCAAATTACAATGAAAGAGACCCTAAACGCAAACCCAGAACCAGTCAGCTTACAATAAAGGAAAACAGAGACCAATGAAAAATAAAAGAAACCAAAACTCTGCTTCAACATCAACTAATGATCAATGCAATGAAACAGAGAAGCAAGAGAGACAGAAGAGAGAGGATATGGATTCCAAAATCCGGACAACAGTGAACATGATTCATGCGCTTATTTATGTACCCTTGAATTGACATAAAATTAAACAATTGTTTATTAGAACAATATTATTTTATTTTCTTAGAAAAATTATAAGTGGACATTAGCTATTATAAAGTCTTAGTTTGGAATGTGAGTTGACTTTTTAAATTTTTTTTTTTTTTTTTTTTTAACTTGGAATTAAAAAGTCTCATTCGAGATGTATTTTTTAGTTTTTTTTTTTTTTACTTTTATGAGAGAAAAAATAAAATGATTATGATTTAAATATAACATTTTATCTTATTGACCTTTTATTTTTATTTTTTATTTTTTATTTTTTATTTATTTTTGTTTAAAATAGTCAAACATAGCTAAAATTAGACATAATCGTCTTATATAAGGTGTCACCCCCATGTGACAAGATTATATTTGGTTCTATGATTAGATTTTTTTTCACATAAAAAAATTAATTTTCGTATCATAATTTATTTGGTACTATTTTATATGTCACAATTGTATTGGTAACTGATATTATATCCTCACATTCTTTTGTTCCCATATTTTATTACACTATTAATCATATAATTATATAAGAATCTCCAGATAAAAATAACCTTAACCTTAAATATAATCTTACGACTGAAAATTATGTTTTAAGTAGAAATAAATTCAAGAATAAAGAATCGTGTACCTATTAAAAATGCAGAATTTTGTATTGCCAATTTGGAAAATTATTGGCTGTTATTGGACCATTACCCTACATCAATAAAAAAATGTTGCTCCATTTCAACTAAGCATTAATTATAAAGTATTGAACCCCACTATTATATACTAACCACATGGGCATTGGGCTAATACCTAGCAATGTTCACGGACACCCAACAGCTTTTGGTGAAGACAGTCACTCCATCTTTGCTACTAACGTCAAGTTTGGCATATTGTAAAAAAGTTAAAAAATCAAAAAATTACTTAAAAAGTTAAAAAGTTAATACTATTCACCAAAAGTCAACAATTACGGCTGCAAAACTCCCAATCTTAATTTTTCCCTACAAATCAATTTTTACAATTTTTTATTACACATTTTTCTATAAAAAGTCAAAAAATTAACCCAAACATCTATATTTTCTTCCTCAATTTTTTAGTCTAAAAAGATAAAAAGTACACTTATTTAGGACACCCCAAACAACCCCTAAGAATGGTGGGCGAGTTTGGAATATGATGGTTGTCCCTTGTTCTCATTCAATTTTAGAAATGTCACCTCATGCCCTCTCAATCCAAAACTTAGTGGGATTGAGCATACAAAATTTATAATCAGAGTGAATTCTGGATCAAGTTAGTAATATCATATAATTATTATCATTATTCAAAACGAAAATTCATTTATGATTACTCTACTTGACTAAACTTAGTACCTGTGTCATTTTTATATCAAATGTTGTAATTTCAATTACCTCATGTGCTATGTGAGATTCATATGATTGTTTGTAAATCTTGCTTCTCTTCTATTTAATATAAAATGTTGACTTCCTTTGTATTTTGTTACACATCATGTATACAAATACAACATATGAAAGATAGCTTTTTAATTTATATATAACAAGACATTAATGTGAGCGAAATACATATAAATTATATATATATGAAGTATAAACAAAATATCTTATAATTAGAATAAAACCAATTCTTGATCGAAACTTGATATGGTTTTGGTTTTTATTAGAGTGGATCAGGGCGGGGAACCTTATTTAACCATATCATTACAGTTCGTTTAGAAAGTGGGTTGGTTTTTTAACTTTTTAGTTTAGCCTAGGGGTTAAAAAACCTCGTTTCGAAAGGGCTTTTTTTATTTTTTCGACTTTTTGTGAGAGAAAGAATGTAATGATTATGGATTGAATGTGATATTTTGTCTTATTGAGCTAAAAAATCTATTTTATCTTTTTGTTACTAAAATAGCGCCAAACCCAACCCAACCCATCTTCCCAAACAGAGGCTCCTATCTTTGTAATTTTATTTTTTTTTAGGTGAACAGAAACATTTGCAACTTCACTACATGTACATTGAAATTTTCTTGAAAAGTTTGGTTTATTTTGAGAAGTAGGTTAAAAGTCAACTTTTTAAATTTTTTTTGAAAAAAGTATAAAAAAATAGAGTGATTATGTGATATAAAAAAAATTAAAAAGCTAAGTTTTAACCTAATTGCCAAAATATGTCTTCGTGTACATTGGTTGGTAAAATGAAATGAAGATGACCCTCTAATTCTTGGGAAGGGCTCTCCCCATTTGTGAAGAGATTTATCAAATAATAATAAGTCAAAAGTAACTAATTTATAATCAGATTAAATTCTCACTGGATAATTTTATTAATTATATTCTTATAATAAAATAAAAAAAATAATATTTAAACCTAATATCATAAAACACATATAAAGATGGACATTTCACCAACTTTTCTGAATAAAAGTATGAAATTAATGAATTTTTTTTAATGTTTTTCTGTTTATTTTATTTTATACTATTTTTATAAAAGTAACTTTTTGAAGAAAAAACAAATTGTGAGATTAGCCTTCCCAGATTAGTCGAGATGTGTGTAAACTAGTCTGGATACTCAATTATAAAAATAAAACTATTTTTGAAAAAAGAGAACTAGGGAGAGCACTAATGATATATCAGTGGGCTCTGCCCACTTTCTATGCCTTGTTTGTTTTTTTTTTTTTTTTGCCATTCTCAATGCATTATGCTATTAATAATGTATTTTTTAATGGTCTAAATCATTGTTGTTTTAATTATTAGCAAGAAACACAACTTTCACTTGTAGCAATTGGGTTCCAAATTCCAATGCTGGCAATGTGTGTGTGTGTGTGTGTGTGTGTGTGTGTGTGTGAGAGAGAGAGAGAGAGAGAGAGAGAGATAGATGTGGAAGCTAAATCCAGGCTGCAGAGGTGGGTGAGAACAGAAGAGGAGGAGGCAACGTAACAGACTAAACAGTGAGAGACCTAACTCACATGGTGTTTGTGTTATTCTGCACTATACAATGTATGTAATGTATATTCTAATTTCTAAAATTGTAAATCTAGTGTACGTTTGGTATGTGAGTTTGGGTTAGGTTTGGGCTATTTTAATTATTAAAAGATAAAATAAATTTTTTAGTTTCAAACTGAAAGTTATCACATTCAAATTATAATCATTTTATTTTTTCTCTCATAAAAATTTAAAAAACTAAAAAACTCATCCAAACAAAACTATTTTAATCTCAAATTAAAATAATTAAAAAGTTAAAAAATTAACCCATGCCGCAAAGGAAACCCTAATATGTTGTTATGTTCAACTTTGGAGTCTCTGAGTCTGGTGTGGTGACCCACCCACCCATCGACCTACCCATCCTCATATCACATGGGTTTTGCCACTCTGTCTGTTTTCTCTCTACTGTGCTGTGCTCCTTTTTTTGGTGAATACTGTGCTGTGCTGTGTGTGTGTGTGTGTGTGTCTCCTCGATTAGTGCTATTCATCGGATGTTGCCAGCAAAGTGATTACTCACCTGCTCTGCCCGTTACTGGAAAGGGAAATATGGTGATTTTAGCCTTTTTAGTTGTGTCCCACTGAAATTGTCTAACCCCTTAGCCCATGCGCTATAGGTTTGAAGGAAATAGTTTTGAGGGGGGATGAATGTTTCGTTTCAGCCTAGGGGTGGATAGTATTGTGGTTATGACTTGAGATTTAAGTTCCTAAGTCACAGGTTCAATTTCTCTTTTTAGATCAATTTTTTGGAGGAAGCACAGTTAGTTTAAAAATTAGACTTCAAGTTATCTAATCAATACTTTGTATGGGTTCAATATTCTCTCGCTGTGCGAGTCCTGACTTAAGTGTCCTGGTGATCTATGCAAGGGGGCGCTGTCTTGGACCTGCAGGAGAGTAGGAAGGATTTTCCTGTAACAAAAAAAAAATATTTCATTTCAATTCCCTTAATTTAATTTTTTAAAATTTGAGTTTCTTTTTTTTATGTTTTTTTTAAGAGAATTTTTTAAATATTTTAAGTAAATTTTTTACTTTTTAAATACACTTAATATAAATACAATTAAAAAATATTTGTAAAAAATTTAAAAATTCATTAAATATCAAAAATATTAAAAAAAATGAAAATTTAATACATTTTCATTTTTTTTGTATATTTATTACTTTTTTTAAATATGTTTTTACAAATATTTTACTTTTTAGGTACATCTAGATTAGATGCATCTAAAAAGTAAAAAAATTGCTTAAAATATTAAAAAAATTCAATAAAAATAAAAATAAAATACGAAAAATAAAATATTCAATTTTTTAAAATTTGAATTTAGGAAATTAGAACAAGGTATAATTTTGGATTTCATGATTTTAGCGCATTGAAATGGTAAAGTGATTTTTATTCATCCATATCCATTGAAATTGCATTTCTAAACTAAGGGGACATTTGGCAAGTTACAATTTTAATCAAAAAGTCATTAAAAAAGTTCAAAAATTATATAGAAAAGTTGATGAAAATTTTTCATTTTCTATATGTTATATACGTTCTTCCTAAAAACAGTAAAAAATTGTTCCCAAACATTTCAATTTTTTCACTTCAAATTAGTCACAAAAAAATATAAAAAAATAAAAAATAAAAAATAAAAACCTAAAAAATCTCTTATCAAACCAATCTTAAGGAGGAATCTGACTCCCTCATTTTTCTACGGCAATCTCACATTTTTTGAGAAATGTTGATCGTTTAAAGATAATAAATAAATAAAAAATGTGAGTTCAAAACATTTAAAAAGGTAAATTACATTTTTCATCTCTATAGTTTGACCCATATTTCACCATGGTCTCTATTATTTCAATTTGAATAATTTAGTCCCTACACTTTATGTTCAGTTTCATTTTAATCATTTCATCCAAATTTTTATTGTTTGGATGAAATGATTAAAATAGGTGATTCATATTGTGAGTATCTTCTCATACTCGTCTTGATTTTATGCCTTAATCAAGATATAAGTAATCATTAAAAACAAAGCTTATCCTTATACCCTGCAGACAACATATGTTGCAGATATCACTCTCACCATAGGAATGGGTAGGGAATTTTGATCCCTTGGTGATTTCTGGCGAGTCATACATAACTTAGTTATCCCTTTGAACTTAGTTCTTGGGATCTCCAGTCATATAAGTAGGGTTACCATTATGACGACTCTTATGTAATAGGCTTTAATCCCATCCCCTTTGATGAACTATACACTAGCTCTTTTGTCAAACCATTTGTTAACGGATCCGCAATATTCTCTTTAGATTTTATATAATCTATTGAGATTATCCCGTTTGACAACAATTGCCTTACGGTATTATGTCGACGACGAATATGTCGTGACTTATCGTTATACATATGATTCTGTGCCCTACCTATTGCAGATTGACTATCACAATGAATGCAAATAGCTGGCACAGGTTTTGGCCACATTGGAATGTCTTCTAAGAAGTGACGAAGCCATTCTGCTTCTTCTCCTGTTTTGTCTAAAGCAATGAACTCAGATTCCATTGTGGATCGTGCGATGCATGTTTGTTTCGTGGATTTCCAAGAAACAGTAGCGCCTCCCAGAGTAAAGACATATCCACTTATGGATTTTGAATCTTTAGTATCCGATATCCAATTTGTATCACAATAACCTTCAAGTACTGCTGGATATCGAGTAAAGTTCAAACCATGATCACGGGTGAATCTTAGATATCTAAGAACCCGAATGATCGCTTTCCAATGGTCTTCTCCGGGGTTACTAGTGTACCTACTCAATTTACTGATAGCATAAGCTATATCAGGACGAGTACAATTCATTAGGTACATTAGGCTTCCAATGATTTGGGAGTATTTTAACTGAGACACTGCATCACCTTTATTTTTTGATAAATAAAGACTGATGTCTACAGGTGTTCTAGCTAAATTCAAATCATCCTTGATAAATTTATCAAGTATTTTCTCAATGTAATGAGATTGAGATAATGCATATCCGTCAGATGTTTTAGTAATTTTCATTCCTAATATAACATCTGCGACCCCCATATCTTTCATATCAAATCTTTTGTTAAGCATTTGCTTAGTTGATTTGATCATGTTTTGACTGCTTCCAATGATAAGCATGTCATCCACATAAAGACAAACTATGACATATCCTTGGTCAGTATTTTTAACATAGATGCATTTGTCACATTCGTTTATCTTAAACCCATTAGTAAGCATTGCATGATCAAATTTTTCATGCCATTGCTTAGGTGCTTGTTTTAATCCATAAAGGGATTTTACAAGTCGACAAACTTTCTTTTCTTGCCCCAACACTACAAACCCTTCGGGTTGCTTCATATAGATCTCTCCATTTAGATCACAGTTTAAGAAAGCTGTTTTAACATCCATTTGATGTATTTCTAAATTAAACAACGTTGTTATAGCAATAAGCATGCGAATGAATGTTATTCTTGTCACAGGGGAATATGTGTCAAAATAGTCCAGACCTTCCTTTTGTCTGTAACCTTTAACTACAAATCTTGCTTTATACTTGTCAATTGAACCATCTGCTTTCATTTTTCTCTTGAATATCCATTTATATCCAAGAGGTTTAGATCCTGGTGGAAGATCCACCAATTCCCAAGTATGATTTTGCATAATGGATTCAATTTCATTATTAACAGCCTCTTTCCACAAAGGTGCTTCAGGACCTGTCATTGCTGCCTTAAAGCTTTGAGGTTCATTTTCTAACATGTCAGAAAATCTGGACCAAAAGGATTTTGATGTTCTCGCTCTCTTACTTCTTCTTGGTTCATCATCAGTTAAATCCTGTTGGTTGAGACCATTATTAGTCTCTTGTGTTTGATTGTCATTAGTCTCTTGACTTTGTGTACAATCATAAGTTCTTTTCTGTGAACTTAATTCCTGTCCTTTCTTGCAAGGAAAGACATGTTCAAAAAACACAGCATTCATTTACTCTATAGTAGTGTTCACATTTATATCAGGTATTTCTGATTTATAAGTCAAAAACCGATATGCACTACTATTCTGAGCATAACCAATAAACACACAATTTACTGTTTTTGGTCCAATCTTAGTCTTTTTAGGAACAGGAACTTCAACTTTTGCCAAACACCCCCACACTTTTAAGTATTTGTAGGAAGGTGGTCGACCTTTCCACTATTCATAAGGAATGCTTTCGGTTTTCTTGTGGGGTATTCTATTAAGAATATAATTAGCAGACAATATTGCTTTCCCCCACAAGTTCTGTGGTAAGCCTGAATTTAGTAACATGCCATTCATCATTTGTTGTCTATGATGTGCTTGGTTCATAAATTTCAAATCCAAAAAACCAAAATAATTATGACTACACAAATCAGAATTAATGTTTTGACAAAATCATATCCTCATAAAAAATTTGCCTAAGAAACGAACAATTCAAAAGCCCAATTGATTGTATACATTCTTGCAACTCATTTATAAATAAATGTCACTGTCATAAAAATATTTGTGACAGAAGAAAATTAAATTATCTCAACTAATGCAAGAGATACACCCCATATTAATAAAATGGTTTATGGTTTAACAATTTCTAATACGCAAGTAAAATAATTATTAATGACATCTCATTCAAAATAAACCAATAATCAACATAAAAGATTTCTTAAATTACTTCCCAATTAAACGGAACACTATAATTACATACATCTTCATGTTTAAATTTCTCTGGTGTTTAAACACCCATTTAAAATTGATTAGAGATATTCAAATTAACCTGCTTATGTCCAAAGTCGACATAACAATTTATCATTCCAATCACTTGAAATTATTGTTAAGAAATAACTTGAGTTGATATCATACATGCATATCAAACGCATCAATCAATGATTTAACAAAATAAAGCAATCATACATGATCACATCACTTGCATCAAGAAATAAAAGGATTCTCAACTCATAAATAAAATCCAACGCATTTAAACTTTAAACTTCAAAATGACAAAACGTACCTTCATTTAATAAGTTTGATTTGTACATAAATAAACAAATTAAATATGCATTAAATTGTTCTTGTGAATATATATATTTTCCGACTCAAGTGCAGAAACAATTCAAGACTATGAATCCACATTGTAATAAAAATAAAATTAGTTTGTAAAACTAATATTTTACTCTAGAAACAAATTCTTCCATGTATACTCACGATGAATTATGATAAAGTCAAAAGAATTAACACCTTTTTACAAAGGGTTCAAAAATAAGTGGTCTACCAAACGAAACCATATGTCACTTACAAATTTAACAGATTGTCACAAAGTTACATGATTGATTAACAAAATTAATTTTCTAGTTACTAAAACCAGAAAATAAATTACAATACAAAATAATTTTATTTTCCTTGTTACTAAAACTAGTAAAATAAAATACCGAAATAATATCTGATTACAAAAATCAGAAAACCAAACCACAAATTAATTTTCTAGTTACTCAAACCAGAAAATAAATTATAACACAAAATAATTTTATTTTTCTTGTTACTAAAACTAGAAAATAATATAATTTTATTTTCCTTATTACTAAAACTAGAATATAAAATATCACAAAAATATCTGATTACAAAAATCAGAAAAACACAAAATAATTTTCTAGTTACCAAAACCAGAAAATAAACTCTAGTTACTAAAACCAGAAAATAAATGATAACAACAAAATAATTTTATTTTCCTTGTTACTAAAACTAGAAAAATAAAATACCAAAATAATTTTCTGTAACACCAAATAATATTCTGCAATTGTTAATGACACCAGTATATTACTACTAGTTGTCAAAGAAAAGAGACAGTATATTACTACTATCTGTCAAATAGCATAAACCACTATTTGTTTTTCCAAGCAGAATATTACTTTGGAAACACAGAAAATTAAATACAATGAAGATACCAAAAAGAATCTGTCTTAAGATTGTTGGACAATCTTCACTGTATTTAAATAAATTAAATTCTGTTGTGTACTAAATAACAATTAGAATATAAAGAAATAAAAGAAAGGAAAGAATTTTGTTTGATTACAAAAATCAAACTCGAAATAAAGAATAAATAAATAAAAACAGATTTTATTTTGTTACAAAAACAAAATTAAAATCTGATTAAATAAACAAATAAAACAAAATAATAAATTAAACAACTTACTTGATTAATTTCTTTGAATAATTATCTGATCAAGTCCAGTGTTTGACACTGTGTCCTTAAGACAGATTCGTCCCCTCCACGGTGTTTTCAGAATTTGGACGTCTATCTCCCAGGATAAAATGATCTTCTACAAACAATAGCAGCACTACAAATTGTTTGCCTAACGAACACACTAAGTGTCTATACTATTTCTAACAAGAAAATAATGCAGCAACATGAAGAGAATGCTTTCAGAATTATGAAGGACGAAAATTAGAGTTTTAAATCCAAATGAGGGTTGTCCTATTTATAGATGTAATGGTGGCTGTAGGATTTGAATTGAACAGGTATGAAACCTGTTGGCTTTTGAATTCAAACAGATTTGAATCTGTTGAATTATATTTCAAACAGATATAAAAAACGGGAAGGGCCCTATTTGGGTGTGCACTAATACCAAACCTGTTTATTTTCGGGAAGGGCCTTGTTTGGATGTACAATAAAACCAAACTAGTTTAATTTCGGGAAGGGCCCTGTTTGGATGTACAATAAAACCAAACCAGTTTAATGTAAAATTAAATTCAAATGTTTTTGACCCAAGCCCAACCCACGCACCCGCGCCCAGCCGAGCCGACCGGACGGACGGACGCGCGCGCGTGTGGTGGTTTTTGAGTCCAATGGGTCTAGCCCATTTTGCCCATAACCTCTCCCTCTAAAACACTTGGGTACCCCTTGGGGCACACCCCAAGTACCAAACCCATGCCTTATAAACCCTTTCAAAACCTCCCACCAAATCAATGTGGGACAAGCCTTATTCAATACCTTTAAGGATTTTACACCAAAACTCCATTTTCATAGAGCATACTTTGGCTTCAATTTCCCATTCACTCGGTAATGGTTTTGAGCAACCAAATATACCACGTGAATCACAACGCGGCATAGAACGCGTTACCACTTTGAGCCGTGTAAATCGATGCACGGGGCCCACCTAAAAATTAGACCAAACTTAGGAAAAAATTCTGGTTTTACCCAGAATTTATAACCATTTCCAACATACTTTTATTATTATTTTTAAAGCACGAGTCCTACAAAATAAATGGTTTAAATTATTGAAACAGAATGCGTAGTGAGCCTCACGAACCCCTCAAGTTCTCTCATATTGAAATGTAAACATGAGAGAAGTCCAATCTTTTTTTCAAAAAAAAAATATATATATATATATATATAATGAATTCTATATATACATATTATTTATTTGGATTTGACTTCTCATCTCAACTTAAGAGAGCATTTGGTCTTAATAGACTCATTTTTTAACCAATTTTCTTGATCTAAACAGTTTACTTTTTAGGACTCATTGAGTAAAATATTCATGCAAAAAATAAAAATAATTGAACACCAATAGTTATATGTTTGAATCATATTTATTTTAAAAAATGTAGAACAAACATAATTTCAAGAATAACCATCCATTTTTATAATACAAATTTGATTGAAACATATAATTACCGATATTCGATCATCTTGCTTTTTTACATAATATTCTACTAATGAGTAATAAAATGTGAACGATTCGAATCATCGAAGTCATTTCCAAAATGGGCACCAAGTCCAAACGTTCTCTCAAGTCAAGATGGCCAATATGAGAGAAACCCAACCCTATTTATTATTTGAATATTCATAATAAGAGGTAAAATAAATACAATAATAAATAATATTTCTCATTATTTTATTTGCAGCCATTTCTTTTGTTGAGTTTAATTAGACTTATATCAATTGGCTAGAATCTTTTATTTCACTATAAGATAAGATAAAGAGTTTGAGCCATGTTAAAAGCATAAACCCCCTCACTATAACAGTTTCGGTTTAGGTCCAACTCATTTAATGTTCTTAAATTTGAGATTCAGTACTTTAATTGTTATTCATATTCTTTGTCGTCGTATTAGTAGTCGAGTTAATTTGTGGGTCGTGTTTGAAACAAGTTAGGAGTTAGTTTTTCAAAAGAGTTGCTGTCTAATTTTCTTCTTGTTCGCTCAAACGGTCTTTGAGATCTCCCAGTATTTTGCAGGTTTGCAAAACTTCTGGGAATATGGTTGTGGGGACATAATTTTTGAATGACAACACGTGGCCAAGGTGACACCGATGTGTCAGCCGAGGTGCCACGTGTCCTGGTCATGACGCTGAAATCATCTCGACTAGGCCGAGGTTATCTGCGAGGATACCGAATTTCGAGATAAGCGGATAAGGGGCAAAAGTCCTAAAACGGGAGAAGACTACAGTTTGGGTAAAGATGAGACTCTTAGAGAGTTTATCCTAATCCTACTGGGAGTCCAAGATTAGCAGTAATCCTAAGTCCATTAGAGCTAGGCTTCTATTGGGACTAGGATTGTGTTAGCTATAAAAGGGAGGCACCCTCATGGGTCTAAGGTATGTCTTTTATGTTTTTGATAATCTGTCTAGTGAGTTCAGCACTATTGGTTATCTTTGAGAGATATTGAGTACTGACTTGATCGTCGGAGTGCCCCCGGGTGGACGAACCACCGCCGGGATCTTCTCTTTCTGTTGCAGGTTGTTCGAGCTTAACCTATTCTGCCGGTGTTCTTCAGTTAAGTACTAAGTTGGCAGTGTGGTCAAAAATTGACACACACAATTTGGCGCCGTCTGTGGGAAAGAAAGGAGAATAGATGGCCAACGACGGACAGAAAGAAAAGGTTGGGGACGACACTCCTACTGGGAGTGGGAAACGTATTGACATTGACGTTGAAGAAGACAACTGCAACAAAGAGACTCGTGATAAGAATCACGGAGGAAAGGACGTCGGCCAGGAGGGCGGCGTATCGAATAAATCGGACCAGAGCGGGTATTATAACGAGGACGACCTCCAGGTATGGAAAGATAGATGCTTGTGAAGGGACGACGAGATAAAGAAAATGGCGGACAAATTGGTGGACTTGCAAACGGTCGTCAATTTCATGATGCAGAACAACATCATGCAGCCACCGTTCCCGCTACAAGATACGCCGATTCCAGCGGCCAAGGAAGGTGTCCAGAAAGGGGGGCAGAAAACGGTTCCTGCAGTCCTTTAGCATGGCAGGACCAAGGAACATTCTCACCGGCCTTCGCAGGAGGTCGAGCATGGAAAATCCCAGAAGGCACGTCGAACAAAAGAAACCTGCACCAAAGAACATCGGGATGTTCGGGGGAAGGAACTCTGTTTCGACACGACCAGTGGAGGGAGGTCCAAAAGGACTCACAAAGACACTAGAAGTAGTGCACCGAAAAGGCTGAAGTCAAGAGATAGCCGGGCTCCTGGACGGACCAAAGAGGATCTGGGGGATCACCTACAGAGGAAGCAACAAGATGCCGAGGTAACCTCCCCGGTCAAACCGAGAACACCGTTTTCGGTAGTATTGGACAAATTCGAAGCCCCGAAAAGGTTTATCATGCCGAGATTCCAGATCTACGACGGTAAGTTGGACCCCAACCTTCACGTCGGTTTGTACCTGAACTCGATGGCGTTGTACACCGGGAACGAGCCGTTGCTCTGCAAAGTGTTCCCCTCATCTTTCGAAGAAATTGCATCGAACTGGTTTCACAAGTTGCCGAAGGGAACTGTGAAAACCTGGGAAGGCTTGGCCGAGATGTTTGTGGCCAGGTTCGTGACAAACAAGCTACAGCCATTGAGAGTAGATGCCCTAATGGCCCTGAAGATCGACGAGGATGAAAGTCTTAGGGCCTATGCCAAAAGATATTATGAGGTATTCAACCGAATACCAGGATGCAACCAAGAGGTGGCGGTCATATCGTTTAAAAATAGCTTGAAAGATGACTGCCTGCTTTGAAAATCACTGGCAAAGACATTGCCGAAAAGCATGGAGGAGCTGATGTCCAGGATAGAAAAGTATACCAGAGCTGAGGAAGACACGCCGGGGACAAAGGCGTCCAAACAAGACAGGAGAAATGGTTCGCCGAAGCAAAGCCGAGATAATACTGGACACGAGAAGACAAGAGCTTAGCCCAAGTGAGCAGATCCCAGATTCCAGATCTGGAATCCCAGATCCCAGAAGACAAGATCTCAACTTAGATGATTAAGTCCGAGAAGAGAAGAACTTGGCCTAAGTTAAAGAATTTTTTCCACAAAGGAGTATGTGGAAGCCATGCAGGGGGCAGATCCCCTGCCCATAGAGCAATATCAAGGTCAAAGCCACGTACCTAATGAGAGCCCAAGTGAAACTTAAGTTCACATTAGGGGGCAAAGGGCTGAAGAATGATACTTGGGAGTTGGAATTTTACAAACCGAGATGATGTTTAACACTTGTTGAAACTTGTGAAAAGTTTACAAGTTGAAGTTAAACCGAGATGATGTTTAACGCTTGTTGAAACTTTTGAAAGGTTTACAAGTTGAAGTGAAACTTGTGAAAAGTTTACAAGTTGAAGTTAAACCGAGATGATGTTTAACACTTGTTGAAACTTGAGAAAAGTTTACAAGTTAAAGTTAAACCGATGTTATGTTTAACACTTGTTGAAACTTGAGAAAAGTTTACAAGTTGAAGTTAAACCGAGATGATGTTTAACACTTGTTGAAACTTGTGAAAAGTTTACAAGTTGAAGTTAAACCGAGATGATGTTTAACACTTGTTGAAACTTGTGAAAAGTTTACAAGTTGAAGTTAAACCGAGATCATGTTTAACACTTGTTGAAACTTGAGAAAAGTTTACAAGTTGAAGTTAAAGCCGAGGTCATGTTATAAGAAGACTGGTTTAACACTTGTTGAAATTTTGAGAAAATTTACAAGTTGAGGTTAAGCCAAGGTTACAAGTGAAAGAAGTATCTATGCATGTGCCGAGATTACCATGTTGCCAAGACTTGGAAGATAATGGAAGACAGAAGTCTTAAGAAGTAAAAGAAAAGTGGCGAGTTTTGAGCAACACTTGTGAAAACATTTGTTACAATATTTTCAAGTGTTAAGCCGAGGCTGAGGTAAACCGATTAGTGGGTACAACCGAGGTGTTACACCCCGAAGAGATTGCACAGTTAAGGTGTATTTCGAAGACATGCAAATTATTCTAAGTATAGAATCGTACAAGAGTAAAAAGAAGACACATACAACCACGTTGAAAGAAGAAATTAAAGAATGCATTCAGAAAAGGAAAGAAGGCACTTCGGCCTAACATTGAAGAATGATTGTTTAGATTACAAAAAGGCCGGTGTTAAGTACGCCGGTGTCAGACGGTGGTAGTGAGCAAAGAAGTGCAACGAAAGCCTCACCGAAGGGAGAGAGTGAAATTGATTGCAGAAAGCTTCGCAAAAACAGCAATGAAGGATTTGAGAGAGAAAATTTTGATTTTGATCAAAAACATGAAAAATGGCAATTATGGTGCCTTGGACGACGTGCTTGTCAGACGGCGCGCGCAAAAATGATGCGACTTGATCAGATCCGATCCAATAAGGGAAAGACACATGGTAAAAACGGCTGAAATATTGTGCGTGCCAGCTCGTACGCGTGCTGGAATTCTTGGAGTTCTTGATTCAATGAAGCAAATACCTCGGCTAGGATGACGGTTTCGGCTGAGAACTTGAACGAACTTGGTCGTTGGTTCTAAGGCATTGATGAAAGCAGACTATAGGTCTTTGTCATATTAAGCCGACAAGTTCTGACTTCGGCAATAGATGATGAAGCGAGCTTAGCCGACGTGCTAAATGGAAGAAATGATATAGGTTCCATCACCTCAGGATGCCGAGGTAATAAAACCTAGGGGGCAGTTGTGGGGACATAATTTTTGAATGACAACACGTGGCCGAGGTGACACCGAAGTGTCAGCCGAGGTGCCACGTGTCTTGGTCATGACGCCGAGATCATCTCGACTAGGCCGAGGTTATCTGCGAGGATACCGGATTCCGAGATAAGCGGATGAGGGGCAAGAGTCCTAAAACAGGAGAAGACTACAGTTTGGGTAAAGATGAGACTCTTGGAGAGTTTATCCTAATCCTACTGGGAGTCCAAGATTAGCAGTAATCCTAAGTCCATTAGAGCTAGGCTTCTATTGGGACTAGGATTGTGTTAGCTATAAAAGGGAGGCACCCCCATGGGTCTAAGGTATGTCTTTTATGCTTTTGATAATCTGTCTAGTGAGTTAAGCACTATTGGTTATCTTTGAGAGATATTGAGTACTGACTTGATCATCGGAGTGCCCCCGGGTGGACGAACCACCGCCGGGATCTTCTCTTTCTGTTGCAAGTTGTTCAGGCTTAACCTATTCTGCCGGTGTTCTCCAGTTGAGTACTAAGTTGGCAGTGTGGTCAGAAATTGACACACACAATGGTGATTTTCGCTCAAGCAGTCTCTCTTGCGCTCAAGCGATCTTCTACTGTCTACAAAACTTCTAAGAATGGGCCATTGTGTGCTCAAGCGATGTTTTGGTACCTCAAGCGGTTTCACTAATTGTCTTTGACGCTCTGCGCGTATATTAGTTCGGGAAAAGGGATTTTTGAATTACTTTTTCATTTTCTCTCTCTCTTTCTCTAAAACCTTCTAAACCCTAATTTCTCCACTTTCTCACTCTAGTTCTTGCTTAAAACCTCAAATATTTCATCATCCATTAATTTCTCCACCATTGCTCTTTGGAGAAAAATGTAGAGCTCATTGAAAGCTTCAATCTAATCGGAGAGGATCTAGTTTTTGGCTTCGCCAAAGTTTCACTCTTGCTCTCTTCCTCTTCTACTCTTAAGATAGAGATTTCTTCAACCTTTTGTATAATGTTTAGCTTAGTTATTTGCTCTTTGAAAAATGTTTTAGTGATTTGAGGGTTCTGGGTTAAACCTAGGGTTTGGTGTTGAAAAGTAAAGAAAGGTTTTTCAAATAAATTCTTAAAAAGGATTATGAATGTGTATATATTGTTGGATATTATTGGAAATCTTTCTTTCTAATGTGATTTTGAAGAAATAAAGAAGGTTTTGTTGATGTGGTTTATAAAGGAAAAGGAAATAGTGTTGGATTTTGAAAAGATATGAAAAAAGGATGTCTGTTGATGATGAGAGCGGAGTTGAATATTTATTATCACTCTCATTTCAAAATTTTGGGATTTTATCAATTGTTGAAAAAATTATCTGTTGAGTAGAAATATCTGTTCTGGGTTATTGGTGGATGATAGCTTTGATTGTTGTAGAAATTGTATAAGGATTAGGTTAAATTGAAACTAATTTCTTATACATCTTGCATCGGGCATTGCTTCATACTTGAACATTGAAAATATATTATTTTTGTGAAAAAGGGATGTATACCTTGGTGAATCTGGTTAGGGGGTGTAGTTGTGGTTTATACTATTGGCATGTGTGTCCTTGGTGAAAGTCCAGAAACTTGCGCGATTATGTGCTAATCCTTCCAGTTAGTACCGGTAAAATGACTTTAGTAGTACTTGTATAGTTTACTAACAGACACGTGCCTAGAGATTCCTAATTGTCACGACCCAAACACGCCCCTATGGGTTTAGCACCGTAACCGGCCAGTAATCCGAGATTACCGAAGGCCTGCTTAACAGTAAAACAGCAATACAGAGTACAGGGGCTGGCGGAAGCCAAAACAGTAAATAAAAGATGTCCAATGAGTTGTGACAGTTTGTATGCAAAAAGACTTTTCATAACATATATACAATCAGTTCCAAATGGTATGCACAATATTTACAATCATTCAGGATAGGGACTTAATCCCTAGTAAAACAGTACAGTATAACCTCACTCAGTCTATACAGGACATATACAAAAAGGAGGGGGAAAACTAAAACACCCCAAACAGCCTCAGCTTGAACAGTTCTAGAACCTCAAAGTGAGGCACAAAGGTTGGCTTGACAAAACAGGAGCCTATTCTGACGCCTCTAGCAACGGTCCGGTGCCTGTACACCTACATATATATATGAGCAGTGAGCTAAAGCCCAGTGAATAACATATGCGTAAAGAGGTTAAGAATAAATGTCCTTTCAGTATTCAAAACAGTTATTTTATATCAGTATAACAGTTATTCAGTCTTAGCAGTTATATGTGGTACATCCGATTAGCAAAGCAGTACAGTAGGTCTTAACAGACCGAACAGTCAGTTGATGGCCATCATATCAGTAAACAGTAGTGGTTCTAACATGGGAACCGACAGAGATCTTTGTGACAGTAGCAGTACAGTACAGTAACAGTAAATTGGTATGGATGCCACGAATACAGTTCACAATTAGGACAAGCATTCATTCAGTAAACAGTGTTATTTCATAAAACGGTTCAGTCATTCGTTCAGAAAGTAATCTCAATTGAACATATCTTTACAACATTGTTACTCACAGAGTTCTGGGCTACAGATAAGCTAGAGCGTCTCCGGATGTCAACCCTACACAGTTACAGAGTGAACACACACTAAGCTACACAGTTGAGAAAAAATAATAACTTAATC